>JAXCHB010000224.1:452500-845000 GCA_036926305.1 Uropetala carovei
CTCGCCACAATGAATAGGTTAAGAACCTCTACGTGTATGTAAGAGGGCATTTGAATCTTTTTTACCTGTGTAAACATATGAATTTATATGGTCTGAATTGGATATTTGTTATTGTTCATTAAAGTGAACAATACATTTGGTCTTTAAAATTCAATACATAAGAGGAAAAATTATAACAATGAGAAACAAATAATACCAGGGTTCTCATGGCATATGAGCAAAATGGGGAAGTCATAAAGTCATCCAAATGAAAAGAGTCAACCAGAACTGTCACATGAGGTGAGTCTGAGATGACATTTTGTCTTTTTGTCTCAGATGACTGATTTCCACATAACAGCCCTGGGTTTAACTTCTCAACATACTAGCTAACAATAATGCTATGAACATTTTTAAAGAGTTCTCTTCTGGAAGATAAATTCTAATTTTTGCATAACTTAAGCTATTCTATAAGAACTTACATGTTCCTGCATTTTTTGGCCAAGGTAAAAGTTTACCATAGCAGAAATGGCAGCAACAGCTATCATAAACTGTCCTTCTTCTTCACCCATTTTTCCAAAATCATAGAGAAAGGCAAAGTACTCAGTTAAATGTTTCAGATGGGCCTTTGCTCCATGCTCCAGCTGTCAAAGGAATTGATGCTTATGAAAACATATAAGGACAAGATATTATGATTTAACATTGACTGAATATTCATAACTTATATGAATATTCAATAATACAGTAAAAACCCACCATTACAAGTACAGCGTGTAATGAGAATATTGCAATAATAAGCAGTTTTATATGCACAGTCAATTCAATAATGTTAAGCAAAAGAATATTCTTTGGTTGTAATGACTTTTTTTGGCATTTTGTTATAACAAACACACGTTTACTTCACTTGTCTTATGGGTTACATTATTTAAGATGCTTGCATACAACACATTTGTCTTATATCTGCTTCGAATTGGTCTTGGACTGACGAATCCTTTGCGTGTTGGGCGGACGAGCAGTTAAAACTTGGATCAAGATTTTAATTTGGCTTAAAACTCTGGATGGACAGCCCCAAATTCCTTGTGTGTGTGTGTGTGTAAAGATGAGGCTATACCCGAAGAGACATTTTGTGCATGCAGCGACGTATTTACTGCTACAGCATACTTTGGACATGTTTTTATTCAAAAGATTAATTTAAGCTTTTATTCATTGCTACAGTAGCGAAATCATTTATGCATCCTGTCTGTAGGTATGAACTGTGTCTGTGTGGGAAGTTCGTGCATCTTCAAGATCACAATGGATAACTTGACAATTGAGATGATGTTATATTTTTATAATATTAAATAAGTTTTAAGTTTATTATTGTTATACAAAATAAGAAGTTCTGCTATTAAAAGTTTACTATCGATTTCCACGTATACTTTTGCCAGAATAAGTTGCCATCTGCTATCTGTGTTTGCCAAATTCATTGTGAACTCTTGATGCTCCTTTAGTAGAAGACTGGCAACTACCGAGAAGGAGATTTCTGATAGTATCGGGATAAAGAGTTCACACAATAAATTGCATCATGCAGGCAGGAGGGAGAAGATGCTCAACTTGGGCAGACTTTGTTTTAAAGGGAGGGGGAATCAGTGAAGAGGCCAACTTTTTTTAAAAATCTCAGATGTCAAATTATTCAGGCACGAGTTTATTTTTCCTTTTTCTCCTTCTCTATCTTCACATTAATTTTTTCTCCTCTGAAGTGGCCTAAAAATAGGGGTGTACATAGTAAACAAGGATGCTGGCTACATGAGTAATGTGGTATATTCCATGCACTTACAAGGTAAATGATAAAGCATGGATGACTTCCCAGCTTTTTATGCTCCAGAAACCAAAAAGTGGTATTTTTCGTGAACCACTGCACCGCACATGCTGTTATTACATTTAGAAACATTGAAATAGTGTTATTACTATCAAACTGCACTAGCATCTTGCAGCCTATAGACCAAGGTGTTTTTCATTTACTTAAACATAATTTTTGGGCGATGCTGGTAAATGCTGTGACGAGCAAATTAACAAATTCCTTCAAAAGCTAATCTGATGCAAGCTTTGTAGGTGGTTAACAGTTTCTATTGAATCAAAAATGGCCTAGCAAGAAGTAGAGGGTTTCATTGTGAAATATTATGTAACAAATCTAAAACTATGCTAGACTCATTTTCATTGTGAAATAAAGAAGTGATTGTATTCTCACATTTTTTAAACTAGTTCAGTTTCACACATTTTTTATTGTGTTTAATGAAGCTTGTTTAGTTTGCAACTATTAATGTTTATACAACTTTGAAGATTTTTTACATGATTAGTTCAATAAATCGATGCACCGCATGATGTTGTTCACTTTTTAAGAGGTTTATTTATCCTATCACTCAAGCTTCAATCCTTAATTTTAATTTTATATTATGAATGATGTACTGTTTATATTTGTTGCGTTTGGTGATTTTACCTTTGTTTTAACAAGGAGAAAGACTTTGATTTCATTCGTTTTGTTAATTTTTGTTTTTGACTTTGAAAATATCTTGAACAAAAATGAAATTGTGTAATTATATCATATGCTGTATTGTTTTTTCAAATTAAGTTTAACTTTTTGTAAACTTGTGCAGTTGTCTATAACATTTTTTGAATTTTAAATGTTTTTACATGGGACAAAGGTTAAATAGCTTAAATTTCTCATATTAATAGATTTAAGCATAATTACAGATCACTAGAACGTTTTATTTAATAACTGCCGAATAGAAAAATGTAAAAGCTAAAACTGACTGAAGTTATAATGAGTTACCGTTATAACGAGTATTTTCCAGCTGTTGTCAGCTCATGTTATAGCATGCTTTTACTGTAATATTATACCTATTACTCAATGATTTACTGTTTGACATCACACACTTTCGTCAATTGTGTATAATTGTAATATGTTGTTGTTCTGTTAATTTAACACTTTTATTAGGGCACAAGATCTTCAGCTTTTATGTTGCACTACAGATAAAATGCCATCTAAATGCAACAACACTCTGCACCTGCTCTGATAGCTAAAATATTTTATGTTTAGAGCTTGGAAATTAACAACAGTAAGAACTATCATTAATTTATTGGAAACGCTTAATAGGTTTTTAATCATCACATGGAAAGAAATTAGCATGGAATAGGTGTACCTTTCCTTTGGTGAAATGAAAACCAAAAAGAAATTGCTTCTTCCAAACTGTGATTTTCAAGCAGTTGCATTCTGGGAGGTTTATCTACTATGCTTTCTCCATCAAATTTCAAAAACCATTCCTCTAGGAATTGATGTTAACAACCTCCTAAAACATTAAACATAAATTGTAAATGCAATAAGCAAGAATCATCAAGCTGTCTTAACCCCTTAATTAGGGGAAATAACTTTAGCTGCAGTATACAGATGCCTGCAAGGTGAGGGATTTGGATTTTTGGGACAAATTTTTCCATTGTATGGTATCCTATAACACAGAAACAAAAGTAATTTGAATTTTACTATTTAAACATCAAAAAATCTCCGCCAGCTATCAAAGTAAGGCATATTTAATAAAACCAGTAAAAACTGTAAAACAGTAAAACCATAAAATGGTAGAAACTATAAAAACAATTGGTAAAAGTTTACCAATTGTTTTTATAGTTTCTACCATTTTATGGTTTTACTGTTTTACGGTTTTTACTGGTTTTATTAAATATGACGGAGTTCCACCACACGAAAGCTTCTACCATTGATTATATAAAGTAAGGCATTTAGATTATTTTCTTTAAATGTTAACTGGGAATGAGCGTAGAATAGGTAATTTGCATTTGCATTAAAAATTTTATAATTGAAATAGGAACTTAACAATATACACCGACGTACAGCTAAAATAATTGAGTTTGGATATATTTCTAAGAAACTTTGATGATGATCCTGAGTGCTTTTTTTTAAATGATGCCTTCCCTGCAAAGTCAAAGGCTTGTCTGCAGATAGGGGAAAAACCCCAAGACGAATCACAACATCCATGCCTGAAGTGGGATTTGAACCACGACCTTTGGGTTAGACAGATTTCAAACTTTCCCGGAGGATGATTACGAAGAAATTTTTTCGGGTTTCTAGCCGGGTTACAGCACAGCTAATGGCCGACGTTTTAGTGACTGACTCTGTCGCCATCATCAGGGAATCATAACGGCAGCATGGAACATCTTAAGATGCACTAGCCTAGTGCTAGTTAGAGAACGTATCCACCACACCCGACGTGCCTTGGACGAAAACGCCCGAAAGCAATTCTCATTACATCTTCACCTGTCGGCCACCCTATCCCCTAGGGATTGGGAGTACATAGACCAATCTGCGGCTGCACTAGAAAGCCTATGTTTATGGAGAAACACCGTGAGGAAAAACCAACAAATTCACTCGCCTCGCTGGACCCACTCAGAAGGTCCCACCTCTCAACCCTGACCGACTTGTCATCAACCTGACCGGGAAAAGCAGTGTGGATGCCACCAAGTCGGTGCTCTGCAAAGGACTCAACTTTGCCCCCGCCCCCAAGACGATCCCCATCCTGGATATCATAGAAGGAGTGGAGCAAGCGGTCTGAGTCCTCCCAGTAGAAGCGGCAGAGGAGGTCAGGAGGGAAATCTGCATGGCCCTGAAAATGGCCGCCCCACCGAGACCCAACATCTTCACAGAGGAACGGAACGCATTACGGAAACTATGCGAAGATGCCACGGTAAAGGTATTACTGGCAGACAAGGGCAACACAACAGTGTTACTGACTACCAATGAATACCACGAAAAGGTGCTACATCTACTCCAGGATCCAGCTTATAGACCTTTATCACGAGACCCAATGGAGTCCATAGCAAGGAAAACCTCGGTGCTACTCAAGCAAGCGGGGCTCCCCCCAGAGACATATAGGAACCTTCGACCCCAGGCAGCAGTACCTCCCAGACTGTATGGCCTGCCGAAAATTCATAAGGAAGAGGCACCCTACGACCCATTGTCAGCGCCATAGATTCTCCCACCTACTCTGTGGCAAAATACCTGGCCAAACTTCTGAACCCACTGAGAGGAAAGTGCGATCATCATGTGAAAAATTCGACTGAATTCGTGAACACCCTATCGAAACTCAGGGTTGACCAAAAGAACTTGTTGGTCAGTTTTGACATAGTTTCCTTGTTCACCAGAGTCTCCATTAAAGAGATATTAGAAATATTGAAACCACATTTTGACCAAAGATATTTGAACTTTTCCGCCATACTCTGTCATCCACCTATTTCCTCTACAACGAGGAGATCTACGAACAGACAGATGGCGTAACCATGGAGCCATGGGTTTGCCACTCTCTCTGGCCATTGTCTACCTATTCATGGAGGATTTAGAGGAAAAGGCCCTCAACTCTGCGCCACTACACCCCAAGTGTTTCTACAGATATGTAGACGACATGTTCATGATCTGGTCCCATGGACCAGAAACGTTACCGGTTTTTCTAAAACATCTTAACAACCTGCACCTCAACATACAGTTTACCATGGAGGAAGAAAAAGACGGTTGTCTACCCTTTCTGGATGTGCTGATACGGCATAAACCAGATGGCACCCTAGGCCATGGCGTATACAGGAAACCGACAAACACCGACCTGTACCTCAACGGGGCAAGCCACCATCACCTGTCACAACATAAGTCAGTGCTGGCAACTTTGGCCCATCGGGCGAAGTCCATCGCCGACAAGGAAAGCCTCCCAGAACAAAATAGGCATCATCGACAGACCTTCCGCCAAAACGGACACAAAGAACGAGACATAAATATCACCTTGAAAAGGGCCGGGCAACCTCCCAAAAACAACAGGGAACAGGAAAAACCCACAGCTACGGCATGCTTGCCATTCACCTCCATGGTATGAGAGAAGATCACGAGGATCCTATCGAGACATGGCATCAAAACCGTGCACAAGCCACCGCGGAAAATTAAAACCTTTTCACCCTAGGTGAAAGATGACCTAGGTTTTAAAACATCGGGCATATACACAATACTGTGCAAATGTGGCCAACAATACATTGGACAAACATGTCGCACCATAGAGACCATGCTGAAAGAACATGAAAGATGCATTAGACTAAACTATCCTGAAAAATCCGCAGTGGCCGAGCACAACCTGGGTACAGACCACCGCATAAGGTTTGAGGAGACGAAGTTACTTTTGAGAGCCAATGGCTATTGGGGCTGCCTCGTAAAAGAAGCCATTGAAATCCGGATGAACAAGAACAATTTCAACAGAGATGAAGGATTCATCCTGAGCAAGGCACGAGATCCCATGATAGCCCAACTGACTAAAGAACGCACAACGATTGACCCACCCAACTACCAATTACCAACGAGCCGCCATCCCACAGCGGATATATAAACCTGACCCAGACTTCCCTCAGCACTCAGGTTCCCTGATGATGGCAACAGAGTCAGTCACCGAAACGTCGGCCATTAGCTGCGCTGTAACCCGGCTAGAAACCCAAGAAAATTTCTTTGGGTTAGACGTCAGGCACACTATCTACCAATCTAACATGGCCAGTTTGAGTACCTATTTGCTCTGCATGCCAACCTTCAACATATGATGATAACTTTGGCTTAAGGTCTAAACTGGCATAAGCAACTTGTTCATGATCAGGGCACCATTTACTAACAAAGGAATAATTCTTTGTAGTTGTAATAATGACCTAAGTTATTGTAAACTTTCATAATTGATCTGTTGTAGTAAACCAATCTCCAACGACATACTTTATTCAAGATGAACCCAAATCATACCTGCATATCTTAATCAAATATAGGTGCAAATACCAAATATACATGTGTATAGGTCAATCTCAACTTTTTTAATAATTTTTTGTATTTTCAAATATCTTGTGTGTAAATAAAATGCAGAACTCACGAGACACGGTGAAGACAATGAACAGAATTAGAAAAATACCTACAAATCACTGTAAAGGCGGTACTTACGTGCCAAGGCACAGAAGACTCGCAGGATCACTTAGGGCGCGCGTTTCGACAGCAACACTGTCATCTTCAGCAATGTCAAAGTGTGTAAGGTTAGGCAGATTATTTATACTATGGTTGACTGTTAGAGCAGTAGGGGAGGGGAAAGAGAAAGGTGTATCGATCGTTAACTGAAATAGAGGGGAGTGGGGGATAGGGCCAGCATCATTATTCATTATCTTGTTTTGGTTATGGTGTATGTAAAGGCTTTCATAGGCATCTAGTTTGTTTTCGTTGGTGACCGTTTTTAGAAGTTTTAAATTTTCGGTTGTGATAGGATGATGGCAGGTGTTGATATGAGATGCTACACTGGACTTGTCTATTCTGTTGTTTCTGTAATGGGCTAAGTGTTCTTTGAAACGTGTTTCTAATTACCTTTTCATTTGTCCAATATAAATTTTGTCACACTTTTCACATTTGATTTGGTATATGCCTGATTTCTTATGGGAGGGTATGCTGTCTTTAGGGTTCTTAATGAGATTTGACAATTTATTTTCATTAACAAAAACTGTGTGTAATCCTATTTCGGAGAAGATATTTTGAAGTTTTTTGGTAGCATAAGGGTAGTAAGGTAGCTTCATAAATTTTTTGGTACTGGTGTCTTTGTTGTTGAGTGTTGTGCAGTTTCTAAGGTTCATTCTGTGTTGATGTTTTTTTAACATTTTATGAATGAGTTCTGGTTTTAAATCATTCTGAATGGCTATGTGTTTTATATAGGTTAATTCTTTGGAGAAATTTGTATTTGATAGTGGTGTGTTGAGTAATCGATGGATCATGGAATGAAAAGGTGCTAGGAAAATCAACAAATTACATTTCAACATTTACAGAAAACCTACACATACCAACACATACATCCACATGAGTTCTCACCATCACATTTCACAAAAACTAGCACCTTTTCATTCCATGATCCATCGATTACTCAACACACCACTATCAAATACAAATTTCTCCAAAGAATTAACCTATATAAAACACATAGCCATTCAGAATGATTTAAAACCAGAACTCATTCATAAAATGTTAAAAAAACATCAACACAGAATGAACCTTAGAAACTGCACAACACTCAACAACAAAGACACCAGTACCAAAAAATTTATGAAGCTACCTTACTACCCTTATGCTACCAAAAAACTTCAAAATATCTTCTCCGAAATAGGATTACACACAGTTTTTGTTAATGAAAATAAATTGTCAAATCTCATTAAGAACCCTAAAGACAGCATACCCTCCCATAAGAAATCAGGCATATACCAAATCAAATGTGAAAAGTGTGACAAAATTTATATTGGACAAATGAAAAGGTAATTAGAAACACGTTTCAAAGAACACTTAGCCCATTACAGAAACAACAGAATAGACAAGTCCAGTGTAGCATCTCATATCAACACCTGCCATCATCCTATCACAACCGAAAATTTAAAACTTCTAAAAACGGTCACCAACGAAAACAAACTAGATGCCTATGAAAGCCTTTACATACACCATAACCAAAACAAGATAATGAATAATGATGCTGGCCCTATCCCCCACTCCCCTCTATTTCAGTTAACGATCGATACACCTTTCTCTTTCCCCTCCCCTACTGCTCTAACAGTCAACCATAGTATAAATAATCTGCCTAACCTTACACACTTTGACATTGCTGAAGATGACAGTGTTGCTGTCGAAACGCGCGCCCTAAGTGATCCTGCGAGTCTTCTGTGCCTTGGCACGTAAGTACCGCCTTTACAGTGATTTGTAGGTATTTTTCTAATTCTATTCAATCTTGTGTGTAAGTTGAACACAGTTATTTAGGTGTATTGCAATGAAATTTTTCTATTTACTACATGTTGATCGATTTAGCTCCAGGTGGAGAAACCAAAAGGACAATTTGTTGTGTTTCTAAAATTATTAGAATATCAAATTAACTACGTGATGTCAAGTAGCAGTGGAGTAGTGTAACCTCTCCCTCAGTGCCATTGAATAACATCAAAAGTCGTTACATTGTATATGCCTTTGTAATAAAGTAGAGGACTTGGGAGAGACTTTGCATTTCATCCTAGCACTCAGTCAGAAGCTATTCTTTGTAAAGGAGAACAGTTTAGCAGTTTAAGTTTAAGAAAGAGAAACTTAACAACAACGTCAATTATAGTTTGCGACAGTAATTATGGTTCACAAAAATGATTCTAGTTGAAGACAATAATTTTAGTTTAAGAAATCAACAATAGTCTACAAAATTACTCACACTGCAGTTCTTTGTCTTGCCGCAGCCACATTACTGAACATTACGTTAATGAAAATTGCTTAAGTACCATATTCACCTGAATCTAAGACGACCTTTTTTCAGATTGTCAGCTGTAAATACCAAGAGTCATCTTAAATTCGAATACGAAGTATATTTAAGCATTTAATCGATGTTTTTTACAAGAAATGGTATGTAAGAGTAAACAATTCACAACAGCAAATTCAAGTACGTACATAAAGAAGTGAAATAAACAAATAGTAATAACAATAAGAAAAACATGACGGGAATAATAATTATTTAGACTAATAATCATCGTCGACGATCATAACACAGACGACGTACTTTCATCTTGCACGTAATGCTAACCGCAATGTCAAAACAAATGAGAGCGGAAATCATTGGGATTCCCCTTTCAAACGACGCATCGCGATTCACTAAATGTGACAGTAATTTTGAGTTGTGCATTCTTGATTTAAATGCACAACCCTTAAGTTAAAATGACAGATCATGTTGAAGTATGTGGCACGAGTGCAAAGGGAAAGTTAACAAAAGGAATTAGATGGAGCTATGATGCAAATTATAAGCTGATCGTGATAAATTACGCAGAAAAAACTAATAACTGAATGCGAGTAGAAAGTTCGGTGTATCTGAGGCAAATATGCACTGATGGAAACTCTCAAAACAGGAACTAGAAAAAGCCAAAGCCACAAGGAAGTCGTTCAGTGGTCCAAAATTAGGTCGATTTCATGGCATAGAAGAACAAGTAAAGTTTCTGCGCACCATGAGGCAGAACAGTATGCCTGTTTCGACTGAAAGTACCGTATTCACCTGAATCTAAGACGACCTTTTTTTCCAAATTTTCAGCTGTAAATATCAAGAGTCGTCTTACATTCGAATACGAAGTATATTTAAGCATTTAATCAATGGTTTTTACAACAAATGGTATATTAGAGTAAACAATTCACAACAGCAAATTCAAGTACGTACATAAACAAGTGAAATAAACAAATAGTAATAACAATAAGAAAAACATGACGGGAATAATAATTATTTAGACTAATAATCATCGTCGACGATCATAACACAGACGACGTACTTCCATCTTGCACGTAATGGCAACCGCAATGTCAAAACAAATGAGAGCGGAAATCATTGGGATTCCCCTTTCAAACGACGCACCGCGATTCACTAAGTGTGACAGTAATTTTGAGTTGTGCATTCTTGATTTAAATGCACAACCCTTAAGTTAAAATGACAGATCATGTTGAAGTACGTGGCACGAGTGCAAAGGGAAAGTTAACAAAGGAATTAGACGGAGCTAAGATACAAATTTTAAGCTGATCGTGATAAATTACGCCGAAAAAACTAATAACTGTGATGCGAGTAGAAAGTTCGGTGTATCTGAGGCAAATGTGCGTCGATGGAAACTCTCAAAACAGGAACTAGAAAAAGCCAAAGCCACAAGGAAGTCGCTCAGTGGTCCAAAATTAGGCCGATTTCATGGCATTGAAGAAGAAGTAGTCAAGTTTGTGCGCACCATGAGGAAGAACGGTATACCTGTTTCGACTGAAAGTATAATACTTAAAGCTAATGAAATTACTAGAGGACTTAATATATCATTGCAAGAATTCAAGGCCAGCAGAAGTTGGTGCATGAGAATGATGCGACGAAATAATTTTTCTTTACGGCGACGAACTTCGCTGTGTCAGAAATTGTCAGAAGACTATGTAGAAAAACTTCTCGCTTACCAGAAATACGTAATTGGACTTAGAAAAACCAATAATTACCTTTTGAGCCAAATAGGAAATGCCGATGAAGCTCCGGTTTTCTTCTACATGCCATCTAATTATACTGTGAACGAAAAAGGTGCGAAGTCCGTCCTAATTAAAACTACAGGCAACGAAAAAATGCGAGTCACGGTAATGTTGGCGGTTTTAGCAAATGGGACTAAATTACCACCATATGTGATTCGAAAGCGGAAAACAATGCCTAAGAAACATTTGCCAAGTGGAATAATAGGTGTCAAGAAAAGGGGTGGATGACTAAAGAACTAATGAGAGATTGGTTACATGTGGTGTGGAATAGACGGCCAGGAGCTTTACTGAAACAAAGAGCAATGCTTTCACTGGATGCATTCAAGGACACTTATCCCCTGAAATTAAAAACATAATGAGTGCGATGAATATTGATCTTATTGTAATACATGGAGGAATGACATTGCAACTTCAAGTTTTAGATGTTGCTGTCAGTAAGTGTTTTAAAAATAATTTAAAGGTTTTGTATTCTGAGTGGTTACAGAGTGGAACTCACACTTTAACACCAAAAGGAAATCTTAAGAAACCTGAAGTTGCAATGCTCTGCCAATGGATCAAGGCATCGTGGCAACAAATAAATGCAAAAGTAATAGTGAAAGGATTTAAGAAATGCTGCTTATCTAATGCCATGGATGGGAGTGAGGATGATGTTTTGTGGGAGACTGATGATGAAGTTGAGAGTGATAAAGATAGTGAGCGTGAGGAAAATAATTAAGGTTGCATAAGCAGTGATAATGACTAATACAATAAAATGATTTTATGCCGCACTTGGATTGAAATGTTTCTTTGTTGTCCTGAAATGAGTATATTCTGTCAATGTATTTACTTTATTTTTAATGTTATCTTAAAATGAATGCTACCATTTAATTTGTTTGAAAACCTGAATGGTTCTATATGTGATGTGATCTTATGATTTTAAATTGTTAAAAGACAATGACATTCAAGAAAAGTACAGGAGAAAATAAATATTTGACAAGATTTATTATTTTTGTAGTAATGAAGGTCAATTGGAGCTTTTTTCTGTTTTGGAATCATCCAAATGGGGGGTCGTCTTATTGTTAGATTCAGGGTCGTCTTGGATTCAGGTGAATAAGGTCTTTGCGAAGCATCAGAGATCAACTTAGGACCACCAAATTATATAGTAACTTTATTCTTCTGTATATATCAATATTTAAATATTCGATAGTTATCAATACAGTTTAATTACAACAACAGTTTAAATTCCATCAAATTTTAACAACTATAAAGCATATAAAGTCATGGGTTTTAAAATTATTACAAATATTACTCATGTATAAGTCGACCCCTGAGTTTTCACTAAATATTTGGTCTAAAAAACTTGAATTATACTCAACTACATACGGTATATCATATCTTGAAAGTGGAATTAACTTTGAGCTGTCAGTAATTATGAAACAAATTAACAACTTTATATCCTAAAGATGTATTTTCATGTAAAATCAACTTGCAACTTATTCATTTTTCATCTGTACAATTTAGATATAGTATGAAATATTTGCTTAGGGATCTATTTACTATTAATTATTAAATTTAGTACTCAAGACTTCCTCCAGAATCTCATACCACTAGTACCATTAATTACTATGGAAAGAAGTGAATCTGATATTTGACAATGAGCTACTTGATCCACTTTTCAGGAATATAAAAGGGAATGACTATACATGAAACAATCACAGATATAAGAAAACAAAACTTACCAAAGAGAGAAGCATTTTAATGAATCTGGTCACACAAGATTGTTCTCCAATAGTTTTTGGGTTTATATCTGAATCACCACAATCTGATGGGGTTTTAAGATATAGAGGTGCATGAGTATGCCTGGGAAAAATATAAACATTAGTAAACTAAAGCTACAAAATACCACCTCTACAAAATAATGACCAAATTTCAATAACAAACTGGCACCAGTTTCTTTGTTGTTATGGCTAAGCCTTTTGGACTATTATAGCCATAAATCCTTCCTCATCAGACAAACAGAAAGGAGGATGGAAACCTGGTGCCAGCATTAGCCTACTGATTAAGAAAAGTAGAAACGGTGCCAACTGCTTAACGTTCATACTTAAGGACGGAGCACTGACTTATGCAGTATCCTCAAACAAGTAAGGAACAGGACTATCCCAAGTTAAAAAATCCTACGTCCATCGGACTTGAACCCAGGACCCCTGCATAGAGGGCCAATGATCTAGTCACTCCACCGCTGCTACTCCCTCACCAGGTTTCCCTCCTCCCTTTTGTAGGTGTCCAGTGTGGAAGACACTAGACCATGTGCATTCCCTAGTCAGTATGGCCAGTCATAAGATTGGCAGTACTGATGATTTATTTTTTTGTGTACTGAGGGAATAAACAGTTTGCACTACCAAGTTCAACTTTTAGCCGCTAGATGGCACTACTTTTGCGTATGAAAACCGCTCATAACTAAAAAGCTTTTCAACCTTTTTCAATCAAACTTTCAGGAATCACTTGACTATTCAACTTTTCAATTTTAAACTGCTCACCATGTACATAGTAGTCCTGGGTTTAAGTCCAGGAGCATATATTTTCTCCATTTGAATAACATGGGCAAAGCTGAAACAAAGCGAGAAAGCCTTTTTTCTTTAGCATTTTAAAATATCTTAAAAATCAGATATCAACGCGGGATTTTCACAGTTAAGCCGAGAAAGCTATGGATGTGAATTTCCTTAACATAGAAATTCTAATCTCATTCGAAAAAAGCCAAAAAATTAAGTTTAATGACTATTTTTTCATGATTTTTACGCATTTATTCAATTCATCACCATGGCAACTGCAATTGTTAAAGTATATTGTTGGCTTGATTCTAATGCATAAGAAATGTACAAAAATTGTGATAAAATCATGTTATAACATCATTTTATATGTCCATGACTATTATTACTTTCTGAAACATTCGATTAGTATGTGGATTGTATATTAATTTTTTGTTTTAGTGCACAAAAAAGTTGATGTCATTAATTTTTATTTTATTTTAACGTAATACTTAATTCATGCCTACCCGTCATATATGACGGACAATTAGACTAGTAATACATAACTGTACTGTATAGTAGTAGAAATAATACAGTAATAGGCAGGAGAGGCTTGATGGCGGCGGTACAAATGGTGCGACTGCAAATTGGTACAGAGCCCCCGTGTCTCTGTCGTACTTATGAAGTACACACATTTTTAAAGATAATCTGAAAAAATATCAGTGTCATAGGATGTGAGACTGTTTTATTTATTAAAACTAGGGTAGCCCCGGATTTCCGATCCTCAACATGATTTAAATAAACTGAAAGTTAAGTGAAATAATTTTTATTGAATAATTAATGAAGTAAATGAAATGCAAAGAATTAAAATAAAAAAGTTTTTATTGAAAAAATTTTTAATCTGTTAGTAAAATTTTTGTCAGTAGATTAAGCAGGCAGTATCTCTCTCAAGACAGTGTTCTTCAGCTTTCTGTCACCTCTATTAGCCACGACTTCAATATTTGCAAACGATCCAACTCTTGATAGAGCATCATAGAACTGACCATGCAAAAAAACAAAATTCTTCAAATAAAGTCCTATCTTTGACATTGTTTGACCCTGCGCCTTGTTGATTGTCATTGAAAAAGTTGGTCTTATTGGAAATTGGCGCCGCTTGAAAACAAAGGGTAATCCAGCATCTGACGGAATCAATGAAATTCTTGGTATCAAAACTCGATCACCTCCACGAACTCCAGCAGCAATAATGCATTCAATGACATATTGCTGGATTGATTTCACTATCAGTCTTGTACCACTGCATAATCCTCTATTTGGCATCAAATTTCTCATCAATATAACAATGCATACAACTTTCAATATGAGCCTGTGCGATAGAATCCCTGACACATTAATTGTATTCAAAAATTCTGTTGGATATCTGCACTAATCAACATTATTTCCTCTCCTGGGAATTTTTTCATGATTTTCTCATTGATGTAATCAACATCTGTATTTGTTGGTGCCAAAATAGTTCATCCAACCAAAGAATTAAGATTTTCTGATAAATTATGCAAATCCGGATATATTTCATGAATCAGATCATCAACAATATCCAAATTCATCAAACAAAATGGATTATTTTCAACCGTATCATTACTCCGTTCTTTTCCATCACCAACTCTTAATAGAGAATTACTGAACACTAACTGCTCTGCAGCATCTGATTGTCCTCTGACTCATATTTTCAAATAATTTCATAATTTTTACATGAGGCCACAATAATGATCTTTTGAGCGAGCTTTCAACTATTGCATCCTTTGATCCTTGCCTGATAACTGTCAATATTTGACGATGCTGTTAAAGTTGTTTCATTATTTCGCAAAAGAACATCCGATGGTTTATTGAATACAATTGTTGCTGATTTTCTAGATGAACATCAAGATGATAAACATTTGGACTATTTCCATGTGTATCTAGCCCCAATAATCTCCAAGTAGTTTCATTGGCTGATGTATATTTACCATCCACAAATTGATTTATTTCATCAACATCCAAATTTCGTCCTACTTCAACCACAGCTTTATCACAACCTGTGGTGATATATTTTGTAATATATTTGACTGCAGTCACAGAATTACATAACTCAACATTCATGTGACAATTAAATATAACCAACAAATATTTATTGTATGGAACTACCCAACGATTATCACATTGAATACCATTCTTCATGACAAACCGACCATTTTCACGTCTTCGACACTTTGGATAACCATTTTCATTGTCTCTGGTTGCAGGTGTGAACATTTTTTGGAAACTTCTTCGAACACTTTCCATGACCCATACATGGAGAATTCGTTCCAACACCACACGGTCCATGGATCATACATTTTGAGACAGTTTCGTACAATAAAGGCTCTGTATCTTTATCCGGAATTTCTGCACAAACTACTGCATCATAGTCATCAGAACTCTTCGGTGCATCTTCACCACTCATTATAAAAAGCATATGAGCAAGAGGCAATCCTCGCATATGCCATTCAATGGTATACATGGTAGCGATCACTTTTCCCAATACATTCTTTTTTGTCATTTGATCAAGAAATGTTTTCAAATTCAAATTGAATACTCTTGTTACCAACATCGGATGATCACCTGCAGTTTGATATGGTAACAAATGTTTAGTTACTTCTTCCCACAAAGGATTACACGTCATTGTAATGAAATATGATGGTTTACCACATTCTCTTACAATTGCCATGAAGTCTTGCTTGCTGCATCTTATGCATATATCTTGGACTACCAATATGTGCTGCTGGTAGGATTATTCGATGGCCCATTCGTTCACCATCAGCATTATTTATTGCATCAATTGCACCGCGATATTCACTTGCGTGAAGCTGTTGATGTTGACGAATGTAATCTACCAGATTCCATTTTTACACAAGCATTGACAATATATTCATGCAGTATTTGGCCAAATTTTATTAAAATATTAAAATCATCTCTTACTTGCAAGCGATAACAATAAAACTGCTTTTGAGTCATTTTTAGGCGCGTTTCGCTTACAGCGTGAGCGCCTATTATCGTCGGTCGGTCCGTCCGTCCGTCCGTCCGCATGTTCGTTCTCGGCTTCTACTGAACGGATTTTTATGAAATTTGATATTAAGGACTTTCAATAAAATATAATAAGAAAATCGCAAAAATGAATCACGTACGCCAATCAGGGGTACCACTTTACTAGAGACAAAAAATTAAATTTTCGTCATATCTCGTAAACTATTGTTCATATCAAAATATTTTTCAAATAAAAGTTGTAGAACTGGTAAAGTAGAGTATTTCCTTTTCTATATATTTTCATCATAGGAGTAGCCGTTATCGAGAAAATCAAACAAGAAAGTCTTATATGGAGTTGAACTTAGAAAATTTCTTGCATGGTTACTTCTTCATTGTTGCTAACATAAACAATCTCCCAAACAAACGCTTAATTTCCTTACGTGTGCATGTAGTACTATTAAATAGGAAGAAAATGGATTATTTATGATGAAGAAAAGGACTTTAAACGCTATTTCCCTTACGTACAGGTATATAATTGCTTTCTAATACTCCATTGCACGAAACGCGCCCCATTTGTGATACGTTGTACGCTTTCCTAACTTGTTTTGTTTGAATTCAAGAGTGGTATATTCATTTCATATCTGCATTCACCATGCAGAAATAAAAGTATATAATGAAGAGGATCGTAGCTTGCATGCAACTCGGAAATTCTTTGCAAATTATTATCCTTCGTAGTCAAAATAATATTTTTAGGTTGATACTCTTCAGCGCCTTCATTTGGAATAATGACTGCAATTTCAGAAGCCATTGGTCTGTTATATAAACATCTATCTACTCCAGAATCAGCAGCAATTCGCATACGGACGTCTTCAGCAGGTCTATCCTTAATAATTTCACATGCTTGTTTGAATTGCAAAGCATATGGATTATTTTCATTTATCCATGCTTGCAATGCACTCAAAATTTCTCGATCTAAGCAATAAATCCAATGCAGTCGATTATTCAATTGAACATCATGATTCGTATCATGGATATAAATTTGAGCAAACCTGGGTTTCCCGTCAATTGGTGTGAGAAATCCCATACAATGACACAAAGTTCCATGCAAATGGTATGTGAATACACCATTTGTCGCTTTCAATAAATGAGGATCGACCTTTGTGCCAATTGAAGCAAATGCCAAAACCGAATTGAGTCCACAAATATTTGTGTGATAATGTTTCGATTATACACTTTTTCCTTTCAATCAATTCTTTAATAAAATCAGGTGGGTCATGAAGTGGCAGCAATTTTACTTTACCATCCGAGCAACACTTTGAATACTTTGGATTTGTCAGTGATGAACCAGATTTGGGTTCATCCTTGAAGAAATACGCACTGCATTTATCACAACATAAATTCAATATTCCAAGATCATGTCGACCACCTACACTTTCCTTGACAAAGTCAAGCACTCTAGCATTGAAATGTTCATTTGCAATCCTGCATTGTCGCTGAACTCTATTCTGTAAGGCATTCACTTGTCGTTTATCTTCAGACATTCTTTGCCTAGGTTCTCTGTGTCTCTTACCCTTTCACGTTCAGTTTGAGACATTGAAAGATGTTGCTTAGCAGCTGAACGTCGTTTTTGTTCACGTCTTCTTTCAATTCATGCTAAATCAATTGCATCAGATGGTGATGCCATTTTTAAACATTATAGAATCAATTGAAACAAAATAAAAACAAATTAATTGCACAATTAAAAATAAAACACAATTCTCTGGGAACACATATACACATGTTATTGATACAGCTAGAAACGCTTCCCATATGCAGTCAACAGAATAATTATACATACATATTTACGTTGGTATGCTTCATTAATTTTGATGCTCAAACAACAGTTCGAAGCGAATAACCTTTTTCTTTCATCTATTTGAAGGTTTAAGTGGCATTAAATGAATCAGAGGCAACAATACGAGTCTCCTTGGCAATGCCCGGAATGAGTATGAAAAATCCGCAAAATTTCGAAAAAAAATGCTTACTTCTGAAAACTTCGACCATGTAACGTGTAAACATCACAAGAATAAGATAGTATAGAGCTTTAGCCTTGTCGAATAATGTTAAAGAGAAGAAAATCTGTCCATATTTGCATATTTTAATGAATGAAGGAAAAAAACCTTGCACTCTGAAAAACCGAAAATCCCATGTAAACGTATGGGAAAATATAACTGTCTCCTGGATTCAAACCTGGGACACTTCAGAAAACAAATATTTTTCCAGGGACCTCATAGTCAATAGAAACAAAACGCCGTTTACCGCATATCTTGACGACGAACAGTTCTCGAGAAGTATGCTGATATAAATTGTACACAAATGTCTACAGATGACTAATTAAATTTAATATATAGTTAGATTTACAATTAAAAATTTTTGATGCATACTTTGTACCAGGCCCTGTGATTTTCCTAGCCGGTTCTGGTAATTTGATACTTTCCAATATAAATTTCCGTAATTTTCTGATTATAATATGTATTTTTTTCTCAAAATAGTTGACCAAAAGTTATGGTGCGTATTACATGTGATTATAAATGCATACAACTTTTTCAGTAAGGAAATAATTTATATTTTCGAACATGTTTTTACCAATCAATTGTATATTTCAATGCATTTTGATAACGAACATGTTTTTACAAAGAAATCATACATTTCAATGCATTTTGATAACATTCCTTTAAATATTGTTTTTCAAAACAAAAATAAGAATATTTATTTATTTACTTTAGCTGTCAGAATTACTAAAGCCTAGGAATTCATTACCACTCCCCTCACTGTCCTCAAATAGTTCCTACGCGATGTCGTGGGTCGGCTAAGGACGAACTGTTATTCCAACCAACAAGGTTAATACAAAAAGCAACATTGAGACTGAGATTTTTATACATTGTATCGATCTTTAATGGGAGTCAGAACATAACGTGATATTTTTGCAAACTCTTTCAAACATATCTAGTTTGGCAGCAAAGCGTGAACTCATATTCCAACTGACCAGATTAATACAAAAGGGGACATTGAGACAAAATGTTTATCTACAGCTTAGCATAGCGTAACGTGATATTTTCATAAACTCTCTCACACATCTAGTTTGGCAGCAAAGTGCGAACTCGTCTTTCAACTGACCAGATTAATACAAAGGGCGACATTGAGACAAAATGTTTTTATACAGCGTAGCAATCTTTAATGGGAGAGTCAGAACATAACGCGATATTCTTGTAAAATCTCTCACACGTATCTCATTTGGCGGCAAGGCAAGAACTGTCCCGATACTACACATAGTCAAGTAAAATTACATTGATCTTTTACAAAAAAATTATACACAGTGATAAGAGAATTTTCACATTTCACTCGTGAAAAGATGGGTGCGTATTATATAGGTTGCGTATTATAATTGGAAATTTACGGTACTTGTTCTCTTCCAAAGTGCATGTTCACTTGTTCACCGGAGTGCACCCAACGCAGAGTGGTGATCCGGGTAACTACTAGCGACACCTTAAATTTACATTTCTTTCTCCTAACAAATTTTGGAAAAGTGCATTATTTTTTAAAATAGCTGGTAAACTGGATTTCTAGATAAGTGGAATCCAGATAAAAGGTTCTATACTGTATATTACACACATTTTTGTCTGTTTGAGGATCATCTTATTATTTTTAGGCATGTTTTGCTTACAGCATGAGCGCCTATTGTCGTCGATCTGTCTGTCCGTCCATCCTCATGTTCGTTCTCAGCTTCTACCAAACGGATTTTCATGAAATTCGATATTAAGGACTTACAATAAAACATAATAAGAAAATCGCAAAAATGAATCACGTAAGACAATCAAGAGTACCACTTTACTGGTGACAAAAAATGAACTTTCCGTCATATCTCGTAATGTATTGCTCATATCAAAATATTTTTCAAATAAACCTCGTAGGACTCGCAATTAGAGTATTTCTTTTCCTATACATTTTTATTGTAGGAGTAGCTGTTATCAATAAAATCAAATGAGAATGTCTTAATTGGAGTTGAACTTTGGGAATTTCTTGCATGGTTACTTCTTCATTGTTGCTAACATAAACAATCTCACAAACAAGTTTAATTTACTTATGTGTGCATGCACTATTTTTAAATAGAAAGAAAATGGATTATTTATGATGAAGAAAAGAACTTTAAAACACTATTTCCCTTATGTACAGGTATATCATTACTTTATAATACTCCATTGCAAGAAATGCACCCATTTGTGATACAATGTACGCTTTCCTAACTTGTTTTATTTATTCCAAGAATTACTTTCGACATTTGTACAGGAGGAATTTCTGAAATATGAAATAGTTTTGCAAATGTTAATAACAATATTCAATACCTGAAGTGTAAAACTTGCTTAAATTTCCCCAAAAAAATCCAACTAATTATGAGGTGCAGCATAAATAAATACATTTTGGTAATCACTACGGACCACCAACAAAACCTGCACAGACCACTTGTGGTCTGCAGACCATAGGTTAGGAAATGCTACATTAGAGTATGTGAAAAACTGTGTTGGTGCTGGCTATTTGTTTGATGACATATAGTTCTTTGTTGAATTCTGCCTGTGAGAGAGGGACGTGGGTTAACTGGTGTATTAATGTGTTATAATCGGTATGTTTATGCAGAGTGGAGTCGAAAGAAGAGGAGTGAATAGTGTGATCAGTATAAGCGAGTTTCCTGAAAATGGCAAAATTTAAGCTGTGTTTTCAACAAACAACTAAATGTGATCAAAATAAAAAGCCACCCCTAACAGTTTTATTAAAAACATTGCAAAATGGTACAACATACAATATGTTGAACAAAAAATGGGCAATTTTTATTTTGAATTGTGGAACAGAGTTTTAGCTAAGTTAATTTATGAAATTTCACCTATCATTATAATTTTTTTAAAGGATTAAGATAAATCCACCAACCTGAGCCTTTGAATAACATGTATGCATAGACGATGGAACATTTGCCGCACCATCTGATTAGGGCAACGGACTAATACCCTAACAGGCCAGCAATCATGAGTGGCCATATGATCAAGAAACCATTCACATGCAGCCTGAGATGAATTAAATTGCTTTGTCAACAGCTCCACCCACTGGACCATTGTTGGCTGAGAAAGGAAAAAAAATAACAATAGACTACCGTATTTAATCGCTTGTAAGCCCATCTTTTTTTACCTTTTTACCAGCTCAGAAATCGCCACTCGGCTTAGAATCAGTGTAAAAAAAAGTAGTCAATGAATTTATGTCCGTAGTTACATTATAATGCGAGATATAAGTGTATTAAAGTGGAAGTAAACTATCTACTTTAAATGTATGCAAAAAAGAATCAAAATGACTGAACACCTATGAAGAAATAAATTATGTAAATAATACGTGGCGCATCAAAGTCGTAAAAAATGCAGCAATAGTGCTTGTATGCGTAAGAAGCTACATACATATGTACACAATGTTTCATTTTACTCATGAATCGAAACATTTGCCTTTCCTACCCCCTTCCCCTCCCTCCTCTTACCTATCTTGTTTCAGTGTGTCTAGCATGCGCGTACTGGGATTTCCCGAGCGAACCGTTACTTCCTCGTGCCTTAGCGGCATAGCAGCCAACTTGGGAGAATAATTTAAGAACAATAGTGAAAAGGAATGCCCAGGTGATACTAGTGTAGTACTAACGTATGTTATGTAATACGGTGTCCGTATTTGATTGACGAGAAACGGTTATTTTTTACAAGAATAAGATCTGGGGGATAACGAGGTCAAATTACTCTTTTAGTAGAAGTTGTTATGAATAAGTGAATAAAATATATTTTATGTCGCCGTAATTTTAGTTAATACTCTTTATTTAATTACTAACTGAAAGTCTGAGACGTAATACAGTGTCCGTATTTGATTGATGAGAAATGGCTAATTTTTTACGAGAATAAGATCACTGGGAATAACGAGGTCAAATTACTCTTTTCATAGGAGTTGTTATGAATAGGTGAATAAAACATATTTTATGCCGCCGTAATTTTAGTTAATACTCTTTATTTAATTATGAACTGAAAATCTGAGGCGTTCATACTTGTTGGTATTTTGAAATAAATGACCCCAGCTGTCTAATCACTTTAAAATCAAAATTTTTCCTTGTGTGGCCTTGTGAAAAGTGGGGGTCAGCTTACAATCGATTAAATACGGTATTTCAAAATTTAGTATTTTGATGCGAAAAGATCTTCACATTCCCAAATAAGCTTCAACCTTCCATGAAAAATTAAATATCTAATTTCTAATATTTTCTTTCATTAGTTACAATTACCATAAATTTTAAATATCACATTCCAATTTCTAAAAAAGAAACAATAATAGACATGGAGTAAAGTTAATTTTTGTGGTGCTCAGTCATCAAAGCTAAAGCAACTGTAATCAATTACTACAGAGATATTTTGAATTTTTAAATATGATATATGTGGAAGAGTAAACATGTAAAATAAAAAACATGCTAATTTATTCATATTCATGGATAACACACTACCTGTTAATATAATAAGCAGCTATTTCTTCAAAATTAGAAATATTCTTTGTTAACACGAGTAGACCTGAATTTATGAGCCTTGTGCCTGTCTAGTTTATGTTGCTCTCGCCACTCATTTGTGAAACTGCAAGACTTGACATTACACTTGACCAATACATTTTATCTCAATGCATTTCATCTAATGTCTGTCCGTGACCATGTGTTCTGTGATTTGTAAGCACAGCAACTGTTGCCAGCCTCTTTGAGGTGTTTTGTAGTTTTTTAAAGCCTTGTGCAGTCCACTTAAATTGTCTCATTAACAAAGCCACTAAAGGCAGTGGGAATACTAAAAATTTCTAGGAGAAAGGGTTAAATTTGATAAAATTGTTATCCACAGTAATGGTGGAGCAATAATAAAATCAGGCACAGATTGATTCATCACCCATGCTATGTATTACATGCAGCTAAAGTCTATACTAGCAGCATTTTTAAACACCCAGTTCAATTCAAACCCACACAGAGTAGTTAATCTTCTTTATAAGCCCATTAAAATCTTATTTTTCATTTTGTTGTTAGTGAAATAAATTTGTGCAGTAAAATGAGGTATTTATAAATAATAAGGCATGGTAACAAAAGCACAGAAAGTGATCTCCAATTTCCCCATTGCTTAAAGAATGCAGTTTGAAGCACGCCATTTCTTAGTAATATTCTAGAACCTCACCCTAGTGAACAGCAAAAGTTTACCACATACATAACTGGTTCATGAGGACACAAATGAAAACATGAAGTAGTGTAATTTTATTTTGTAAGTGAATTCATGATGATTCTTGCTTCCTTAATTGTAAATTAAATTGGGATAAATGAAAAAATATTATGTGGCTTATTTTTCACCTAGCAGTTCTTAGAGTAATTTTAAGTACTGCTATATTGCCATTAATTTGTTTTACACAAAACATTTCCCTAGCAAAAGCTCTACTCTTTTAGGGTATTTATGAAGCAATTACAGCATTGATAATGTAAAATGATGAGAACTTGAAAACTAACCTTTTCCTTTGCATGGATGAATGTCTCCACAAAAAATGAAGTTGACAGCTTGGCAGCCATTTCTGTAATATCTGTCCCAAAGTTAGGTAAAGTTTGGGGTACATGACCGCATACTTGCCACATAAAGCTATATATAAAAGAAGAGATACTGATCACTTGGGAGAATAAGATAATAAACTATTAATTGCCATAATTTGATTAACATTTTAGTATGGTTGTTTACAAATCTTGCAAAGGTATTGTTTTAACTTTACTTTCTTATCAAGCGCAAATACTATAGAAATAACTAAAATTTAGAATGCAGCAACTTATTCAGTTGTTTTAAAAACTGGTGTTAAAAAATGGGAAATTAAAGCAAAATTAATTAATTCATAATGATTACACTTAATATTCTGAATACCTTGTCATACACAAACAATTATAGTGCTCTGAATGCATTCCTAGAAATGAAAGTGCTGTTAGAGGTCATTATAACATTGTTCTGATGGGGATGCACTCTCGAAAATACCATTTCTTATCTATGAGCAGTATATATGAGGTCAAGATGGAATGTTGAAAGAAATAAATATTTATAAAGATTTCTCTGAATCTTGCTATCTGAAGCCATCTAATTTTTACTTGCTCATATTTTTTTAGATTAAGTAGGGGTATTTTCCACTGAATCACAGTGAGGACATTCAGTGTTGAAGATTTAATAATTAGCTAGCCTAGCCTAGCCCTTTCTCACCATAAACATCCCAATTTAAGAATGAAGAATTATACTGACTTGATTGCTTAGTTGGCCCTTTATAGGTTACTGGTACAATAGTGTACCACTTTTTTAAATTTTAAATTTCTTTGGTTAGTAATATAATATGATATTTAGCATTTATAGATAAAAATAAAGTGATTTTGATGGAAATATACATTTTTGCTGTACCAGAGTCCAAAAAAGTGGTTGTCTCAATGCCATCTGTCTGTTCACGGCTCTAGAGCCTAAATGGTAGAGCAAAAATGAATCAAATCTTGTACTTAGGCATTTTATCATACAGAATAGAAACTACAAAGAAATGGTTGAAATTACACAATAATTAAGGTATGTTTATTCTATGCATTTTTAACAACAATTTGATTTTCTCAAAAATGACTTAAACGATTTTGATCAAATTTCATACAGTTACTTGAGCCTATGCCTGCAATAATACTACATAGTTCACATTTCTCCATAAATGAATATAAGGCTAGTTTATTCTTGGGCAACTTTAATAACAATTGGAATTTCTAAAAATGGCTCATGTGATTTTCATCAAATTTCATATATTTATTTAAGTTGATATTTATAATGGTTCTATATAGTTCATATTTTTCAAAAGATAACTAAATGACGCATTAGTATATGAGAAAGTTAGTACAATTTATATTGTACCGATTTTTGTAGTGCAAAACATGAAGTTTTTTGTAATAAATTCTTAAACAAGAAAAATAACCCTCTGATGTCATTTTATATTGTTTATGAAGACGTTTTCAAAAATATTGTAATTACTAAAAAATAATAAAATTGCTTTTATAGAGAAAAATACAATTACTATTTTATTTCAATTTGATATTATTGATAGTTTTCTCGTAATAAAATTTCCCCAAAACCCTAACTTATAACAGGTGGAGAAAAAAACCTCGGCAGGTGAACTATATTTGCCAAATAAACCTTTGAAAGGTTGGAGTATTTTATAAATAAAAGGAGAACTAATGCTGAGGTGATGGACAAGGCTGTGGTTCATCCTCCAAAACTGCAGGCTTCTTGAAGTAATCTCCTAGGGTAAAATGCTCGGTTTCTTCTACGAAACCATTTCTAGGTAGCATAAAATGGCCAAAAGAACACCTTCCTTCACTGTGCTGCTGTGTTCCCAATCTGAACCTTTAGCAGAAAAGGTCCTCAAGGACCTTGTTGCTGTCATTGGGTTGTCATCAAATTCCTTATAATTGGAGCAACCTTCTCTCTCAGCATGTTGCTTTTCTAAGTCCTCCAGTTCCTCATGGTTAGGACCTCTGCATGAGAATGCAGCAACTCCACATTGTTGGCATCCTCTAGGCAAGTGTTTCTCAACTGCCAGTCCACTGTCGATTGTTTGCCGGTCCACGAAACTTTGTTGAAAAGTTTAAGAAAAATTTAAGTTCTTTTATATCGCTACGAATCTTAGGTTCCGTGGATACTGAAGACATCAAGAGTATTACCTGTGAACATCTTGAAACACTTTCTCGAATATTCGATGTCTATTACCCACCAGAATAAGAACGTGGATCATTAACAGTTATGGATTATTGACCCGTTTGTAGTGAACCAAAGCAACAGGCTGGAAAACATTGAAGAGCAACAACTAATTGAACTATTTTCAGATTTAGGATTGAAATCAACCTTTAACTCGATGAGTGTGACTAAATTTAGGATAAATGTCAAAGCTGAGTATCTAGCATTGTATGAAAATGCAATAAAGTTTTTATTAACATTTTTAAAGAGACTTTGGGAAACTGCCCTTTTTCAGCCATGACTGCGATAAAGTCAAAAGAGAGAAATCGGCTTGTTATTATCCATGCACTATGTTTAGCAGTTACCTCTCTTAGCCCAAGAATAAGAAAGAATAGTTAGTGAGAAGAAGCAGCAGCAATCTCATTGATTATCTGAAAGAATTACGACTTTATTTTAAAAATTGAATTGTAATTGAAGTCTTTTATTCTTATGGATTGTATGTTGTAATTAAATTTCATTGAGGAAAATAATAAAAGGCAATTTTTAATTGAAAGTAGTATGCTAAATTTTACCGGTCCTTGGTGGGATATTCATAAGATTTACCGGTCCGCGAAAGATTTTCGGTTGAGAACCACTGCTCTAGGCCACTTTGGTAGGCCAGTTGAACTACAAGGTGTGATCAGAAAGTTCCGAGACTGGTCCTGTTAAAAATAAACTTTATTGGTTATCAGTACAAATACTTAATCCCCTTCAAAATAGTCTCCTTCTGCACCTATACACTTATGCCAGCGGTGCTGCCATTGTTGGAAACATTTTTTACATGAATTTCTTGGAATGCTGTTCAGGTGCTTCGTCGTATTTGCTTGGATTGTTTCAATGTCATCGAATCTCTTTCCTTTCAACAACATTTTCAGTTGAGGGAACAGCCAAAAGTCGCAGGGAGCCATGTCAGGTGAGTAGGGTGGTTGTTGAACCAAAGGAATGCCGTGTTTTGCCAAAAAAAAACTGAACAGAGTGAGCTGTGTGTGAGGGCGCATTGTCATGATGCAGTGCCCACGCACGAGATTCCCATTTCTTTGGCCTCTTGCGACGAACAGCGTCTCTCAGTCAATACAGTAAACCTGATTCACTGTTTGACCTTTGGGAATGTATTCGTGGTGAACAATCCCTTCCATGTCCAAAAAAACAATCAGCATGACCTTGACATTGGAGCGCACCTGGCACGCTTTCTTCGATCTTGGAGACTCAGGCATCTTCCACTGCGAAGATTGACGTTTTGTTTCAGGATCGTATCCGTATACCCACGTTTCATCACCAGTAATGATCCCTTTCATGAAGTTTTGATCCATTTCTACTTCTTGGAGAAGATTAGTGGCCACAGACAAGCGGTGTTCCTTCTGCTCCTTTGTGACGAGGCGAGGAACGAATTTTGCAGAAACACGTCGCATGTACAAATCCTCTGTCAAAATGGTTTGGCACGTGCCGTAGGATACGTCAACCTCTTCAGCTAGTTCACGCACAGTTAATCGCCTATTGTTACGGATTAATTCTCGTACACGAGCCACACACTCGTCATTTCTGCTCATTGACAGTCGCCCAGATCGTCGATCGTCATCGATTGAGGTTCGGCCTTCTTTAAACCACTTAAACCACTCAAACGTGCATGCACGACTCAAGGACTCCTAACCGAAAGCTGTTTTTAACATTTCAAAAGTCTCCGTACCACTTTTCCCAAGTTTAACACAAAATTTAATGCATACGCGCTGCTCCTGCTCTTCCGACATTTTGAGCATGGACAGAAATGCGACGAAGGACTGGTACACGTGTTCGTTCAACAGAAGCTGGAAGGGCAATAACAAAGGATTTCGTGCCGTCCTTTGTGCTTTGTGGAGGGGAGAGTCTAGGTTATATTTACACAAAGAGACGCGTCACAACTACATTTACTTACAAAGTTGCAGAGCCAGTTTCGGAACTTTCTGATCACACCTCATATTTACTTGTAATGGCACCAAACCTCAGAAATTGAGATATATCCCTGGTTACTCCTTGTTCCACACGGTGCTCATGCAGGTGCTGTTGACCTCAGTCTATGAGGCACTGCTGCTCTCAACTACCTTTACTATGTTGAATGACTTCTAAAACTCCCTGAGACTGTTCTTGGCCATCCATTACCTCCACCGGATGCTTGGATAGTAAAGATAGTGAAGTTTATTCAGAAGGGAAGTTGTGTTAGGTGGAAGGTAGATCACTCCTACTAGCACTATAGTACACTGAGTGACGAGTTTCTCTGGTTGACCTGAGGTGTTGTCAACAAGCAACAATGCTCTGGGTGACCTGGGAGACTGCCCAGCAACTCCAAGCCAAATGCTTTTTGCCTTATAGTCCCACCTCACTTCAGAAAAGAAACTACTGTCGTGCCAAAATTATGTAGACTCGAGTTTGAGGCTTAATATCTCAAAAACCGCTCATGGGATTTTCACGCAATGCATATCAGCGTGTAGATAATTTTGTTCTTCGTTTAGTGTAGGTAAACCAGAATTTTTAAAAATTATTCTAAGGTATGTTTTCGGAGTGAGAATGAAAAATGGACCCCTTTTTTGAGCGTTGCGGCAGCTGGCATCACTTTGCCGGTTTGTAATAACAAAATGGGATGTTCAAATGGCATGACAATTTAACAGAACCTGAGTCGTAGTCTTATAATTACATGTGCATAATTTCAAGGTTTAACTTTATTCGTTTATGGTATTTTATTCAATTTATGAGACCGTGTTTTCTCTGTGAGTATGCGGCTTGGAGGCACGCGACCTACACTGTCGTCTTCCTCTTGGTATTCCTATTCTGAATCAAGTAATGTCATTAAACTGAAATGAACACAATATTTTATACATTATTTTATATTTTTTGAAAGCAAAAGCGGGGCAGATGCGACGTTCGCAGCGGTTTTGGAGTGCGGCGTTGCCAATAACCGCAGTGCCATATGTTTAAATTTTAGGATGCCTACTAAAATTTGTTCTAAACTGCTTCTTAGCCGGAAGAGGTGTATCACCGCTCGAATTCTCTTGAAAAATTTCTCCATTTTCTGCACCACTTTTTTTCACCGATCCTAAACTAATTCCAAGACATTTGGAGACACATTTATACACAGGGTAACGCTTTTCACCTTCAAGCCGAAAAAAACATATTGCACTCAATATCATTCGAATCTCTTGCTTAGAAAATCGTTCATGGGGAGGCATATCATCTTCGCAGAAGTGCACTTTGCAGCAGGAATACTGCGACTGAGAAAGCATTCCCACAGAAGTAACCATTTTTGTGTATTTGAGTATCACCACGGGAAGTCTTCCGAGTCATAGCCAGAGACTCAGCCATCACGACAACCATTACTGCAGACTCATTTCTGCTTGCAGCATAAACTCCAGGGAAAACACATGGCGCTGTGGTCATTGGCAACGCTGTGCTCCAAAACCGCTGAAAACGTCGCATCTGCCCCGCTTTTGCTTTCAAAAAATATAAAATTCTGTTTAAAATATTGTGTTCATTTCAGTTTAATGACATTACTTGATTCAGAATAGGAATACCGAGGGGAAGACGACAGTGTAGGTCGCGTGCCTCCAAGCCGCATACTCACGGAGAAAACACGGTCTCATAAATTGAATAAAATAGCGTAAATGAATAAAGTTAAATATGTACTTGAAATTATGCACACGTAATTATAAGACTACGACTCAGGTTCTGTTAAATTGTCATGCCATTTGAACATCCCATTTTGTTATTACAAACAGGCAAAGTGACGCCAGCCGCCGCAACGCTCAAAAAAGGGGTCCATTTTTCATTCTCACTCCGAAAACATACCTTAGAATAATTTTTTAAAATTCTGGTTTACCTACACTAAACGCAGAACAAAATTATCTACACGCTGATACGCATTGCGTGAAAATCCCATGAGCCGTTTTTGAGATATTAAGCCTCAAACTCGAGTCTACATAATTTTGGCACAGACAGTAGACACATACCACTGTCACTCAGGCCTTTTTGTATGTCTACCCATGATAGGTAGATGCTCCTTGAGAATCCCTTTATTGGCCAGTGTTTCAGAGTGATAGACGGTCATAGGTTTCAGCTAAAATTGCCTTGAACCGTTTTTCTTGCTTCCCTTCTTGATCAATGAGTGTACAGACATACCCTTCCAAATAAGGCTTGTCTCATAGACATTACAAACAAGTTTTGTTGACTATTTGCACTGATAATGTTGAGGATGTCAGGTTATTAACATGCTTCTTGTTTATCAATGCTCATAGCTTAATTAGAGATATGCATACTGTGCAATTCAGTTCAGTGGTTAAACTTCTTGAGCCAACCTCAACTTGCCCAACATGTCTCTGTTGCCAATCCCTCACCTTCTTATTCCTGCACATGGGTGAAGATGCTAAAAAATCATCTAGATAATGAGTCTCAGTATTACCGCTCTTCTAAAATGTTTGAAATTTTAACGCGTACTGAATGTGTTCATTGTAATGTAACTACGATTTTCGGGTGCCTTTTATCTGGCAAGCTTGGGATATGGGGATAGCCGATTATCTGGAATTTCCGGTTATCTGGAATATAATCATAAACAATGCTCGGAAAGAGCTAGAACTCACTGGAACGGTGTTCTGGTCCGTTGCATGTGTTAATAATATCGTTCCGTCTCGTCAAACATTTGGTAATACTGTTTTGTTAACTTCATTTAATAAAAATAATATAATAAAACTTTTATTTACTTTTCTTCATCGTAGTACATAAGGAATAAATCAAAATTTAACTCAATTGTAAATGTTCCATGAGTTATTTTGCATTCACTGCTTTCAGTTCCACTACCAGAATGTGCATTTCATAATACTTTCCATTTTGAGCACTATTATAATACATACCTGTACTCATTGTCAGTGATGAGCTGTAACCAGCTTGAGCTAGCCGTTTGTTAAATTTTTAGAAAATATGAAAATTTAATGATTTTATCATTTCAAGTAAATTTTGCCGTATCTGACATTCAATTACCAACAGTGTATGAAATGGAATATACGAGGTGTGATTGAAAAGTCTGTACAGTAGCGCCGCCGCTGGTTACTGCGTGAAGTTAGATTGGTGGTGGTGGGGGGACGGAATGCTTGTTTTGTCCTGAACACAATGCCGTTTGTCGCTTCTCTCTCCGTCGTTTCAGTGCCGAGTAGTAACCGATTGAGTGAGCACGTGTTTGGTCGCTTCACTGGATTTTAACTCGTGGACGAAAAATTGGAACAAAGAGTTTGCATTAAATTTTGCCTCAAAACAGGCAAATCAGCTACGGAGACCGCTGAACTTCTGAAATTGGCTTTCGGGGACAATTCTCTTGGTGAGAGAGCGAATTTTAAATGGTATGCCAAATTTAAAGATGGCCGAGAATCAATCAAAGATGATCCTCGTTCTGGTCGTCCATTGACCTCCATAACCGATGACAACGTCGTCCGGGTTCAAAATCTCGTGTGCAGCGATCGTCGACTGACAATCAGGGAGATGGCTAGTGAACTAAATTTGACCTTTTACACGGTTCAAATGATTTTAACCAAAGAATTGGAAATGCATGCGTGTCCGCAATGCGCCAGGCCACTGAGCTCTCTCTGTAACCGAGTTTCTGGCAAAATTTCAAATTCCTGTACTCCCGCAACCCCCCTATTCGTTGGATTTAGCCCCCTGCAGCTTCTACCTTTTTCCAAAACTAAAATTGCAGGTAAAAGGAAAACGATTTGATACCATCGAAGTCATTCAGGGAAATTCAGATAACGTCCTACAAACACTGAAAAAAGGAAAATTTCCAAGAATGTTTCGAAAAGTAGACAAATCGCTGGAGTCGGTGTGTGCAGTCTCAGGGGGACTACTTTGAAGGGGACAAATTTGAATAGCATGTAAGTACCCCTCCCCCCCCTTCCTAATTATTGCGCTACTGTACGAACTTTTCAATCACACCTCATATATATAATAAAAATGTTTGATGCATAAGAGGCCCAAAGCTCACACTTTGCTCCGGGCACCGTGATTTTCCTAGCTGGCTCATGTAATCGGGTACTTTCCAATATAATTCCTTGTTCTCTTCGAAATTACATGTTCACTTGTTCACCAGAGTGCACCCAAATTACTAGCAAAGCTTTAAATTTAAATTTCTTTCTCCTAGCAAATTTTGGAAAATGCATTATTTTTTAAAAAATAGCCGGTTAAATGGACTTCCGGATAAAAGGTTCTATACTGTATATAAAAAATTATATAGTGCTTAGTGCTATTCGGAACATGCTAAACCCGAAGGCTTCTGGTGATACCTGCAGAGGTGGCAACCGTAGTCATGCATGAAGCACAAAACTCTTCTAACTCATGTCATCTATGAATGGGAACTTCCCTATGTGAATAGGGTTTTCTTTATGTAGCATCTCTTGAGTAAATATTGGAAGGTTAAGAACAAATAAGTCCAAACACTTGAGATGGGGATTTCCGTCTTCCTTTAGAACGATGATATCTTTCATTCGCATCATAATGTCACCACTCCGAATACTTTGAAGTGGATTAGGGAAAAGGACCAAACTTGCACCTACCTATTCTCCAGCTGGTAAACCCTCAGTAGTCATTGAACTACAGCTATAAGTTCAGTATGAATGTCTTATTGAATAATAAGAAATCAATATACTCACTGGAAGTATGTATGCTCAAATATGTTCTTATCTCTAAGAAAGTGCATATTGTCTCTCCAAATCCAATCTTCCAGTTCTTTGCTCAATTCAAATGAGGGCAGAGGGTTAGGCAGAGGTACATCAGCACTGTGATTTGGCTCTTCTCTTTTAACATTTGAGCTGACTCCACTCCCGCACCACTCATAAAACAACATATATGCACTGTTCGTCTTTTCAAAACTGAAGTCCATGAATTTGTCTGTAACTGAGTCATATGTTTTACTCTGAAAGAACAACAATTTAAGAATTTAACATGATTTAAAATACAGAGCTAATTAAAATATCTATCCATAAAGCAGTCAGAAGAAAACAGCAAATATTATGTAACAAAAACATTCTTTTCTACACACAAATGATGGATGATGGGAGAAGCGTACTTGCTTGTCGAGAAGTGAATGCTGTTTTGAGAACATTTCACGATACAAATGCCATTGCCACAAAATTAAGGTAACATCTAGTATAATTCCAGAATAAGCACTTGAATGCCAAAAATCAAAAAAAGAAATACTTATCCTAGGCATCTACAATAGCCACAAAGGGTTATAAAAAATTAATGTGCATTTCAGTTATAATCTTCAGTGGTGGTACATATATATATATACACACACACACCGTATCTGCCCGAATACAGGCCGATGTTTTCTGTCAAAATCTATCATAAAAAATCACCCCTCGGCTTAAACGCGAGTCCGAGGAAAATTTGGGTTATGCTTAAATCTCGAAGTCTCTCATTACCTTCGCCTGCAAATGATAGTACTATATCCTTTGTAAAGTAAATATTTGACCTACGATGAATATATATAAAAATATCTAGGCGAGATCGCTTGCGTAAATTGACGATTACGCAAAATGCGTTGACGGCTTGAATGCTCAACTGTTTGAATTTCCGTAAAAATTTACATGGAACGTGTATAATTATAAAAATGCAGTTTTTTAAGGCAATGTATATGCTAATTTCATTGGAAATAGACTTGGATGAAAAAATGGCGAGATCGCTTGCGTAAATTGACGATTACGCAAAATGCGTTGACGGTTTTGAACGCTCAACTGTTTCAATTTCGGTAAAAATTTACATGAAACGAGTATAATTATAAAAATGCAGTTTCTTAAGGCAATGTATATGATAATTTCATTGGAAATAGACTTGGTTGAAAAAATATCTTGGCGAGATCGCTTGCGTAAATTGATGATTACGCAAAATGCGTTGACGGCCTTGAACGCTCAACTGTTTGAATTTCGGTAAAACTTTACATGAAACGTGTATAATTATAAAAATGCAGTTTCTTAAGGCAATGTATATGCTAATTTCATTGGAAATGGACTTGGATGAAAAAATATCTTGGCGAGATCGCTGTTACTATATTTGACCTTTTGTGAAAATGAAGTTGAATGAAATTATTGTCACTGAATGTGGAACATTATTCAGCAACGCAAAATTATTAATTGGAGTAATATTTCAAAATGTGAACAACTAAACCATTTCCCACACATTTCTTCGATCTTGAATAATATATTCTAAGACGTCCATGAATGCCCGCCACATGTCAGCATATAATCTACGAAATTTACGTTTTTGTCAAAAAATCGTGGAAATTTTTGGGGGGTCGGCTTCTATTCGGGCAGATACGGTATGTGTGTGTGCGTGTGTGTGTGTGTGTGTGTGTATATATATATATATATATATATATCATCATCATAGGTAGTCTGTCCATTGACAGGTCCGTGACTATTCTAGGTTAAACTTGGTTCTCCATATACTCCCATTTTCCACAGTTTTCTTCATGTCTTGATAGTTCTCTTTCCCTTTCAAGTCGTCTACTAGCTGAAACCTTTTCCTACCTCTTTCTCTTTTTCCATCCAGTTTTCCTTCTAGCACTTCTTTAATCATGCACTCTCTCCTCAGGTAATGCCCAATCCAGTTCGCCTTCCTCTTTCTGATAGTCTGTATAATCGTTCGCTTCTCTCCTATTCTTGGTAGTACTTCCTCATTTTTCACCCTATTTGTCCATTTTATCTTCAGCATTCTTCTCCATGTTCACATTTCGAAGATTTCCAAGTATTTAATATCATTTTTCCTTAGCGTCCATGTTTCTGCTCCGTACAAAGCTATACTCCATACATAGCATTTTATCAACCTCTTGCGGATTTCCTGCTTTATATTTCCCGTTAGCAGGAGTTTCTTTCTTCTGAATGTGGCTTTTGCCTTTGTTATTCTAGTCCTGATTTCATCTGTACATTTTGCTTCTCTTGTTATGATGCTTCTAAGGTATTTATAATCTGAAACTTGTTCTAATGGCTTTCCTCCAATACTTATGTTCAAATTTTCTTCCTCTTTACTTGATATTCGCATAACCTTGGACGTTTCTGTATTAATTTCCATACCGTATTTTCTACCTGTTATCACTAGTCTATTTACCATTTTCTGGAGTTCCTTTTCCTTTCCTGCTAGAAGTACCTGATCATCCGCGTATTTCACTGTTCTTATAATCCTTCCTCCGATTTTGAAATCTCCCGTGCCTTCTAACGCTTCCTGCATTAGTCTCTCTCCATATATATTGAATAGAATCGGCGATAGACAGAAGCCCTGTCTTACTCCTCTACCGATATGTACTCCGCTGGTGTCCGTATTCTCCAACCTGACCTTTACAACTTGATTCACATATAGATTCCTGGTCAGTCACCTGTCTTTCCAGTCTACACCTATATCCAATAATATCCTCATCTGCAGTACCCAATTAACTCTATCAAAGGCCTTCTCCCAGTCGACGAAACATACGCAGCAATCTTGACTGTACTCTATTGCCCTTTCTGATATGATTCTCACTACACCGATAGCACCTCTGGTTCCTCGTCCTTTTCCGAAGCCGAATTGATCTTCCCCTAGCATTTCTTCGGCCTTTTTCTCTAGTCTTTTATTAAGAATCCTCGTGATGATCTTGGAAGTGTGTGACAGTAGGGATATCGTTCTGTACTCCTTACACTGCATTGCCTTTGGCTTCTTTAGAGCGATCATTGTTACATCTAAGAAATCCTGAGGCCACTCTCCCGAGTCGTAAATCTTGTTAATTAGTTTTGTAATCACTTTTAGTCCTTCCAATCCCATGACTTTAAGTACCTCTACCGGTATTCCATCGCTGCAGCTTTTCCTTTCTTTAGTTCCTGTATCAGCTTTTCTACTTCGCTTTTCATAATACTTGGTCCCAAGTTGTCTTTTTCAATGCAATTCTCTTCTTCCAGTTCCATTTGTACCGATCCTGCCTGCTTTTTGTATAGTTCCTTAATGTATTCTTCCCATACCTGTGCTACATCCTTTGGTTCTGCGACTATTTTCCCATCTGTATTAATAATTCCTTTACCACGAATCCCATTAGACTTCTTATCTTCTAACTCCTGTGCCCTAGCGTACATCATATCGTATCGTCCTAACTTCTCCATCTGTTGTATTTCCTCACATTTTTCTTTTATCCAATTTTCCCTAGCTTTATCTGTTACCCTTCTCATCTCATTGTTTATGCGTCTATAGTTGGCTCTACCTTCTTCACTGTTAACATTTTTCCATTTCCTTCTCTCATCCATTTTCTCCAGCATTTCCTTAGTGATCCATGGTTTTCTGATTTTATTCTCTTGTTTCCCAATCTCTTTATTCAAGGTATATATATATATGTGTGTGTGTGTGTGTATCTATATATATATATATATATATGTGTGTGTATGTATATAGGGCAACTAGGTGTTCAAGGAAACCCAGTGAACACTTACCGGAAGTAGAGCCGCTGGGGTGTTGGAGAGGCACATTTGTAGAGGTTAGAGCTTTCAGGATAATCCCTTCATCAGCACAAGAGAGACATATATATGTGTGTGTGTTGTGTCTCTCTTGTGCTAATGAAGGGATCATCCCGAAAGCTCCAATAACTTCTAAAAATGTGTCTCTCCAACACCCCATCGGCTCTCCTTCCCGTATATGTGCTTACTGGGTTTCCTTCAACACCTAGTAGCCCTAAATATCCTAATTTCCCTTTCCTCTTCCGTAAGTTTTTATATATATATATATATATACACATACAGGGCTGTGCTGATGGGTGAGGGGGCGAGGCAACCGCATCAGATGCCTCTTGAAAGGGGGCACCAAAATTTGACAAAAATGAAAACCTATCAAAATAAATTCATAAGGCCCGAGGCGGACGATGGTTGGCCATAAAAAATTGTCTGGTGCTGAATATTGCAAAGGCTAAGACTCAATTAGAACTGAAAAAGCAATCCGGGACTTTACATAAATACCTCAAAGAAGATCTAGCATTGAGAGAATCTGTAACAAGTGAAAATGCGGTTCATTACATCAATCAAAAAAATATACACAAATTCAAAATAATTGCATCCTATTAAACTAATAAACTATTCCTCATATAACTTGTGACTCTATAGGCGCCATAATTGAAATCTGTTTGGGGCGCACGAACGTCTTGAGTAAGCCCTGTCTAAGCCAATCACATGATTTCAAATTTTCAATTAAATGTGTTTAGTTCCACACAAATAAATCAACTTCTTGAAGTTTACTCGATAATAAATTTAAGAAAAGTGTAGATTGATCTGAAATAAAATTATGGATTTGAATAAACAGATTTTTATTATTCCCTATCGTTTTCGACTAACATAACAAAATTACTTACAATTAGTAAAAAAATTAAGGGGGCACCATATTATATCTCGCCTCAGGCGGCAAAATGTCTGGGACCGACCCTGTATATGTATGTGTGTGTGTATATATATGTGTGTGTGTGTGTGTATGTATACACACATGCACGCACACACACACCCCTGCCAAAAATGCACTTCTTTCGTGCGGCCTTTCCTTCTGCCCCAACACCAAATTTGACCACATTTCCCTGCTCGCCGACATACGAGCTTTTATCCACCTACTTCGCCTCAAGGTCGCCCCACCCAAAACCAACCTCTCTTCTACTCCAGACTTACTCCCACAATCTCTTTCCACCTCTAAATCCCCCTCTCAATATATCGCAGCCTCTCTCCCTCTACACCACCCCGTTGAGCAATATTCCAATTATCTAACACACAGAGTAAGCCCAGCCCGATTTTCCTGACTTCCTCGACCACCATGACAATCTGACGAAAGCAGAAAGACACGCCATCTCGACGCTTAAATGGAACCAAGATGTTGTAATTCTCCCCGCGGACAAAGGGACGACCACGGTAGTAATGAACCGCTCCCATTACAATGACGAAGCCCTCCGCCAACTATCCGACCAAACCTTCTACCTCCCTCTCCCCTCCAACCCCACCGACCGACATTCCTCTGAAATAGCCACATATCTGCGATCCGTTGGAAAACAAGGTCTTCCTGATTCCACCATCTCCGTTATGATTCCCAACAAACCCCGTACCCCTACCTTCTTCCAAAAATCCACAAACCAAATATCCCCGGCCGTCCCATTGTTGCCAGCTACAACTCTCCCACGGAATGCATCTCTGCCTTTGTTGACTCCCATCTACAACCCCTCGTTCGTCAAATCCCATCTTTCGTCCAAGATATTAACCACTTTCTTCAATGCATAAAATCTCTCCCCTCCCCCTAACACAATCATGACAACAATAGAAGTCTGCTCCCTTTATACAAACATCTCCCATCACGATGGACCGTCTGCCCTGAAAAAATCCCTTGACTCGAGACCGCCTGACGCAAGACCCTCCTCCCATTTCCTAACGAAGCTGGCGGAAATAGTGCACCACAAGAGCAGCATTACCTTCGGAGGACGCCACTACCTACAAATAAAAGGTACTGTGATGGGCACTCACATGGCACCCTCATACGCCAATGTCTTCCTAGGTGAACGGGAGGAACGTTTCCTCGACATAGACCCCAGACCACTCCTGTGGCTGAGGTATATCGACGACATTTTTCTTCTTTGGACACATGGAAATGACTCACTCCAATCCTTTTTACAGCGCCTCTCTTCCCACCCTACGCTCTGCTTCACCCACCACTCCTCCCCCTCCAGCATCACCTTCTTGGAAGTCGACCTCTCCATCCAAGAAAACAAAATCCACACCAAAGTTCACTTGAAACCCTCCAACCGCCTTCAATATTTCCACTTCTTCTCCATCCGAGAAAACCAAATCCACACCAAAGTTTACTTAAACCCTTCAACCGCCTTCAATATCTCCACTTCCACAGCTGCCACCCCCTCCACACCAAAGTCTCAATCGCTACGCCCTAGCCTGCCGAGGGCAGAGAATCTGCTCAGACAGAGACTCACTCTCCGAGTACTGCTCCGTCCTCGAAAATGCATTCCTCCAATGCTGATACCCGCTGGACCTGATCCGGGAACAAATCCGACAGGCAGTCGCACCCAGGAGCTCTACCTACACTCCAACTGCCCCGCAACCCCCAACTCTACCCCCCCCAACTCATCCTAATCACCACATTTTATCCTGGCATCCACGATATCCTAAAGAACATCTTAAAGGCAGCCCACCCAATCCTCACTTCCTCCCCCAACCAGGTCTCCTTCCCCACACATATGCAGATATCCCAACCTAGCCAATATCTTGTGCAGAAAAGAACCCCCACCACCCACTCCTCTGCGCCCTGCAGGGTCCCACCCCTGCCGCAGACCCCAATGCCTAACATGCCCTATAAACCCATCCTCCAACTCATTCTCAAACCCCGCCACTAACATCACCTACCCTATAACTTCCCCTACCAACTGTACCACCCGCAACGTCATCTACTTACTAACCTGCACACAATGCCCTGCCTTTTACGTAGGTCTCACCAGCAATTTCCTCAACATTTGCATGAACGGCCATCGAACAGCATTAGTCTTAAATGAGAGCTACCCGTAGCTGTTCATGCAAATAATCATAGTCTTAGTTTCAATGTTTATTTCACGGTGAGGGTCATTTGTGCCCTCCCAGACGATGCTTCTGCCTCCCAACTCCATCAATGGGAACTGGCCCATATCCAAATCTTAAACTCTTTCTCTCCTCCAGGCCTCAATATCCGTTAATATTCCCCAGCATCCTCCAATCACTGACCTTTCCACACTCCCTTCCCTTCCAACCACACACCTTCACCCCTGTGTCACTGCCAAATCATTTGCCTCTCTCTTGTGCTGATGAAGGGATCACCCCGAAAGTTCCAATAACTTTTACAAATGTGTTTCTACAACACCCCAGTGACTCTCCATCCGGTAAGTGCTCTCTGGGTTTCCTTCAACAGCTTGTTGCGACCTTTATTATTACCTTTCCTTATATAGGAGGATACTAATGTCTGGCCCAAACTACAATAGCTGGAGAGCTGGAATTTAATACATAGGTGAACCGAGAAAAATAATCAGAGGAATAATTGGAAAATTGCGACAATGTTTATTTTCTAAGCCGGTAAAAATTATAAACAATTTTACTAACATTTCATGGTTTAGGTATTTCTAAATGCGCTATCAAGCTGAAATTTTTTCTACCTGTAGAATTCGCCAAATATTGAAAACGGGAATATAGAAAGTTGAAAATTTTTATTCGTTCGGCCGTAATAAATTCTCAAATGTTTAACAAATTGACTAATGTTTATGTACTTTCTGTAGATCCAGGAAGCTGAAAATTTTAACAGGGTTAGGAAATAATGTCCCGGTGGTAAATAACATGGAAAATTTTAGAAATATTTATTGCTGTGGCTGTTAAAAATTAAAAAAGTTTAAACAATGAAATTCATATAAATGCACTCTTAGAGGAGCTGCATGGATGAAATTTCGCATAAATGTGAGGTATTCGTAACAAATGATAAAAACCTATAAATGTATCATAATTCTAAATTATAGGGGTTGTTTTTACCCCAATATTTTTGAAACAGAAAAACACATAATTCAGAGCCGAGATGCGAACTTATGCATTGAAAGTAATTTTTAGGAGTTTATTTTTACTTTAAGGTGAGAGAAAATGCTTGCAGAATGCAAAAACACATTTACTTGTATCGTATATCCTCCTCTGTAAGAAGAGTGCTTATAGAATTTCAACTTTCTAGCACATCTGGAAGTGCCTCATAATTTTGTATCCTCCTATATATATATATATATATATATATCATGTGTAAGAAGAGTCGATATAGAATGATAGATAATATGTGCTTGCATTCTGCAAGCATTTTCAAATTTTCTCATTTTTACAAATTCAAATTATTCCCAATCGATGTTGTACATAATAATATCATAATGTCCAATTTGGAGTTTGCTGCTCATATAGAAGTGCCTTATAATTTTAATCCTCGTATAGGGCAATAATGGGGCAAAACAGCCCCTAACATTACGAATTTTTACATTCTAAAATTTTTTCCATCTGTTATAACTAAAAACCCATACTTCTGCCAAATTTCAAGTTTGCATCTCATTAAGAAGTGCCTCATAATTATCACACTCGTATGGGGCCGAAAAGGGGTTAAGCCACCCATTAAAAATTGGAATTTTTGCAACTTTACAATTTTATCTGAGTTTGCCATGATATTTCTATAATTGTGCCAAATTTCAAGTCTCTAGTTCCGATGCAGCTGCCTCGCATTTTTTGTTCTCGCATGGGGCCGAAAAGGGGCAAAACCGCCCTTTAAAAATGAGAATTTTTGTAATTTTATAATTTTATCTTAGGTAGCAATGAAATTTCTATAACCGTGCCAAATTTCAAGTCTCTGGGTCCTATGCAGTTGCATCGCCTTTTTTGTTCTCGAATGGGGCAACAATGGGGCAAAACAGCCCCAAAAATGAGGATTATGTCAATATCGGATTTCCTTCATTAGGTGTAGTTTAACATTAACAGCATTAAAATATAAGCCTCTGAATCCCATTAAAAGCTTACCCATATGAAAGGATAGAGCTTGTTACCAAGGAAGCATATTGTGAGACCCAGAAAAATTAGCAATTTTTTGAGATAAAAAATATAAAATTAGGGTAATTCTAATCGGATTTGAATTCTGTCTTCAAAAATAAGAAACTACAATTCATATTCTATCCAATAGCAATATAATATATCATGTGTAAGAAGCATCTATATATTATAGATATATATATATATATCTATAATATATAGATGCTTCTTACACATGATATATATATTATATATATACTGGTTGTTATGTGCTTGCATTCTGCAAGCATTTTCAAATTTTAGCATTTTTACAAATTCAAATTATTCCCAAGCGATGTTGTACATAATGATATAACCATGTCAAATTTGGAGTTTGTTGCTCATTTAGAAGTGCCTTATAATTTTAATCCTCGAATGGGGCAATAAGGGAGCAAAACAGTCCCTAACATTATGAATTATTACAGTCTCAGATTTTTTCCATCTGTTGTAACTAAAAACCCATAATTCTGCCAAATTTCAAGTTTGTATCTCATTAAGAAGTGCCTTATAATTATCACACTTGTATGGGGCCAAAAAAGGGCAAAACCAAACATTAAAAATAGGAATTTTTGCAATTTTACAATTTTATCTTAGTTTGCCATAAAAATTCTATAATCGTGCCAAATTTCAAGTCTCTAGGTGCTATGCAGGTGCCTCGCATTTTCTGTTCTCGCATGGGACAGAAAAGGGGCAAAACCGCCCCTTAAAAATGAGAATTTTTGTAATTTTATAATTTTATCTTAGGTTGCAATGAAATTTCTATAACAGTGCCAAATTTCAAGTCTCTGTGTCCTACGCAGCTGCATCGCCTTTTTTGTTGGGTGACAAAACAGCCCCAAAAATTAGGATTATATCAATATTGGATTTCATTCATTAGGTGTAGTTTAACATTAACAGCATTAAAATATAAGCCTCTGATTACCATTAAAAGCTTACCTAATGAAAGGATAGAGCTTGTTACCAAGGAAACCTATTGTAAGACCCAGAAAAATTACTATTTTTTTGAGATAAAAACTATAAATTTATGTTAATTCTACTCGGATTTGAATTCTGCTTTCAAAAATAAGAAACTACAATTTATATCCTATCCGACAGTGTAAGTCTCGAGTTCGTATCTTGACGGGAAGTAATTTTAAAATGCAAATATAAAAACCTCTACACCAATTTACATTTTTTCTTATGGCCAAAAAATGGGGCAAAAAGGGGTCAAAATAGCCCTTCAAAATAGCAATTTCGACAGTTTCGGATTTTTTCCTTCGGTTGTGACCAAAAACCTATAATTCTACCAAATTTCAAGTTTCTGGCACATCTCGAAGTGCCTCATAATTTTGTATCCTCATATATATATATATATATATATATATATATATATATATATATATATATATATATATATATATATATATATATATATATATATATATATATATATATATATATATATATATATATATATATATATATATATATATATATATATATATATATATATATATATATATATATATATATATATATATATATATATATATATATATATATATATATATATATATATATATATATATATATATATATATATATATATATATATATATATATATATATATATATATATATATATATATATATATATATATATATATATATATATATATATATATATATATATATATATATATATATATATATATATATATATATATATATATATATATATATATATATATATATATATATATATATATATATATATATATCATGTGTAAGAAGTATCTATATATTATAGACTAGTTAATATGTGCTTGCATTCTGCAAGGATTTTCAAATTTTAACATTTTTAGAAATTCAAATTATTCCCAATCGATGTTGTACAGAATCATATAACCGTGTCAAATTTGGAGTTTGTTGCTCATTTAGAAGTGCCTTATAATTTTAATCCTCGTATGGAGCAATAATGGAGCAAAACAGCCACTAACATTATGAGTTATTACACTCTCAGATTTTTTCCATCTGTTGTTACTAAAAACCCATAATTCTGCCAAATTTCAAGTTTGTATCTCATTAAGAAGTACCTTATAATTATCACACTCGTATGGGGCCGAAAAAGTGCAAAACCAAACATTAAAAATAGGAATTTTTGCAATTTTACAATTTTATCTTAGTTTGCCATGAAAATTCTATAATCGTGCCAAATTTCAAGTCTCTAGGTCCTATGCAGCTGCCTAGCATTTTTTGTTCTCGCATGGGGCCGAAAAGCGGCAAAGCCGCCCCTAAAAATTTAACCATGGCAAATATTCTGAGGGGCTATTTTGGCCCCTGTTTGCCCTATTTTTTGCCCATAAGAAAGCATGTAAATTGGTGCAGAGGTTTTTATATTTACATTTTAAAATTACTTCCCGTCAAGATACGAACTCGAGACTTAAACTGTCGGATAGGATATAAATTGTAGTTTCTAATTTTTGAAGACGGAATGCAAATCCGAGTAGAATTAGCTTAATTTAATAGTTTTTATCGCAAAAAATTGCTAATTTTTCTGGGTCTAACAATAGGTTTCCTTGGTAACAAGCTCAATCCTTTCATATGGGTAAGCTTTCAATGGGAATCAGAGGCTTATATTTTAATGCTGTTAATGTCAAACTACACCTAATGAAGGAAATCCGATATTGATATAATCCTCATTTTTGGGGTTGTTTTGCCCTATTATTACCCCATTGGAGAACAAAAAAGGCGATGCAACTGCATAGGACCCAGGGACTTGAAATTTGGCACGGTTATAGAAATTTCATTGCAACCTAAGATGAAATTATAAAATTACAAAATTCTCATTTTTAAAGGTCGGTTTTGCCCCTTTTCGGACCCATGCGAGAACAAAAAATGTGAGGCAGCTGCATAGGACCTAGAGACTTGAAACTTGGCACGATTATAGAATTTTCATGGTAAACTAAGATAAAATTGCAAAAATTTCAATTTTAATGTGTGGTTTTGCTCTTTTTCGGCCCCATACGAGTGTGATAATTATAAGGCACTTCTTAATGAGATACAAACTTGAAATTTGGCAGAATTATGGGTTTTTAGTTACAACAGATGGAAAAAATCTGAGAGTGTAATAATTCTTACTGTTAGGGGCTGTTTTGCTCCATTATTGCTCCATACGAGGTAAAATTATAAGGCACTTCTAAATGAGCAACAAACTCCAAATTTGATATAGTTATATGATTATGTAAAACATCGCTTGGGAATAATTTGAATTTGTAAAAATGTTAAAATTTGAAAATGCTTGCAGAATACAAGCACATAACAACTAGTATATATATATATATATATATATATATATATATATATATATATATATATATATATATATATATATATCATGTGTAAGAAGCATCTATATATTATAGATATCATATACCGTATTCACCCGAATCCAAGACGACCCTGAATCTAAGACGACCCCCCATTTTTATGATTCCAAAAGAGAAAAAAGCTCAAATTGACCTTCATGACTACAAAAATTATAAATCTTGTGAAATATTTATTTTCTCTTATACTTTTCTTGAATGTCATTGTCTTTTAACATTTTAAAATCATAAGATCACATCAAAAATAGAACCATTCAGGTTTTCAAACAAATTAAATGGTAGCATTCATTTTAAGATAACATTAAAAATAAAGTAAATTAGTCATCATCACTGTCTATGCAACCTTCACTATTTTCCTCATGCTCACTATCTTTATCACTCTCAACTTCATCATCAGTCTCCCACAAAACATCATCCTCACTCCCATCCATGGCATTAGATAAGCAGCATTTCTTAAATCCTTTCACTATTACTTTTGCATTTATTTGTTGCCACGATGCCTTGATCCATTGGCAGAGCATTGCATCTTCAGGTTTCTTAAGATTTCCTTTTGGTGTTAAAGTGTGAGTTCCACTCTGTAACCACTCAGAATACAAAACCTTTAAATTATTTTTAAAACACTTATTGACAGCAACATCTAAAACTTGAAGTTGCGATGTCATTCCTCCAGGCATTACAATAAGATCAATATTCATCGCACTCATTATGTTTTTAATTTCAGGAGATAAGTGTCCTTGAATGCATCCAGTGAAAGCATTGCTCTTTGTTTCAGTAAAGCTCCTGACCGTCTATTCCACACCACATGCAACCAATCTCTGACTAGTTCTTTAGTCATCCACCCCTTTTCTTGACACCTATTATTCCACTTGGCAAATGTTTCTTAGGCATTGTTTTCCGCTTCAGAATCACATATGGTGGTAATTTAGTCCCATCTGCTAAAACCGCCAACATTACCGTGACTCGCATTTTTTCGTTGCCTGTAGTTTTAATTAGGTCGGATTTCGCACCTTTTTCATTCACAGTATAATTAGATGGCATGTAGAAGAAAACCGGAGTTTCATCGGCATTTCCTATTTGGCTCAAAAGGTAATTATTGGTTTTTCTAAGTCCAATTACGTATTTCTGGTACGCGAGAAGTTTTTCAACATAGTCTTCTGACAATTTCTGACGAAGTTCGTCGCCGTAAAGAAAAATTATTTCGCCGCATCATTCTCACGCACCAACTTCTGCTGGCCTTGAATTCTTACAATGATATATTAAGTCCTCTAGTAATTTCATTAGCTTTAAGTATAATACTTTCAGTCGAAACAGGCATACCGTTCTTCCTCACGGTGCGCACAAACTTGACTACTTCTTCTTCAATGCCATGAAATCGGCCTAATTTTGGACCACTGAGCGACTTCCTTGTGGCTTTGGCTTTTTCTAGTTCCTGTTTTGAGAGTTTCCATCGACGCACATTTGCCTCAGATACACCGAACTTTCTACTCGCATCACAGTTATTAGTTTTTTCGGCGTAATTTATCACGATCAGCTTAAAATTTGTATCTTAGCTCCGTCTAATTCCTTTGTTAACTTTCCCTTTGCACTCGTGCCACGTACTTCAACATGATCTGTCATTTTAACTTAAGGGTTGTGCATTTAAATCAAGAATGCACAACTCAAAATTACTGTCACACTTAGTGAATCGCGGTGCGTCGTTTGAAAGGGGAATCCCAATGATTTCCGCTCTCATTTGTTTTGACATTGCGGTTGCCATTACGTGCAAGATGGAAGTACGTCGTCTGTGTTATGATCGTCGACGATGATTATTAGTCTAAATAATTATTATTCCCGTCATGTTTTTCTTATTGTTATTACTATTTGTTTATTTCACTTCTTTATGTACGTACTTGAATTTGCTGTTGTGAATTGTTTACTCTAATATACCATTTGTTGTAAAAACCATTGATTAAATGCTTAAATATACTTCGTATTCGAATGTAAGACGACTATTGATATTTACAGCTGAAAATTTGGAAAAAAAGGTCGTCTTAGATTCAGGTGAATACGGTATATAGGAGGATACAAAATTATGAGGCACTTCCAGATGTGGTAGAAAGTTGAAATTTGGTAGGATTGTAGGTTTTTAGTCAAAACCAGGGGAAAAAATCCGAAACTCTCGAAATTCCTATTTTGAGGGACTTTTTTGGCACCTTTTCCCCCCATTTTTTGCCCATAAGAAAGCATGTAAATTAGTGCAGAGGTTTTTATATTTGCATTTTAAAATTACTTCCCGTCAAGATACGAACTCGAGACTTAAACTGTCGGATAGGATATAAATTGTAGTTTCTTATTTTTAAAGACAGAATTCATATCCGAGTAGAATTAATGTAAATTTATAGTTTTAATCTCAAAAAAGTAGTAATTTTTCTGGGTCTTACAATAGGTTTCCTTGGTAACAAGCTCTATCCTTTCTATGGGTAAGCTATAAGGGGAATCAGAGGCTTATATTTTAATGCTGTTAATGAGAAACTACACCTAATGAATGAAATCCAATATTGATATAATCCTCATTTTTGGGGCTGTTTTGCCCCATTATTGCCCAATTCGAGAACAAAAAAGGCGATGCCGCTGCGTAGGAACCAGAGACTTGAAATTTGGCACGGTTATAGAAATTTCATTGCAACCTAAGATAAAATTATAAAATTACAAAAATTCTCATTTTTAAGGGGCGGTTTTGCCACTTTTCGGCCCCATGCGAGAACAAAAAATGCGGGCAGCTGCATAGGACCTAGAGACTTAAAATTTGGCACGATTATAGAATTTTCATAGCAAACTAAGATAAAAATGTAAAATTGCAAAAATTCCAATTTTTAATGTGTGGTTTTGCCCCTTTTCGGCCCCATACGAGTGTGATAATTATAAGGCACTTCTTAATGAGATACAAACTTGAAATTTGGCAGAATTATGGGTTTTTAGTTACAACAGATGGAAAAAATCTGAGTGTAATAACTCATAATGTTAGGGGCTGTTTTGCTCCATTATTGCCCCATACGAGGATTAAAATTATAAGGCACTTCTAAATGAGCAACTAACTCCAAATTTGACATGGTTATATGATTATGTACAACATCAATTGGGAATAATTTGAATTTGCAAAAAGGCTAAAATTTGAAAATGCTTGCAGAATGCAAGCACATATTAACTAGTATATATATATCATGTGTAAGAAGCGTCTATATCTATAATATATAGATGCTTCTTACACATGATATATATATCATATATATATATATATATATATAGGAGGATATAAAATGATGAGGCACTTTGAGATGTGCTGGAAATTTGAAATTTGGTAGGATTATATGTTTTTAGTCACAACCAAAGGAGGAAATCCGAAACTGTTGAAATTCCTATTTTGAGGGGCCATTTTGGCCCCTTTTTGCCCCATTTTTTGCCCATAAGAAAGCATGTAAATTGGTGCAGAGGTTTTTATATTTGAATTTTAAAATTACTTCCCGTCAAGATACGAACGCGAGACTTAAGCTGTCGGATAGGATATAAATAGTAGTTTCTTATTTTTGAAGACGGAATGCAAATCCGAGTAGAATTAGCGTAAATTTATAGTTTTTATCGCAAAAAAGTGGTAATTTTTCTGGATCTAACAATATGCTTCCATGGTAACAAGCTCTATCCTTTCATATGGGTAAGCTTTTAATGGGAATCAGAGGCTTATATTTTAATGCCTTTATTGCTAAACTATGCTTAATGAAGGAAATCCTATAGCGCAATTATCCTCATTTTTTGAGCTCTTTTGCCCCAGTATTGCTCCATACGAGAACAAAAATGAAGAGGCAGCTCGATATGAACTATAGACTTGAAATATGGCACCATTATTGAAAGTTCATTCTAACCGAAGATAAAATAAAAAAATAGTAGAAATTCAAATTTTTAGGTGTGGTTTTGCCCCATTTCTACCCTATACAAATGTGAACATTATAAGGCACTGCGTACTGAGATACAAACTTGGAATTTGTCAGAATTATGGGTTTTTAGTTATCACAGAAGGAATAAATCCGATATTGTAAAAATTCATAACGTTATGGCTGTTTGCCCCATTATTGCCCCATACGAGGAATAAAATTATAAGGCACTTCTAAATGATCTACAAACTTGAAATTTTACACGCTTCCATGATTTTCTTAAAAGTAGACAGGGAATAATTCGAAATTGTAAAATCCTACAATTTAAAAATGCTTCGTCATTATATATTGATGGACCTTACTTAGAATATAGAGGGCATACAAATTTCCAGTGCAAACTACTATAGTTTGAGCTGAAATTTAATACATAATTGAATCAAAAAAATAATCACAGGAAAAATTGCAACAATATGTATTTTATTGGCCGTTAAAAATTATAAACTATTTACTAACTTTTCATGGTTTAGGTATTTCTAAATGAGCTATGAAGCTGAAATTTTTTCCATTGGTAGAATTTGTCACATAATGAAAACGGGATTATAGAAATTTGTAAATTTTTATTCATTCGACCGTAATAATCTCTTAAATGTTAAATAAATTTAATAAAGTTTATGTACATTCTAAAGATCAAAGAAAGCTGAAAATTTTAAGAAAGCTGGGAATAATGTTCCTGTGACAATTAACATTGAAAATTTTGTTAAAGTTTAGTATTGTGGCCGTTAAAAATTCAAAAATTAAAAAAAATTAAAAAAAATAAAATTTATATAAATGCACTCCTAGAGATGCTACATCGATGAAATTTGGCAAAAATGTGAGGTATTCGTAACAAATGTTAAAAACCTATGAATATTTTATAATTATTAATGTAGGGGTTGTTTTTACCACAAAATTTTTCAATAAGGAAAACACGTAAAGCGGTGAAGAGGTTCAAAGTTTTCGTAAAAAAATTATTTTTCCGATACTAATGCTTGCAGAATGCAAGCACATATTAACTAGTATTATAGATATATATATATGAGGATACAAAATTATGAGGCACTTCCAGATGTGCCAGAAACTTGAAATTTGGTAGGATTATAGGTTCTTGGTCACAACCGAAGGAAAAAATCTGAAACTTTCGAAATTCCTATTCTGAAGGGCTATTTTGGCCCCTTTTTGCACCATTTTTTGCCCATAAGAAAACATGTAAATTGGTGTAGAGGTTTTTATATATGCATTTAAAAATTACTTCCCATAAAGATACGAACTCGAGACTTAAACTGTCGGATAGGATATAAATTGTAGTTTCTTATTTTTGAAGACAGAATTCAAATCCGAGTAGAATTTGCGTAATTTTATAGTTTTTATCGGAAAAAATTGCTAATTTTTCTTGGTCTAACAATAGGATTCCTTGGTAACAAGCTCTATCCTTTCATATGGGTAAGCTTTTAATGGGAATCAGAGGCTTATATTTTAATGCTGTTAATGTTAAACTACACCTAATGAAGGAAATCCGATATTGATATAATCCTCATTTTTGGGGCTGTTTTGCCCCATTATTGCCACATTCGAGAACAAAAAAGGCGATGCAACTGCATAGGACTCAGAGACTCAGAAATTTGGCACGGTTATAGAAATTTCATTGCAACCTAAGATAAAATTACAAAAATTCTCATTTTTAAAGGGCGGTTTTGCCCCTTTTCGGCCCCATACGAGAACAAAAAATGCGAGGCAGCTGCATAGGACCTAGAGACTTGAAATTTGGCACGATTATAGAATTTTCATGGCAAACTGAGATAAAATTGTAAAATTGCAAAAATTCCAATTTTTAATGTGTGGTTTTGCTCTTTTTCGGCCTCATACGAGTGTGATAATTATAAGACACTTCTTAATGAGATACAAACTTGAAATTTGGCAGAATTATGGGTTTTTAGTTACAACAGATGGAAAAAATCTGAGAGTGTAAAAATTCATAATGTTTGGAGCTGTTTTGCTCCATTGTTGCCCCATATGAGGATTAAAATTATAAGGCACTTTTAAATGAGCTACAAACTCCTAATTTGACACGGTTATATGAGTATGTACAATATCGATTGGGAATAATTTGAATTTGTTAAAATTCTAAAATTTAAAATGCTTGCAGAATTCAAGCACATATTAACTAGTCTATATATATAGACGCTTCTTACACATGATATATATATATATATTTTATATATATATATATATATATATATATATATATATATATATATATATATATATATATATATATATATATATATATATATAGGAGGATACAAAATTATGAGGCGCTACCAGATGTGCCAGAAACATGAAATTTGGTAGGATTATAGGTTCTTGGGCACAACCGAAGGAAAAAATCTGGAACTTTCGAAATTCCTATTCTGAAGGTCTATTTTGGCCCCTTTTTGCCCCATTTTTTGTCCATAAGAAAACATGTAAATTGGTGTAGAGGTTTTTATATTTGCAATTTAAAATTACATCCCGTCAAGATACGAACTCGCGACTTATACTGTCGGATAGTATATAAATTGTAGTTTCTTATTTTTGAAGACAGAATTCAAATCCGAGTAGAATTAGCTTAAATTTATAGTTTTTGTCGGAAAAAAGTGGTAATTTTTTCTGGTTCTAACAATAGGTTTCCTAGGCAACAGTCTTAATGCTTTCATATGGGTAAGCTTTTAATGGGAATCAGAGGCTTATATTTTAATGCTATTAATGTTAAACTATGCCTAATGAAGGAACCTACATTGTAATAATTCTCATTTTTGGAGCACTTTTGCCCCAGTATTGCTCCATACGAGAACAAAAATGATGAGACAGCTCCATATGAACTACAAACTTGAAATATGACACCATTATAGAAATTTTATTGGAAGCGAAGATAAAATAAAAAACAGCAAAAATTCAAATTTTAGGTGTGGTTTTGCAACATTTCTACCCAACATGAGTGTGAACATTATAAGGCACTTCTTAATGAGATACAAACTTGAAATTTGGCAGAATTATGGGTTTTTAGTTACCACATAAGGAAGAAATCCGATATTGCAAAATATGTAACGTTATCTCTGTTTTGCTCCATTATTGCCCCATACTAGGAATAAAATTATAAGTCACCTCTAAATGATCTACAAACTTGAAATTTGACACGTTTACATGATTTTTTTTACAGTCGACAGGGAATAATTCGAAATTGTAAAACTCCTAAAATTTAAAATTTAAGGTATTCGTAACAAATATTAAAAACCTATAAATATCTTATAATGATAAATTTAGGGGTTGATTTTACCCCAAAATTTGTCAATAAGGAAATCACGTAAATCGGTGAAGAGGTAAAACATTTTGCGTTTAAAAATTATTTTTCCGCTACTAATGCTTGCATAATGCAAGCACATATTAACTAGTATATATATATATATATATATCATGTGTAAGAAGCGTCTATATATTATAGATATATATATAATTAGCAATATAATATATATATATAATTAGCAAAAATCAGCAAGGAATACAAAAAATACTATAGAATTATTTCAGTGAACATCTGCATATGATAGTTAGTAACAAATAACTTCTAAAAAAGTATACTTTACGTTTGTGTCTTGACAAACAAACACTATGCACTCTCTTTTCTCACTCTACGCACACTGTGCGATACCTCATTCTCTTCCTATCACGTTTTCTGCTACATATAACGCAGTTTTTTTCTTTCCTGCCTGGAAGTTTCCTTAGTCCAAATTCCGAATCTCTCTCTCTTTGAGCACCCAAACCGCTTGAAGTGGAAGGTACACTTGAGTCCTTCTTTCCTTACCACTCTATCGCAAGACCCTCAATAATGCTCGAATTTTTCTTTTATGAGGGTTCAGGGATCATCCATATGTGCATTTATCGTGATCAGATGTGCGCACGTCTGGTCGCGAATTCGCACGGTCAGCGCCCTTGACTTCGAAAGAGAATATTTCGTTTCTTTTACCTTACGTGAAATTTTGTTTACATTATAAATAAACGCACTATTTATTAAGTTTAAAATAAGTTTATTTATACTTTGAAGAATACAAATGTATAGTTACAACTAATTCAATTGTAGCGCCAGCATTTCTTGAAAGACCTACGCATAAAAGCATATATTCGCTTTCTTACTTATACTATCCAGTTAAAAAATGTCATAGCAGAGGGCAGTAACATTCGGGATAGGATACAAAAGGAATCGTGGCTACAGGACCTTACCCCAATGAGAGAAAAAAAATTTTGAAGGTCGAGATTATTTGCGTTCCATACCACGCGACGACTCTACGCCACAAATATGACCATTTATAAAGCTTAAGTGATAAATTCACGATCGAAGTATAACAAAAGGAAAAAAGATTTATAAAGTAGGAAGACGGCATGGAGTGCTTTTGGCAAGAATGCAAACATCTTTAAATCAAATATTCCAGTCTTCCTAAAAAGGAGACTGTATGGCCAATGTGTTCTGCCTGTTCTGACATATGGATGTGAAACATGGACCATGAATGCCATAATAATACAGCGCCTGCAAACAACACAGAGGGGCATGAAGAGATGCATGTTAGGGATCACCCGAAGAGACCGCAAGAGGAAAGACTGGGTAAGAAAGAAGATGGGAGTCTGTGACGTGATTAGAAGAGTGAAGGTGTTAAAATGGCAGTGGGCAGGCCACATTGCTAGAAGAAATGACCAGCGTTGGACATCCAGTTTCACTGAATGGATCCCAAGAAACATCAAGAGACCGAAAGACAGGTGGGACAGAGAGCTTGTTAAGTTCTTGGGGCAAACTTGGAGGGGGGAGGCAGTTGACAGGGAAAACTGGAAGAGTCTGGGGGAAGGCTTCATCCGTCAGTGGACTAAAAAAGGCTGATGATGATATATATATAAATGCTTAAGGAAAAGGAAAGGTAATAATAAAGGTGGCAACAAGGTGTTGAAGGAAGCCCAGTGGACACTTACCTACATTGAAGAGCCGTTGGAGTTGCTGAGGACACACGAAAAACACAAAAAAACAAAAACAACACAAATATGGAGCTTTCGGGCTGATGCCCTTCTTCAGCGACGGAGAGACATATACTGTTTAAAGTGACAAACTGGGGAGGGGGAGAGGGGTTCGGGATAGGAGGAGGTGGGTAGGAGGGATGGCCAATAGGGTTATCGGAGTTTAAGACCAGGGGGGAGAAAGAGTCAAGGAGAAAGATGTACGCTAACTCCCTCTGTCGAAGTAGGGGGGCGGGGGTGTCATCTGGTAGGACGCGGATAATCCTTACAGTAAAGCAGTTATTAAAAGTTGCCTGGTGTAAATTGGCGTGAGTAGCCACCAGAAGGGGACAGTTAGTATTTACGCTGTTCCGGTGACCATTAATTCTAATGTTGAGGAAGTTACTGGTGAGGTCAACATAAAAAGCAGGACAGAGGGTACAGGTGAGGAGGGAAATAACATTCCTCGTGGTGCAATTACTTCTGGAGGGGATGGGGTAGGTGATGTTGGAGGAGGGGATGGGGTAGGTGATGTTGGAGGAGGGGCTGGTGAATGAAAATGAGGGTGGGTGGATGGGGCATGTGAGGCAACGGGGTTTGCCGCAGGGTTGAGATCCTGCAGCGGATGGAGGGTTGGGAGTGGTTAGTTCTTTCTTCCACAGGATATTTCCCAAATTGGGAGGCCAGCGGAAGGAAAGAATGGGGGAATTAGTAAAGGGGGATTGGTGGGAGGTGGAAGTAAGAATTGGGTGGGCAGCATGAAGGATTTCCCTGAGGACCTCGTGCATCCCGGGGTGGTAGAGGGTAGTAAGGGTAAGGGAAGGGGTAGAATCAGGAATAGGAGTGTGAAGGTGATGTTTAGTGGTTACTGGTGTGATTGCCCTCTGGATCAGGCCCAGTGGGTAACTGCATTTTCGAAGGGCATCTTCGAGGATGGAATAATATATTGAGAGAGACCTCCTGCCTGAGCAACTCCTCCATCCTCGGCGGGCTAGGGCATATGGAATCGAGGTTTTGGTGTGTAGGGGATGGCAGCTTTCAAAGTGGAGGTATTGAAGGCTATTAGTGGGTTTAATGTGGATGCCGGTGCGAATTTTTCCATCTTGGATGGAAAGGTCGACGTCCAGAAAGGTGATGTTAGTGGTGGAAGTACTGTAGGTGAAGGGAAGCGTGGGGTGAGAGGAGAGGCATAACAAAAAGGATTGGAGGGAGTCAGGTCCATTGGTCCAGATGAGAAAGATATCGTCAATGAATCTCAATTACAATAGTGGTTTGAGAGGTACGTTGAGGAAATGCGTCTCCCATTCCCCTAGGTAGCAACTGGCATAAGAGGGCCCCATTCAAGTGCCCATTGCTGTACCCTTAATTTGGAGATAATGGTGCCCTCCGAAAGAGAAGCTGTTCTGTTTCAGCACCATTTCTGCCAAGTGCAAGAGGAAATGGGAGGAGGGTCTTTTGTCGGGTCTTGTGTCAAGTAGTTTTCTGAGGGCAGAAAGTCCATCAGGGAGGGAAAGAGAGAGGGAGGGAGGGGCTTATTTACTTTATTTTTTTATTTCTACATTGATGTATACTCTCATAAAAATTATAAAAGTGCTTCTAATTTCTGATGGCTGAGTTTGATGAGCTTATCAAGGATAAATGTAAGGCACGTAGCACTGACATTAAGGATTCTGGTTCAAGAATTCGACAAAAATTTCCTGGGAAATCGAAGAATTTTTCTTCATCAAGACTTTTTTAAAATTGGAAATATCCTTGATCTAACATACCTATAATATATAGCTGCTTCTGACATAGGATATAGGAGGATATAAAGTATAAAGCACTTCCAGATGTGCTAGAAACTTGAAATTTGGCATGATTATAGGTTTTTGGTCACAACCAGTGGGAAAAAAACAAAATTGTTAATATTCCAATTTTCAGGGATTATTTTTGCCCCATTATTATTGCCCCGTAAGAAAATCACGTAAATTGGTGCAGGGGTTTTTATATTTGCTTTTTAAAATTATTTCCCATCAAGTTCCGAGCTCAGGACTTACACTACAGGAAAGCTAAGAAACAGAATTAAATGTACTTAAAATCTCTAACTTTTGTGATTTTTGCAATTTGCCATTTAATGCCGAACTGTGTAATTGATTCATGCCATCATATTCGGAGAAGCTCATTACATGTTGGGTACAGCATAAAATTGAATCCATGTTGCAGAAAGCCTAATTTGGGGAATTTTTTTTGTATTATTAAGTACTATAAAAAATGAAAAAGCTGCAGTTTAAAAGATAAATGCTTTAAACATGGGTAACCTTCTAGAGATACCTTAACCACTTATAAAAATTATATTACAAATTATCATAGTCCTAAGAAATTCTGAAACAAAAATTGACTAAATGCTCACAAGATAACCAAGCAAAAAATTATTTCAACAACATTCCAAAAATGTTATCCATTTAAAAGTCAAACAGCTTAATTGAGCAAATACATATTGCTTTCAATGGAAAAAAAGCAACCAATGTTCATATTCCATTATTATAGAAATGTTGATAGGTGAGAATTCTTCAGGAACAAGGACATTGAGGTGAAAAACAACTCACCGTCATTTCACCACCAAAGCATTCTGCAGCAATCTGATCTGGATCAAATGGTTTCACTTCAGCATCATTGAAGAGGAACCACTTGTCACCGCCAGGAAGAGAACGGTCACGAATGAAACTGTAATAATGGCCACCATCGGCTGTGCCAGTGTGAACAGTGACTCCTATGAGATCATATTCATGATGCTCATCAACGTCTGCTAAATCTGATTCCTCCTGTTCATCAGCTTTTTCCTGGGACCTTTCATCACCACAAGACATCTCTCCTTTTGCTTTTATGGTCTCCTCCTTGTCCTCTTCCTCTTTTCTCCAAGCAGCTGCATCTCCTTTTCCCTCTTCATTGCCCTCACCCCATTTATTCCCTGTTTCCTTCTCACAATGTGGTTTCTTCTTCTTCTGCAACTTTTGCTTTTCCTCTGGAAAGAGACAGAACACACTGTCAAAAAATATATAAAAGACAGGTATACAAACAGTAATTGTAATTTACAACATACATTACAACAATGCTATCTTATTATACTCTTTTTTATTAACTTCTCCTCGTAAATATATATTTATACAGTAAAACCTCTCTAATTCGGACTAATAGGAGGAAGGGGTAGTCTGAATTATTTTAGAACATAATTATGTATTTTCAAGTACAGGCAGACCTAGTCTTTCGTAGCTTTATCTTTCGCGTGTTCCAATCTTTCGCAGTTCTGCATTTGTGACCTATTTTGTCTTTCGCAGTCTTATGTTTCACTGTTTCGCAGAAAAAAATCATGAAAAAGGCAGCGTGAAATTTTTTATATATGGAATGAATCATGCTTTCCTCACATTTTCTCTCATAGTCAGGCCTGAAAAATGTTAACGTTATTCTGATATGTAAAAATATTTACGTAATTTAAAAAAATAGATATATCTATTTTTTAAAAGTACTAGGGGGCAAGCCCCCTCTCCTTTGCGTGCTGTTTCTTCGTTTCTACCATGTAGTACATATTGGCTTTACATTAACTTCAAGGGAATATGGGTTTAAATGAATTTAATTTTACCTTTATGACAGCAATTGTTAAGAATACGTTCTTGTTCACCATCAAATGTCAGAGCTCCACAACTCGCACAAATATTTTTCGGATCACCTATTCTTAACAATTCTACAGCATCGACTGTTTTCTCCTGCATATTCAATGGTTTGTCTCCGTCTTCGTAAAGCTTGCCGGTGTTCACTTTGATCTTCAGTCATATTTTCAATTCTCTGCGAAGCACGGCGATGTTCAATCTGGTCTTCGCTCATATTTTCAATTCTTTGCGAAGCACGGCATTGTTCAATTTGATCTTCAGTCATATTTTCAATTCCCTGTGAAGCACGACATTGTTCAATTTGTTCTTCGGTCATATTTTCAATTCTATGGGAAGCACGGCATTGTTCAACTTGATTTTCAGTCATATTTTCAATCCGGCAACTTCGAAATAACTTTTCTCGATTTTGCATGTGGTATAACCGTTGTCGGCTTAAGTCTGTTATTAGTCACCCACAACTAATTGTTTACTGATCATGTTTTTAATTTGCCTAGTAACCAAGGATATGTAGTATACAGAAGAATTATATCTTGCTTGACTTGAGCTAATTTAAAGCTTGCTAACCCATGACTGATTGGCCTGTTGCAACATTTACAAACCCGATCACCGGACAATGGGGAGGGATAGTTTCGTTCCAGCCAAGATGAAGGGCACGGCAGCATCCGGAGACGACTACCCATTAAAACAAAGCAAGCCGAAGGCTCGTCAATATATCCTTTCAATGTTATATATTTTAGAAAATCTGAAATGGGTTTCATTTTTATCTTTCTATATCCCTCGTTATTACTTTATTTCTCTAGGTAAATAAAAACGGGTTTCTAGTGGCAACAGTGTGTTTTAATGATGGGTGACTAATAACAGACCTGTTCCCCATTGTCTTTCACGTGCCTTTTCATGTCTCCGTTCATTCATTTTTAACGTAAAGCAAAGAAAGTATTAAAACCAATAATTGAAACAAAAAGAAAAACTGAAACTGAAGAACAAATGACTATGAACAAACTATGAACAAAGAAACACAGAAAGCACACGTCGGGATAAACTAATCCGAAGAATAGATTATTGTTTATAGTAACGATGTAAACAAAAATAATAAAATGGATGTAAACAATGCTATTACCATTAAATAGTTACATTTTCATTATTTGTTTTTCAAGATAACAAATAAATTATTATTAGCAGGAAAAATAAAATTATATTACAATTTCATAACTCATAATAAGAATTTTTAAACATCTATTTAGAGAGACAGAAAGAGAGACATGCACAGGCAAGTCGCTGTCGTCTAAAGGGAGCTTTAGTGCATATGCACTGAAATTATCGGGGACAACAATACCCATAACCATGGAATCTTAGTATTGAAATGTTAAAAAAATTACAAAATCTCGAGTATAAATCCAAAATATGATAGAATACACATGATATTGAGTATTCGACGATAAGAATAAGAATCCTCATTCATTTTGGCATGTTTTAGCATAAATTTTGTATTGATAACTTAATTTTAAGATATTTTAAAAAGTAAAGTAAAAGAATGAAAGCCTTCAAACCAAAAAGTGTGATATTTACGTGTTATCTTATGGGAAACGACATTCATCCTGTGAGGGTTAAACCTGTGACCTCATTCAAAATTTTTTTTAGTTCTAAGGTAGAGAGAGATTCATTAAAACTTAAATCCTGAGAAATTTCAGACACCTCAGTAAATTTTTAACCGAGTTATTCGCAAAATTAGTGTTACGCAGCATGATGATGATCATTACGATTTTATAATATAGAGAGATATATATAAGACACGTGTACGTGTCTTATATACTTTTAAATATTTTTAGGATGCAATCCTCCCATACTTTTGTGTCCCTTCGCATGTGAAAAGTTGCGGAATATAAGCTGGCATAACCATTCAGGAGCCTTCTGTCTTTATTACGAAAGGGAAGTCCCGAGGGGAAAGACTCAACTCTTGATCCTTCCGACACAGGATCATTGGGTTATTTGCTCAGGTTTGACATAGTTCAAATGTTTAAGCTTTGCATTTTGCACATCATTTATTATTGGTGGAGTTTCACAGTTTTTTTCAGGAATGTAACCCCCAAGAAAGATGCGACCTGCCGTATTTGGGGAATTAGCCCCTGCAAGTTAGGCAACCCCATTCATTTTTTTCTCGATTCTACTACGTAACTTAAATAAGACTATTTTCTGATATTTTTTTGTCTTCTTTTAACTTATTTAAGTCTCACTTTCATTGAAGTTAATTTTTCCATCTCTTTCTCTATTTTTCTGCGGTCACCAATACAGAGGACAAATGATGATGGGATGGGAACCAAACCCTGTATTTCCAATTGCCTTAATTACTTCTCCTTCATGATTTCCTGTTTCGCTGTGTTTTCAGGAATGTAAACCCCGCGAAAGTCGAGGTCTGCCTGTAATAGTTCATAAAACAAGTAAATTTATTCACACTCCAGCAACCTATGTTAATAATCACATTTTCTCATACAAAGCTTCTTCACATATCATATTTGATTTCTTATCACGAACAACTGTTACATTACCTTCCTGTTTTTAATAGAAAATGTGTTACTTTACTGCTCAAATAAAATTGAACACAGGCAGTCCTTGACTTTCGTACGTTCGTCTTTCTTACATTATACATTCGCATCTCTAAACCACCTTTCGTATGCCGAATTCGGACTTTCGTATGTCAGCTGATGAACAAACATTTTGAGCTATCGCATAGTCAACCAAGCCAACACTTTTAATAAATTACCAAATGAAGCAAAATGCATAAATATAATAAAATTCAAAAGAGTAATGGCTTTTTGGCTGAAATCTAAATCATTCTACTCAATTGATAAGTTTCTAGAAAGTGTCCTAGCAGATTAAAACTTTTTTAAAGAGCAAGGAACCGATCTACATACACTTCGATGACAGTGATATCCTGTTAGCAGACCGTGAAACAATTTGAGACATGTTGATTTTGCTTTTGCTTGGCTTTCTTGCGAATGACAAGTGAACTTCTCTGTCTTCTCTACATAAGGATTCCTAGGTTCAAAAGACACTTTTGTACTCGTTGAAGTACCACTTACAACACTAGCTCTAATCGCTTCTTCACTTTTCTTATCGATCTTATTGTGGACTCGTTAACACCAAGTAGTTTACCAACTGATGAAGCAGATTCATTATGCGCAAGCATATCTAAAACTTCAATTTTTTTCTCCAAACTCGTCACTTTTTTTTGCCCTTTTTACAGATTTTTCTTTCATTTCAATCATCACTCTCGTTGGGGCCATGATTAGGCAATATTACAAAAAACTATGAAAATATCAAAATTCTTTAATGAAAAAAACTCGCACTTTCGTACATTATACATTGACACCCCTGAATCACCTTTCGTATGCCGAATTCAGACTTTCGTACGTCAGCGAAATGACGAATGAATATTTCGAGTTACCGCTGCCAGCCACCAGTTTCTGCCGCATTGCCATCTTTGTCTGTACAGCAGTGTTTATTTGTGCAAATATTTATATATTTTATTGCATTTTGCCCTATCTCTCTATATTATAAAATGGACGATTGTGTCTTAAAGACCCCTGCTCAAAAAACTAAACATTTATATCATAATTAGAGATTTTATAATATTTTTTGGCTCTCTGGGAACAAAACCACCATTATAACATGTAAGTCTATTGTTCAACTTTCGTACATTTGACTTTCGTACATGTTTTTAGGAGTGCATTATGTACGAAAGTAGGGGACTGCCTGTACAAAGAATTCAAATCAAATAGAACACAATTACTACTTTTTAAACAATAAACTTTAATTAATGTACAAAACCTTAATAACTACAAATTTAATCAAATGTAGACGGTCTCTCCACAATTGCATTGCCTCTTTTAAAGAATTCAGAAATTTTCTAATGCCGTTTCATAATGACGTTCTTCATTTCTCTCACGGTGAAAAAATATTTTTCGAATTGCTCGTCAGAATGAGCAAATTTAATAAGAGTATCGAGGCAGCTTCTGGTTTCGTGTAATTTAACTTTTTCTTCTTCACTTTCCACTTCACCTACAGAAAGTTCTACTGTACTAGCAAAATTACCTGGCATTGCTTGGGATTATCTTTTAAATCAACATCACTGCAAATAAAGACAATTATTATGAATAAAAAATTATTTTTGTTTGAAAAGTTGGTTTGAGATATTTTTTTCATATTTTCATATATAGCAATTTAGTGTTAGAAAATTTTTACATGTTATCTTATGGAAAAATGTTAATCCCCTATATTGGCAGCACTGACTAGTCCAGTTTGACCAAACCTTGACCATCCACTAAGTTAAGATGAAGTAAGAACTATACCAAATTTGGTTGCTCTAGATCTTAGGAGTTTGGACGCGCATAATGATTATGGAAACATGTTAATCCCCAATATTGACAGCATTGACTAATCCAGGTTGACCAAGTCTTGACCATGCAGTTCAAATGTGATTATTATACAATAAAACCCTGTTATTTTGATCCCGGATAATTCAAAGTATGGTGTAATTTGAAGCTAAGATCAGTCCCTGGCCAACACCATAGGATTTTGCATACTTTTTGGTATAGATTATTCAAAATACACCTACAATGAAATTCAAAGTCATGATTCGTTTAATTCAAAATCTCGATCCTGTGTAAGCAGAAGGTTCATGCATGTGCCATCATATCATGTTCTTGTTCCCCATTTCTCACACACAAACTACATATAGCACCCCAAATAGGTGACTCCCTTTTACTTATTTAATAGTAGGATGACCAAATGTCCTATTTTCGACGGGACAGTCCTTTTTTTTTTATCAAAAAAGCCATTTTGTACTGTTTTGAAGCCAATCGCAAATAAAATTTCGATTATCTGATATTATAGCTGATATTCCTAGTAGAAATGTAGGATTTTCGGAAACATGGAGGTTATCAAATGAAGAGCAAATGTTAATTACAATCACAATTCTAAGGTTATGAAACCTCAGGGTCATTGATAAATTTGAGGTGGCAAACCTTGTCTCTGCATATAATATCCTACCCATGTATAACATAACTTATTCCCTTCCAGTTTCGGCGACGATGATGCTAGTCGGAATCTCATTTGATTGTGAGCTTTGTCCTAGTCTAGCATGCTCCAGACTGTAAGGAAAGTTCGTATTTGCCTTTTTTGCTATAGAGCGTGATAGTGACGGATCCATCATTTAAAAAATCATGCGAAAATTTTGTCCCGTTTTTTTCTTACAACGACGGGAAATGTCCCATTTTTACCTCACTGCAATAAGGTAACCCTATTTAATAGTTACTAATCATATAAATAAAATAGAATGTGTGTGTGTTTGTGTGTGTGTTAACGCTGTAACTCCAAAACCAATAAACCTAGAAAGCTGAAACTTGGCATACATACTAACAGCACCCTGAGGGTGTGCACCTCGGGCTTATTTTTTTAAATTTTTGGCTTGGCACAGCACCAGAAGACAATTATATTTTTCCATAAGTTTACACGGGATTTTTGATTTTTCATAGTGCAAGGTTTTTTTCCTTCTCTCATCAAAATACATAAATATGGACCGATTTTCTTTATTTGTACTTTAATCGATGGCTAAAACTCTATACTATCTTATTCTTGCAATGTTTACATGTTACACGGTCGAAGTTTTCAGAAATACGCATTTGTTTTTGAAATTCTTCAGATTTTTCATACTCATTCTGGGCGTTGCCAAGGTGACCATCATTGTTGTCTTCGATTCAATTAGTGCCAATTAAACATTCAGATTGACGAAAGAAAAGCGTTGTTCACTTCGAACTTTTGTTTAAGCATCGAAATTAATGCAGCATAGCAACAGAAATATTTAAAGATAATTATACTGTTGACCATTGTTGACTGCGTCTTGTAAGCATTTTTAATGGTTTAATGAAGGCATTTCATCATTTATATGATGGAATCTTACCTTTTTGTAAGTAGAACCATCAAATTACACATATGTAATGCTCACTAATGCAAATAGGCTCAAGCATAAATTAAAAATTAGATGAGAATAGGGACGTATATTTATTTTTAATATTGAAAGTTACATAGTTCTTTTCTCTTCGTAGCTACATTTATGCAGATAAATGTTGTACATTTTGATTTATCATGTAAATAAAAAAATGTGTTAGTTTTTTTGTGGGTTAACGATGTAACTCCAAAACCAATAAACCTAGAAAGCTGAAATTTGGCATGTGCACTTAGGGAAACCTGAGGGTGAGCACCTCGAGCTTATTTTTTAATGTTTGGCTTGGAAGGGGGGGGGGGGGTTAAAAATATTAAATAAACTGTCATTAAAACTAAAGAACTGAAATTTTGCATTGGGGACAAGTGCAGCATACTTTTTCATTTGCATTTTAAATTTACTTAGATGCATCACACTAAATTGGGACTTGGACGAAAGAATGCTCAAAAGAATAAAAATTGATTTTCTTGCTGTCGTTTTTTAAACTCTCTCCATAAATTAGTTTTGGCCTCAACTGAAAAAAAACAAGCAACATTGTACATCCTGAAGCTCTATACGAATAAAAATTATAGATGTTTCAAAAATTAATTACTGTAAACATAATAAAAATAAATTAATATAGATTTTCGTGATTTTTTTAATTAGGTCATTTTTTCCAGTGTTCTGCATCCCGGGCAATGCCGGGTAAACTATCGCTAGTGTGAAATAAAAGTAGTAGATGATTCAAATAAATGAATCAGCTTACCTTTGCATCACTGTGAATGCTCACGTTCTCAGTTGGAGAACCGCTGAACCAAGCTGAAATCTACAGAAGTTGCAAAAACCCCTATTATCTTAATCCTTATGGTTTCACAAACCTGGGCAAGGTTTTTCTCATGAGAAAGTGATATGCTCCAGAAAAGACCATGTAATATTGATTTCTGTTACTGAACCAATCTTTAAATAATGTTGCACGAAGTTATACCGAATGTCGTCTCTAAAAAGATCATGCCTTTGTTTTACCTGAGAATAAGTGATGAGCCGTAAACAAAAAACTAGTGGTTTTACCGAGTGATGAGCTGGAAAAAATATTTAAAAAGTTTTAAGGAAATTTGGATATGGGTGGCAGGATGCCTACATGCCAGGGGCACCAGATCGCTCTAGTTTAGTAATACCATTCCGCTAGCTCAAGGAGTGTTCGTTTTGTAATATATTCCATTTCATACAATGTCGGTAATTGACTATTTGATTGGGAAAAATGTACATGAAAGGATAAAATCAATAGATTTTCATATTTTCTAAAAATTTAACAACGCATGAGAAATTTACTGGGAAATTTGGGATATTTGCTGGAGCCTTTTTTCACACTTGGTTGGCTTTGTGAATAGCAAACCAAGTGTTCACTTCAGCTCTGTTCGAATTTGCCATGTAGTATACTAACTTGTAAGGCTAATTCACTTGTAGAACAGATAGATAAGATTCTGTATTGCGGTTTTGCTGCCCAAGTAGCTGATCGTAAAAAAGTTTGATTTTTATGAAAGTTCATTTATTTCAAACCCAGATATTTCAAAGTCATAATTTTTTGGCCCTTTAAATTCAAAATAATGAGGTTTTGCTGTATACAGAATGTCTTTTAAAAATCACCAGTCACGGTAGAGTTGTTAATTTTACACCTAATAATAACACCATAATTTTCCAATTATAATACGCAGCCTATATAATATGCACCCATGTTTTCACGAGTGAAATGTGAAAATTCTATTATCACTATGTATAATATGCACCTATTTTTTTGTAAAAGATCAATGTAATTTTACTTGACTATGTGTAGTATCGGTACAGTTCTCGCCTTGCCGCCAAATGAGATACGTGTGAGAGAGTTTACAAGAATATCGCGTTATGTTCTGACTCTCCAATTAAAGATTGCTATGCTGTATAAAAACATTTTGTCTCAATGTCGTCTTTTGTAATAATCTGGTCAGTTGGAATACGAGTTCGTGCTTTGCTGCCAAACTAGATGTGTGAGAGAGTTTATGAAAATATCACGTTACACTACGCTAAGCTGTAGAAAAACATTTTGTCTCAATGTCGTCTTTTGTAATAATCTGGTCAGTTGGAATACGAGTTCGCGCTTTGCTGACAAACTAGATATGCATGAGCGAGTTTACGAAAATATCACGTTATGTTCTGACTCCCGTTAAAGATCGATACAATGTATAAAAATCTCAGCCTCAATGTTGCCTTTTGTATTAACCTGGTCCGTTGGAATAACAGTTCGACCTTTGCCACCGAGTGACATCGTTTACGTGAACATAGTGTCCAGTTCATACAAGCCGATCGAGGTGTGTAAAAGGTTCTCAGCGATGCAATTTACGTAGACGATGACAGAGAACACAAGATCGCCAAGGAACTGTTTGAGGACAGTGAGGGGAGTGGTAATGAATTCCTAGGCTTTAGTAATTCTGACAGCTAAAGTAAATAAATAAATATTCTTATTTTTGTTTTGAAAAACAATATTTAAAGGAATGTTATCAAAATGCATTGAAATGTATGATTTCTTTGTAAAAACATGTTCGTTACCGAAATGCATTGAAATATACGATTTATTGTTAAAAACGTTCGAAAATATAAATTATTTCCGTACTGAAAAAAGTTGTATGCATTTATAACCATATATAATATGCACCCTAACTTTATGTCAACTATTTCGAGAAAAAAATGCGTATTATAATCGGAAAATTACGGTAAACAATTCGTCTAACAATAAGAGCAATGGATCTTTATTTGGATATCTTTTCTGGCATTTTCTGATGCATCCAATAAATATTCTCTTTAGAATAAATGTTAACTCATAGGGATTGTATAAGACTTTTTACATATGCATTTTAATATTCGTTGGATCAGTAACATGAACTCGGAAATTACAATTTTATAGCACCTCTATCTAGTTTGAAAATAATAGTTTACCGGGAAATTGTTGTTTTTAATGATTGTGAAAATCCAAAATATAAATGTATATTAATGAATTAAAATCCAAAATTGAAAATAATATAATTAAAAAATAATATTAGAACCACCCACTTAAATTTAAAAAATTTTAAACTGAACTATTTTTATTATATTTTGTATATTATATTGCATATTGAATTTTGAAAAATATACACAACATTTCCATACATACATATTATGCAAACAAACAACAATGCCTTTTTGTATTGTTTAAAATACTATAAAAACCTTTTAAATAATACTCTTTTTATAAGGTATACTGAAAAGCAAAAACAAATTTTTGGATCACAGAAAATAACTGGATCTTAGAAAATTTTTCATAAGATTTCACCATGAATCACTTTAAAAAAGATGTATGGCTATTTAGAACGTAGTGAATAATTTAATCAACATATGACAAACATTAAACAGATGCTTGTTTAGATATCTAGACTCAAGCACTCCTACCCGTTTCCACACTCAAAAACAGTAAACATAACCCTGAGAGGGAGCTCCAAACACGTTATTTTCTCGTTACTTTCTTCTTTCATTTGGGCATTTGTGTTTTTAATATTTTTTTTGCTGTCTTATACAGTCTTCCAACTAGAGCAGTAGTAGGCTAAGTTGAGTGAAAGTTTCATAATGATATTTTTTGAAATATTTTTTCTGTGTAGCTTTCCTCTAAAACACAGAGGCATGCAGAAATTCTTCATTATTTTTGCCTTAAAATGCTTTTCATTTGAACATGTTATCACCAATAGTTCATGAGATATGCAATTTTTCCAGAAAGCAGACAAAAATAATTTAAACACAGGTAGTCCCTGCTTAACACGAGTATGCTTAACACAAAATTCACTTGAGCATGATTTACCAACTGGGGGTTTATTCTTGTCATCGTGCATGTCAATGACGTGCTGTTGGCTTCCAGGAACCCGGGATGGATTGACCAAGTGAAGACCGGTCAGTCGATGGTGTTCGATGTCAAGGACCTGGGAAAGGTGGGGTACTGCCTGGGAATTGAGAGAAGGCAGGAGGATGGCTCCCTGTCGATGTCGCAAAGGGGGTACATTCGGGAGCTGCTGATACGCTTTGGAATGGAGGACTCAAAGCCCGTGGCCATACCGATGGATCCAGGAGTGAAGCTGACGCAAGGAGATCGCGATCCGGATGCGGAAAAGCGGCCGTATAGGTAGTTGGTGGGGAGTCTGATGTACCTGGCCATGGCGACAATGCCAGATATTGCCTATGCCGTCAGTTCCCTCAGCCAGTTCTGCAGAGACCACAGGAGGCAGCACTGGAATGCTGCTAAAAGGGTGCTGCATTACCTGAAGGGTTCATCTGATTTTTCCCTACTTTTCAGGAGAGAAAGAGACAAGGTGGTAGGCTACGCGGACGCAGACTGGGGTGGGTGTCATGTGGACCAGCGGTCTTTCACCGGTTACGCTTTCACACTCAGCAATGCAGCAATCAGTTGGGAGGCCAGAAAGCAACGAACTGTGGCAATGTCATCCACAGAATCAGTGTATATGAGCCTCTCTGAGGCTGCGAAGGAAGCCGTGTACCTCAGAGGATTCCTGAACGAGTTTGGTTTTGATGAGTTGGTGGAAATTTCTGTCTTCTGCGACAATCAGAGTGCCAGGCTGTTGGCCGAGAATCCGGTCTTCCATGCCAGGACCAAGCACATTGACCTGCGACACCACTACGTTAGGAGTGCGGTAAGGGAGAAGTTGCTGTCTGTCGGATATCTGTCGACAGAGGAAATGGCTGCGGACATATTCACCAAGGGCTTGCCTTGCCACAAGCATCACAAATGCATGAGACTACTTGGGATGGAGAGGATGGACTGAAAAGGCTTCTCTCAATGCTTTCATTGAGGGGAAGTGTTGGAGGGTAGCAGAGATGTTGGCAATGGCGCGTTGATGTCACCGCTATACATCAGGTTGGCAGCAGTGTCATGTGACCGCCTCAGCGCCACTGCGGATGCATCTACGAACGAATAGCGTGCCAAAGCCGAGTATTGATTATTCCTCGTTCGTGTGAAGATGCTGTTGCCTTGAAGTGTAATTTCAGTTGTGAATAAAACGTGGTTACTTTTGATATTGCGATCTTTTACTTGTGCCCACTGCAATACTCAGTTCACTCTCCAACAGAAGGAAAGGATGGATGAAATTTCTGTTGATGAGCCTCCATTTAGTGCAAGTCATGGCTGGTTTGAAAGATTTAAGAGGAGGGCAGGTTTGCATAAACTTAAATTAACTGGCAAGGCTGCAAGTGCAACTACTGATGCTGCCTCAAGTTATCCTGCTGAATTGTTATTTGGTGCTTTTTAAGAACTTTTATATTCATTTCTCTGCAATAAATAGTTGTATGTATTTGTAGATATATGAAGATATGTTGTCCGGCTCGTGCGAGCCGGACCGGGCCGTCTGCAGAAGTTCGAAACAAAAATTTATTTTTTCTTTTTTGTGCAAAAAATAAGTTATACATTTAAAATATTTATTATTCAATTTATTCATAATTTAATATTGTTAACATATTAGTAACGTTATTTTATCTTTATAGAATGTGAGGGGAGACTTTTTCCCGAGATGCTGGAACATATCCTCCGATTATAACATGCAAGTATATGGAAAAAACTGCGTTCGACATTCGACCATGTTTTCAGGAACGCATCCCTGTCGAATCTCAGGAGTCGCTAAAATCAATAAACCAAATAGATTTCTTAGACCTTCATATGCTGTGCTATGTAGACCCATAGTGTTCTGCAAAAACATCATGGGAAAGATTGAGAAAGTTACCAATTGCTTTACATCCTCTAAACAGCACTTCTTGGTAAAGGTTCTGAAGAAAAAATCTTTAAAATATAAAGTTGCCATGACTTTATAAAGTTTGAAAAACCCTGGCTTTATAAACCTATAAAAAATCATAATGCTTAAATCAATGAAAAGTTCTTACCTTGATAGTGCTGTGGTATCAAATTTTTTTCCATGTATCCAGACATGTTCAACCGCAGAGGAAAAGAAAAGTGAGTGTTGACTTTCTCTTTTGTCATGGTGACCATGTTAAACGTATACCTCATTGTGTTGAAACAAAGAATGTGAGGGAGTTTCTTGAAACATGCCCTAAAATTGGATAAGAGAAAATTGCAAATAATTTTATAACATCCAAGTAACAAATGTTGATATTATTGTAGACTTGAAACAGATGACGTTAATCCAAATTGCAAGATGAATCATAATAAGCATTAAAGAATATAATACTGGCCTTTTCTCAGCACGAACTTTCTTTCCACATTGAGAACAGGTATACATATTGTCTCCTTCTAAGGTGTCCTTCACAGTCACTTCGTCCAGTGACTCATACAGATTGCGCATGTCAGCCACCTGACATCTCACTGTATAAAACTCTTCCAAGGTCCGACTAACATGAGGACAGTCCTAACAATTAAATGAAGATATCAAGTCACTGCCTCAGAGTTTAAAATCACACTACAACATATCTCCCATATATTTTCAATTCGAATTATAAATGGTATTTTGAATACTGAATTAATTTCTTTAGAAAAATATGATCTTTACACACAGTTATTTTACAATTCATTCTAAAAATATTCAATAGTGAATGAAATTAGTTTGAAACATTCCAAATGTAACTGCTAATAACCAAAACTGTAAAGTGCAATGGCTTCATGTACAAGCCTCCTGATTTGTTTACTGCTACAAAAGAAAGAGAGAGAGAGAGATTGTGTCACAGAGACAAGTACTGCATGGGATGGCTTGACCTGCTTAGACCAAAAAGTAAATTAGACTTTTTCTGTGAAGAGATTCCTGTAAGTAGAGGGTCACCTTACATTCAGGGTAATTTTCTTTAAGATAAATACAGTACTTAAAGACAGAAAGTCAATCATAAATAGGAAAATGCCATTTGCATGGCAAATGCATACAGCATGCTCAACCAAATTCTTTGGAATTAAGTGCAAAATAAATGAGTTCATGTTTTTACGCACAATTTCAATTTAGAGCTAAATGAATAATGAACTTTCTTTAACCCGACAGTGGTGGTACAATATTTTGTAACGAGTTTGGTTGCACAGGGTATATTTTACAACTTGCATGGAAAAAGCATTCTAAAATGGCAATATTTTTATTTTTAGTATTATTTTATATTATTTTAAACATCATGAATGTGAAGAATTTTAAGAATGTTTTAGAGCAAAATGTTAATTCTAATATTCAAATAAAAGACAAACATGACAAAGACATTTTATTCTAAACTAGTTGAACCCGCGCATTATTTGCGTGTTTCTTCAATTAATTTATAAAAAATTAAGGAGTGTGTAAAAAAAGTTAATCTCAATAATTCACATTTAACTATACTAATGTATTTTCCAGGTGTTGGTAAGGTTCGCCGGTTCGAATCTCACTGAGGGCACGGCTGCATTTGCATATATTTTAAATTTCATATTAGAGAGGGAATTAATGCTATGCAGTAATTTATTGCAAACTTTTCCATTTCCCATAAAATAACAAGTAAAAATTGAATTCTTGACCTGAAGGCTTTCATTCCTTTTGAGATCAAAATAATAAAGTATTGGCCTACAATCTTTGGTTATGAAACATTTTGAATAAAACATTATAAAGTTTCTTATTCTGTTCATAATTTTCCGACTACAGTTCGAAATAGTTCAAGTTAAACGTTTAATGCATGTAATACTGGAGTACAAGTGGAAAATAAAAGGGTAATTAAAATGGTAAGATCAGTTTATAGAGGAATGTAAATAATGGATAATACAACTCCACAGAGGCATATTTTCCACTTCCATTATCTCAATGAAGAGAATATAACCATGTAATGTGTCAAAAAAATAACATGTCCCTATTCTCATCTAATGTAAAATTTATGTGTGAGACTATTTGCGTTAATAAGCATTATAGATTTATAATATAATGGTTCTACGTACTAAAATATAAGATTCCAGTATTCAAATGATGAAATGAAGATTGAATAAATCGTTAGAAATGCTTCCCATACACAGTTAACTGAATAATTATCCATAAATATTTACTTTTCTATGTATACTAAAGTTTGAAGTATTCTTTTTAGTAACTAATATTATCGGACTATGCACTCAAGTCATATGATCATATAGTTCAATTCAATTCCTTCCACTTGTGGTTTCTTTAAGTAAAGGGGCTCTGCCCCTTACCACTGTCCGGTTTACACCCGTGAGATTGGTGGCAAAAATAGAGCATACCTTTCTAGCTCTGTTTAAGAGCTTGTGTGATAAGTCTTCCGTCTCTTTCCAACATCCATTCAGGAGAATAACCCATAAGTCGGTCAGAAATCTGCATTTTAAGTCATATTAGAGAGGATATTAATGCTGCACAGTAATTGATCACGAACATTTATGTATATAATTTTCTTCGTTTCTTATTATTGAATAATGTCCTTTCTTTTTTATATAGGAATAAATGCATCCAGTTAATTTGATTATCAATGAAGAGAAGATAACCATGTAATGTGTTAAAAAATAACATATGTCCTATTCTCATTTAATTTTAAATTTATGCGTGAGTCTATTTGCGTTAATAAACATTATAGATGTATAATATAATGGTTCTACTTACAAAGAGATAGGATTCTAGCATTCAAACGATGAAAGGAAGATTGAGAAGATTGAACTGCTTTGATTAAATCGTTAGAAACGCTTCCCATACGAAGTCAACAGAATAATTATCCGTAAATATTTATGTTGCTATGCATCATTAATTTTGATGCTTAAACAAAAGTGCAAAGCGAATAACGCTTTTATTTCACCTATTTGAAGGTTTAATTGGTATTAATTGATTCGGAAGCAACAGTGACGGTTGGCTTAGCAACGCCCGGAAAGAGTACGAAATATCCGTAAAAATTTGAAAACATTTGCATATTTCTGAAAATCTCGCCCGTGTAACATGTAAACATTGCAACAATAAGATTGTATAAAGTTTTAGCCATCGAATAATGTAAAAATGAAGAAAATCGGTTCATCTTTACGTATTTTAACGAATGGAAGAAAAAAACCTAGCACTCTGAAAACTCGAAAATCCCGTGTAAACTTATGGGAACATATAATTGTCTCCTGGATTTGAACCCGGGACTTTATGAAAATGAGAACAGTTTTCTAGGGACCTCCTGTAGAAACAAAACGCAGTTTACCGCATATCTCTACGACGAATGGCTTCTGAAATACAGGGGGGATGGATGGACGGACACTTCCAAAATTATATATAGGATAGTTGTCATTCATATATTAAGCCATATTAAGAAAATTGAAATGCACTTTATTTAAGAATTTACACACTATTTCATCTGAAGATCCAACATGCAAATCTTAAATCTCTTTATCAGAGCATATCATCCAATAGGTAATATACAATATCTGCCCGAATACAAGCCGATGTTTTTTGTCAAAATCTATCATGAAAAAATCACCCCTCGGCTTAAATGCGAGTCCGAGGAAAATCTGGGTTATGGTTAAATCTTGTAGTCACCCACAGATGGCAGCACTTCTCTCATTTCCATCATGTTCAAATGATAGTACTATATTTTTCATAAAGTAAATATTTGACCTACGATGAATATTAACCCTCTCACGACCAGCCACCCGAAAAATACACTTTCAAATTTAAATCTGAAAACTGCGACTTTCACTTTTCCTCACGGAAATGACATCGTATACCATAGAAACATGAGATGTAGCATGTGTTTGGTGTACTTTTTCGAAGTGTGTACGAATTTGCTTTCCGAACTTTCAATCAAAGTTTTTTATTTTTTTTGGTATAAAAACCACCCCAAATGCCGATAGTAATTCTTCTACTTCTGACTATGATGTAAATTATAGTTCAGGTAGCGAATTTTTCGTATTTGATGTAAAAGACAAAGTTTTCCCGAGAAAGAATTCTTCTGCAGAACCTCGCAGTGGTTTACAAGTCAGATATTGATATTAGCAACATTTCGGATGATGAAGATATTATATCTGAGGTTGATGCTGAAAATGTTTTCTGGATGAAGCAACGGAAGAAAATATCCAGTGAAGTGATTCACTGGAGTCCGTAAAAACAACATTAGTTCTCAATAAATCCTATATATAATTTTGGAAGTGTCCGTCCATCCCCCCCTGTATCTTGAAAGCCGTTTGTCGTAGAGATATGTGGTAAACAGCAATTTGTTTCTAGAAGCTAGGAGGTCCCTAGAAAACTATTTTAAATTTCATAAAGTCCCGGGTTTGAATTCAGGAGACAATTTTATTTTCCCATAAGTTTACATGGGATTTTCAATTTTTCAGAGGGCAAGGTTTTTTCCTTCGTTCATTAAAACATATAAATATGGACTGATTTTCTTCGTTTTTGCTTCATTCGACGGCTAAAACTCCACACTATCTTATTCTTGCAATGTTTACATGTTACACTGTTGAATCATTCAGAAATACACAATTGTTTTTGAAATTTTACTAATATTTCATACTCTTTCCGGACGTTGTCAAGGCGACCGTCACTGATGCCTCCGATTCAATCAATGCCAATTAAACCTTCAAATAGGTGAAAGAATAGTGTTATTCGCTTCGCACTTTAAGCATTGAAATTATTGCTGTAGCAATGTCAACATTTATACGTAGCAACATAAATACGGATAAATATTCAGTTAACTGTGTATGGGATGCATTTCTAAGATTTAATCAAAGCAGTTGAATCTTCCTATCATCGTTTGAATTCTGGAATCTTATCTGTTTGTAAGTAGAACCATTATATTAAACATCTATAATGCTTATGAACGCAAATAGGCTCATTCATACATTTTAAATTAAATGAGAATAGGGACACACGTTATTTTTTTAAACACATTACGCGGCTACCTTCTCTTCATTGATAATCTACATGAACGGTTGCATTGATTGTTATATAAAAGAGAAAAGACATATATTTGAATAAAAAGAAAAACATAAAACTTTACGATCAATTACTGCATTTTTAGAGTTAAATGTGAATTATTGAGATCAACTTACCGTATCTGCCCAAATAGAAGCCGACCCCGGATTTAAGCCGACCCCCCAATAACTTCCACAATTTTTTGGCAAAAACTTAAATTTCGTAGATTTTATGCTGAAGTGTGCCGGGCATTCATCCACATCTTAGAATACATTATTCGAGATCGAAGAAATGTGTGGGAAATGATTTAGTTGTTTACATTTTGAAATATTACTCCAATTTATAATTTTCCATCGTTGAATAATGTTCCACATTCAGTGACAATAATTTCATTCATCTTCATTTTCACAAAAGGTCACATATAGTAATAGCGATCTCGCCAAGATAATTTTTCATCCAAGTCTATTTCCAATGAAATTAGCATATACAATGCCTTAAGAAACTGCATTTTCATAATTATTCACGTTCCATGTAAAGTGTTAATTAAATTCAAACAATTGAGCATTCAAAGTCGTCAATGCATTTTGTGTAATCGTCAATTTACGCAAGCGATCTTGCCAAGATATTTTTTCATCCAAGTCTATTTCCAATGAAATTAGCATTTACATTGCCTTAAAAAATTGCATTTCTATAATTATACACGTTCCATGTAAAGTTTTACCGAAATTCAAACAGTTGAGGATTCAAAGCCGTCAACGCATTTTGCGTAATTGTCAATTTTCACAAGCGGTCTCGCCAAGATATTTTCATATATATTCATCATAGGTCAAATATTTACTTTACGAAAAATATAGTAATATCAATTGCAAGTGAAGGCAATGCGAGACTTCGAGATTTAACCATAACCCAAATTTTCCTTGGACTCGCATTTAAGCCGAGGGATGATTTTTTCATGATAGATTTTGACAGAAAACATCGGCTTGTATTCTGGCAGATACGGTATTTTACATACTTCATCATTTTTTATAAATCAATTGAAAATTCACTGCACAAAGATTGTGCAGGATCAGCTAGTATCTTTAAATTGTGAATGTATAACTATTTTTTTTAATGTTTCCCGAAATAGGAGGCCATCTTGGATTATTTTGGACTTTTGGGGTCAGCAGCGCACGGAATCTTTGGTCGTGAGAGGGTTAATGAATAAATAATAATAATAAATAATAGAATATTGAATTTAGCACGACCTGTGCTTTGTTACCGTTTAAGGTTGGGTTTTTCACATTATTTGAGTGGCACATTTTTTGCATAGATTGACTATGCAGACGATTACGCAAAATGATAAGAGGCAACAAATAAATTTTAAACGCAAAAGTGCCCTGCACCAATTTCAATGCTTTTCTTATGGGAAATACCGTATCTGCCCGAATACAAGCCGATGTTTTCTGTCAAAATCTATCATGAAAAAATCACCCCTTGGTTTAAATGCGAGTCCGAGGAATATTTGGGTTATGGTTAAATCTCGAAATCTCACATTGCCTTCGCGTTCAAATGATAGTACTATATTTTTCGTAAAGTAAATATTTGACCTACAATGAATATATATAAAAATATCTTGGCGAGATCGCTTGCATAAATTGATGATTATGCAAAAAGCGTTGACGGCTTTGAACGCTCAATTGTTTGAATTTCGGTAAAACTTTACATGGAACATGTATAATTATAAAAATGTAATTTCTTAAGGCAATGTAAATGCTAATTTCATTGGAAATAGACTTGGATGAAAAATTATCTTGGTGAGATCGCTATCACTATATCTGACCTTTTGTGAAAATGAAGATGAATAAAATTATTGTCACTGAATATGGAACATTATTCAGCAACGATGGAAAATTATAAATTGGAGTAATATTTCAAAATGTCAACAACTAAACCATTTCCCACACATTTCTTCGATCTCGAGTAACGTATTCTAAGATGTGCATGAATGCCCGGCACATTTCAGCATAAAATCTACAAAATTTATGTTTTTGCCAAAAAATTGTGGAAATTATTGGGGGGTCAGCTTAAATTCGGGGTCGGCTTCTATTCGGGCAGTTACGGTATATATTTTTCATTTCTTCCTGATGACCAAACATAAAGAGATATGGGCACTTGAAATAGTTACTAGAACAAGTTTGATAGAAACATTCTCAACAACGAAGTGAAATAACGTATCAAATTCTACACTCTAAGTCTTTAAAAGTAAATACTTACAAGGGGACCTTACGACATGTTTCTATTGTGTAGTAATTTTTGGGATATATTATTTGCTGAAAGTTTACTGTATTTATAATTACATTTTCACTAATTATGTAAAGCTAAAAAATATTTTTTGCAATAAAGTTGAGAAAGAATTGGATTAGAATTATCAGCAAAAATTAAATGGGAATAAGGGCCGTTTATCACACATATTCAACTCTTTTCTTTTACAGAGAGCTAATGCTTCATTGCAAATTATTATTGTCCGCATTTATTAATCGATTTTATTATATGTCGTAAAATGTTTCGGGTGGTAGTTATCATAGAAACATGAAAAGCAGAGATCTAGATTACACCATTCACACATTATTAAAACAACTGATTTACAGGCACAGTTATTTTAAAATGATTTTGCTGGAAAACACACATCATTCACATTCACAAAAATCCTCCTTTTGCTTGTCAGTTGTGAGGGATACTACGCATACCTAATCATATCGAGAAAAGTTTTTAATCTGCCTATAAAAGTACACATCACAAGGTTGACAGGGTGGAGTGCATTTTGGCGAAATAAATTTGACAGAGCACATTGATGATGGGGCTATCTCACCAAAAGCATTTTGCAGTCTTTCTTCACATTACTTTGGAGTGAGGAGTGATTTAAATCATAATAAACCATGACGTGAAAATGCTCCCTGTTCAAATCCATTTTTCTTTGTGACTCACATACTTTGAAGTCCAATTAAAAATAAACTAAAGATGCTAAATTATCACAAACAATGGTGTTTACACTACAAACAATTGGAGATAAACAAAATAATATCGGCATTGTTATTGTATTGTTTCGAATATGGAATTCTAGAAACTAAGTGCACCCTGTGTGTAGAAGTTCTGTGTTAGAGGTAAAATATCCACAATATTTGCTCTTAAAGCATGTCGTACTCCGCAACTGTCCATCAAGTGGTCGTGAAAGAAGAACAAAAATTGGAAATGTTTAATGCATTTAAATATTGGCAAAGCCTGCTAGTGAACAATAATGTGATCTGTGAAGACTCCACTTCTCCCATCTCGAAACATTCCATGGTAATTTGAGCAGAGATGTTCAAGCGCATAATGGAAATGCATGGAGAAATGCAAATTATTGAGGATGAAGAAATTATTTTACCAGAAGAAACTGATGTGATTGGTGACTTTGAAGAATGCACGGGATATTGCAGTGATGGTGACAACAATGCAGATACACTGACAATGAATGATAAGGATGAAGAGTTGTATGAACCGGAAGAAAAGGCAAGCAGATCCGATTATGCTTTTATTTCATTAGAATATAAGAAGAGAGCAGTTGAATTAGCCTTTTCACCAGGGATGTAAACCGAAACCGAAGTCATTGCAAGGAGTCACTCCAAATTGATTTCACTCCGCGGAGCTATTAGTCGAAGTGAATTTATTTCGGAGTGAATTTATAAAGGATCGAAACGTTGCGGAGTTAAAGTGGAGTTAAATCATTCGAAGTTATATAGTTCAGAATTTATTGGAGTGAATTTCTTCAGAATAGTATTAATTCACTCCTCTGCTTTCAAGGAGTTAAAAGAAGATAAATTTTCTCCTTAAGGTCTAAGGAAGTTTGAAACTACTGAATCTATTCTTCTACGAGAGTATGATTCGAGAACCACACAAAGTGAAAAGGAACCAAGAAGGCTTCATACACAACGGTATTTTTACACTCCAATGGGTTCTTATTCTTCAGCACCAACTCAATCAAAACATTGTCGTTGCCGTGATTTCGCCTCCTAACGTTCGCATTATCACTTTCGCCCTTAAATTTTTACAACATCATACGGCTCCCGGCCTTGAAAAGTCATTGTTGACGAGAGAAATAAATTTGGCAACATTAGCTGTTTATGCACTCCCTCCCACTCCATGAAGAAAAATGGAGCATTGTTATGAATATGGTTTGGAGGGGGGAGGGCGCATCGCCCTTCTTGAAGGTCCCGTCCACCTCCTACGTTGTAGTTGTAGAGAATACGGGCCTAAGTATACAAAGCGTCGAATGCCGGCGTGTGTAGTTTAACAGCATTTTTACTTCTACGCAAGCTTCACAAAGGGAGAGGGTGAGTAGTGGCTTGTTATAAACACGTCACTTTGCGCGGTCGTTGGAATGTTGCGACTCACTTTCAGTCACTATATAATCACCAAATGCCCACCGTTGGTCAACACAAACGAGAGGCATGTCTGGCGAAGAGAAGACAACCGGCAGACCTGCCTTCAACTTTATTCGCCGATATTTTAATTTCAATGCGACGACAAACATATCTAAGTGTCTGATAGAAACAGAAGTGGTTGGAGTAAAGAAACCATGCGGTGTCCATATGAAGGTATGTACAATCCTAGGCAATTCGTTACAAAAAGTTTTCCTTGTCGTAATTTCTTCCTTGTCAAGTTTGAGATCAAGTAAGACGCCATAAATTTTATAGTTTTTTGAGGGTCCGTAGAAAAAGCTGTAAATTTGACCCTTATAATCTTGCTGGGGCGTCTGTCACACCTCCTAGCTAGGGACTTAGATTTCGTAAAATATTTGCTAATGGGATTATGATGATGTAATAGTGCCTACGGACCGTTTATTGTGCGTTTGAGTACAGACCTGACTTGTTCAATTTAAAAAAATTATCGTTTTTTTGCGCTTACAAATTATTATCATTTAAGTAACCTTGTTTTAATATATAGGGACGACAAAGTTCTAACTTGGAACGCCATATATTGCATCATCATCCTGATGAGACGACAATTATAGGCATAGAGAGGAGGCGCTTGGAGCTGGAGAGAACTTCCTCTGAGTCATCCCAGAGTTCCATGGCATCATCCAACCAGGAAGGGAGCAGCAAACACAAGACCGTCGTCGCTGTTAAAATTACAAAGAAACAGGTTTTGGAAGCCTGCACCGAAATGGTGACTGTGAACGGACGCCCCTTTAGCATTATGCATGACTCAGGATTCAGACGCATCCTAGATCCTATTCTAGAAGGCCTAAACCGTGACGAACCACAGGGAAAACAATTCACTGTGAATCGCTTAAATGTCAGTTTCTAGTTTTCCTTCCTGCGTTAATCTAATGAATCTACATACATTAACAGAAACACGGCAAAAGCCATATGGTAGTATTATTTATTTAGTTTGGTTATTTTTAAATAGATGCTCACATATTCTGGTGACTTTTCTAGGTGAAGGACGAAGTCGTGCGAGAAGCGTCTGAAATGCGCACTCAGATTAGGTCTGAAATCAAGGGTCGAATGGTATGTGTGAAAGCTGACACAGCCACCCGCCTAGACCGCCAAGTTATTGGCATCAACATACAATATGTAGCAGATGGCAAGATCGTCCTGAGGAATCTATGTGTGAGAAAAATCACAGAGCGCCACACTGCTGCCAGTCTTAAAGCGGAGATCGAGGAAGTCCTAGGAGATTACGGCATCACACCCACCGGGCCTTCCACCGTCTACAGTGTTACAACAGACAATGCCGCCAACATTGTTAAGGCTGTAAAGTTATTGAGCGCAGAGACCAGGGGGGTGACGGCGGCGGCGCTCCAAGATGATGACGACTTCCTTGACTGGGACGGTGAAGACAACGGTCTTGAGAATGGGTCATCAGATGAGCTGGATGACACGAATGAGGTATCTGCAGGGACGACATGGCCTGAGACTGCAAAAGATATAGGCCTCTCGCTTCCGCAAGCTGTTGAGGGTCTGGGCGTCGTTGGCATGAGATGTGCAGCACACACTCTACAGCTGGCAGTGGGCGATGCCTTGAAATCTCCTGCTGTCAAAGAGGTTATAGCCAAGATGCGAAACATGTGTGTCGCTCTGCGCTGCAGCACAGTCGCTAACCTTCTCAAACAGCTCGGCCGTTCCAAGCCTAGTCTGGACTGCCGAACGAGGTGGCACTCCACATTCGATATGGTGAACAGTGTCAGGAGGCTACGTGATGTGATCTCCACTGTCACTGACCCCAAACTGTACCTCACTGATGATATGTGGACACTGATGGATAACCTTTGTGTGGCCCTAGAACCGGCCAAGATTGCTATAAAAAAATTTCAGAGCGAACAGCTCGTAGTTGGTGACTGCTATGGAGCATGGATTCTCTGCAAAATTCAGACACGTAAGGTACATTACTAGACAGCATAAAATTAGATTTTGTGAAACCTGAATTCAGGTCTCTTTCCTCATAGATTTATACTCTTTAATGTTAATCATATCACACCCTGGAGGTCAACAACCCTCTTGCTGCTGACTTAGTGGCCGCCATGGAACGCAGAGAGGTGCAGCTGTTTAAGTGCGAGGCGGTCTCAGCAGCACTTTTCCTGGACCCGCGATACAGCCCTTTGATCAAGGATGCCGCGCAGGTGCAAGCTGAGAAGCACCTAGTGGAATTATGGAGGCGCCTACAGAAACTGCAGCAAGAGGTCTGCACTCCTGACTGTGCCGATGTTGGGGAAGCGCAGCATCAGAATCAATCCCTCAAACATACGCTGTCCTCCACCAGCGCTGAATCCAACAGTCAAGAAGATCCTGTCGAAATGCTAATTCGCAATGAAATTGCTAATTTTTCAGGTACTGTTAGTTCTCCAAAAGATATCCTCAGCCTACTACGTAACTTCAAGGGAAGTGCCAGTTTGAATCGCACCCTTACAACGAGCTCCAATGTTCTACAGTACTGGGAGTCAAAGAAAGAAAGTGACCCGGAGCTTTATCAGTTATCCAACACTGTATTGTCCTTGCCCGTAACACAAGTCAGTGTAGAACGCTTGTTTTCACATTTAAGGATTATTTCATCAATTCTGAGATATAATATGAAATCGAGCGTTGTAAATGACATTCTTTTGTTAAGATGTAACCGCATTTTCCAGGGGAAATAAATTTTCGGTATCATTTATTAATATTTCAGGTATTATCATGTATGTACGATATGTATGAAATGTAAAGAAGGGAGGTTTTCTGTATGAGGGGGGAGGTTGTTATATTTAATTTCCTCTTAAATTTAAAGAGCTAATGGCGCCTGATTTTGTAGGTGTATCATATCTAATTTCGTTTGCAATTTAAAGAGAAAGAATGTTTACTGTTTTTTTTAAGGCATACTTATCATTTTTCGGTTCCTACGAAATGTAAGAAAAAGTATGTATTCTGTTTTTTGTTTTATATTATTTCAATTGGGGTTCACTCTAACAGATGGCCGACAGTTACATGAAGAGGTTATCTGATTAATATTAAATACTATTTTGTTTTTAGTAAGAATACCATTTTAAATTTTATGTACAACGAGTAGCCCGTTGCAGCATCGCCAGCAATCTAAAGTGTGTCCTTGTTTTATAAAAAAACACGGAATGTATAAAATATTATAACCATATTTTTTAATATTCAAATTTTCCATGTATAACAAAAACATTTATTTATTAGTATCATATATGGCATTATGAATATTAATGATATAAATCAGTATCGGTTGGTCGTAGTGTTATACGGGGAATAAAATAAATTTCACCCGTTTGGCATACTTTTACTTTAAGAAGTCTTGTGCCAACCATATCTTTAACAATAAGTTTAGAGCCGTTACATAGCCCATGTTCAGGAGAAAGATTTCTTAACAAAATAACTATCATTCCACGCTTTAGTGTTAATCGATGTGCAGGGATGCTTCCTGTTTCAATTGAATTCAAGTATTCGACTGGAATAACAGTTTCCTGTTGTTCTGTTGTTAATGCATCAGCACTTAAACAATGCCAAGAAATACCCGGAAATAGTGAAACCACAGAATATACTCAATCTAAGTCTAATTATTTGAGTTACTTATGTTGTTTTAAAAGCGGTTTGCTATTTAGAATACAACGGCAGACAAAAATATTACTGTAACGTAGTAATATAAATAGTAGAAACGCCTATCAATAATACAGGCTATCTTTAATTGTTTATATTGTTGCCTTCCTCCATCTCTCTCCGTCTCACTCTCCCCTCTCTTTCATCTTCCTACCCCTCTCTCGTTTAAAGCATTCAAAGTGCATTTATATTCCCGTAAGGATTGATATAATAATCGGATTTTGAGGTTTAACAATATAATGAGTCGCTATGGCAACATTCCGTTAAAATGGCAAGATTTGCATAAAATATGTAAATTAAACGTTTAACAAGTAATACTTCGAACTGTGGTCGAAAAAATATGAACAGAATAAGAAACTATATAAATTTTTCTTCAAAATGGTTCAACTCCGAAGGTCGTAGATTAATTCCTTCTAATTTTAATTTCCAAATGAATAAGAGGCTGCACGTCGAAAAATCGCGTTTTACATGTTAAGTAATGGGAAATGGAAATGCCTCCCTTGGAGTCGAACCAAGGAATTTTTTCGCGATTTAAACTCGTCTTCACCTGAAAAAGTGCTAATTAAGCATGCCTGCCAAATTTCGAGTTTCTATCTTTATTACTTCTCGAGTTTTAGCTCTATGAATCTTAGCGTGACGGACACTAAGCAATTTATTATATAGATATGTGTACGTACACTTTGGCGTGCACTTACAACCATTTTTGAGTTTAAGGAACCTCTGACCTCCACAACGTTGGTGGACAAAACGCAATGGCATAACGATTTTACTATCGCCAACAACAACCCGCCCGAACTATGAATCACACTTTCCAAAGTGCCCTTCCCGGCCCTCCCGCGTCCTATGCACTTCCCGGCCTATTGATAACATAATACATACAGGTCTCCCACCTCACACTGAAGCAAACAGTCCCGACCTCCCTTTTCGAATCGAAATAGCCAGAGTAGAATGTGAATCTATTTCTGTGAAGCTTCAAAGACTTTAGCTCCGAACTCCTTTCCACTCCACTGACAAAAGGAGTTAAATTAATATTCAGATGCATTTTACTCCGGAGTCAATAAATAAACTCCGCAAGTGTTTAGATTCAGGATCGAATCTATATTACAAAATTAAGATATAAATTCACTCCGGAGTTAAATTAAAATACAGACTGTACATTTAGATTAACTCCGAACTGAAATCAAATGTTTGAATTTGGATTCGGTTCACATCCCTGCTTTTCACACCCCAAGTGGAGTTTGGAAACTTTGCAGAGGAAAGGGTGTACCTTTTTAACGCATAAGCAGGTGCTAAAGCGGTGGGAATAGGACATCAAAACAGGTGGATCCACACAAGATAAATTTGCTGCAATTAACACTTGGTCAATGGACAAATTTGTTGAAGCTAGAGCCAACTTTCAACAAGTCACAACAAGAACTGTGAAGCAGTGGGCCATGGCTGCAGTATATCAATTCCAGTCTACAAATTTTTGCTTCACTGCAAGTGACTCGTAAGTATAATATGATATGATATGAGATATGAAATGATATTATATATTATAATTAGTGATGCACCGAAGTTCGGCTTCGGCCTTGGTATTCGGCCAAAATTTGCTATTCGGCTTCGGCCTTTGGATGGCCGAATAGCCGAATACTACATATTTTTTTTGATAAAACAAAAATGATAATGACATAATAGAAGAAAGCCGAAAACACTAAATAAAAGCATAATACATTGATTTGTTGCGAATACAATTCACATATCTTGGATTCAGCCTCACAATTACGTGCTACTCATTTTTATGGCCTACGACGTATAATATATTTGTGTGTTCGAATATGTGGACAATTCGTTTATTTAGAATACTCCTCATTAGTTGGAATTTTTGATGTTTTACAGTACTGTGTAAGTAGCAGACAACCTCTGACATCTGGTTCACGTTTTTGCATGATGTATAAACAGTAGCGCCATCGTGCCAAAACCAAAATGGCGTAATCTAGATCTCTGCTTTTCATGTTTCTACGATAACTACCACCCGAAACATTTTACGACATATAATAAAATCGATTAATAAATGTGTACAATAATAATTTTCAATGAAGCATTAACTCCCTGTAAAAGAAAAGAGTTGAATATGTGTGATAAACGGCCCTTATTCCCATTTAATTTTTGCTGATAATTCTAATCCAATTCTTTTTCAACTTTATTGCAAAAAATATTATTTAGCTTTACATAATTAGTGAAAATGTAATTATAAATACAGTAAACTTTCAGGAAATAATATATCCCAAAAATTACTAGACAATAGAAACAAATCAAATAATAAAAATTGAAAAAAAATTGCGAGTGTTAGGATCAAACTCGCTCCAAAAATTTTGTGAACCTGACGCCTATCCAACTCGGCCACCGCCTCAGATGATTGTAGCGACTCATATTAGGATATACATTGGACCTCTCGCAAATGCTTGAGAGGTGTATCTTCTTGCTTTGGCTTTTTTTCTCAATAGGTGTGTGCTACATGCTCACCAAGTTTCAACCGAATCAGCGACGAACATGTTGTAAGGTCCCCTTGTTAGACAAAATCTACAAGATCCATATCAATTTATTACAATGTTGTATAATGAAATTAAAACTAATTTTCAATTTTTAACTTGCAGCACAATGACTCCATTACAGCAATACAGTCCATCTATCTTTCAAACTTCCCTATATAGAAAATCTCCATATAATGAACTCTGATCCCCAGAACATTTAAAATGCAAACATGAAGCTTCCCTATAACAAATCTCCATAACTACGAAACTTGTAGATCGAAGGCTGAACCTGGTCCGTGAAATTTAATCCACCTCCGTGCAAAGAAATTTTGACAAAAACGAAATCATAAACATTGGTTTTTGCTGCATCGTCTCCGAGCAAAAATAGCAATGCCATAACGACGCATGAGACATGCCTAACTATCTTCCAACCCCCTCCGAATCACCATTCCTAGTTGGGAATGGCTGAATGAGAGAATGGATCACACTCGCTGATTACTCTTTAAGCTGTTGCCATCACAAAATGCAATTGTTGGATCATTATCGTACTTAAAACGCTCATATGAATATCATCATTGCTTACATGTAAAGTTCTTCTCCACTGTTATTCTCAGAACAAAGTGCTTTATTGCTTCTGTGTAGCAGAATCTCATTATTGACTATTTCTGAGCTGCTGCACTCACTATTTGTTATGTTACTATATATTGCGCTGTTGCAATTAAGATACAGAAATGTTTCAAAACACATTTAACACCTAGCATGGCATTATATTACCTAGGTGGGGCGGTGGGGACAAAGGAGGGACTCCTGAGCGAATGGGAGAGCGGAAAGTTTGGAATCCACTGACCTAGGGACTGCTTACAAATTTCATGATACAAAGGAGAGGGTGGAGTCCAACAAAGTGTTACTTTTTGCTACAGTAGGTAACCATTCAGGGATCTTTTTGGTGCCTTCATTTCTCCTTTCTCTCCCTGCTCTTTCTCTTTCCTATTAATTTGCGAATTATCAGTTTAAGAATTGTCATCTGTCCTAGCGGTAGCTCATGTATCCGAAAACTTGAGGATTTTCTTGGTGGAGTTTTTAGGCGCGTTTCGCTTACAGCGTGAGCGCCTATTATCGTCGGTCGGTCCATCCGTCCGTCCGCATGTTCGTTCTTGGCTTCTACCAAACGGATTTTTATGAAATTTGATATTATTTCAATCAAATATAATAAGAAAATCGCAAAAATGAATCACGTACGCCAATCAGGGGTACCACTTTACTGGAGACAAAAAATTAAATTTTTGTCATATCTCGTAAAGTTTGTTCATATCGAAATATTTTTCAAATAAAAGTTGTAGAACTGGTAAAGTAGAGTATTTCCTTTTCTATATATTTTCATCGTAGGAGTAGCCGTTATTGAGAAAATCAAACAAGAAAGTCTTATATGGAGTTGAACAGAAAATTTCTTGCATGGTTACTTCATTGTTGCTAACATAAACAATCTCCCAAACAAACGTTTAATTTCCTTACGTGTGCATGTAATACTATTAAATAGGAAGAAAATGGATTATTTATGATGAAGAAAAGGACTTTAAAACGCTATTTCCCTTACGTACAGGTATATAATTGCTTTCTAATACTCCATTGCACGAAACGTGCCCCATTTGTGATGTTGTACGCTTTCCTAACTTGTTTATTTTTCTGTCGAATTTATTATGCCTACTTTGGTGCACATTAGTTTTTTCATCTTGAATTATAATGTAATTCTGTTGGCAATTTTCCAATGAATTTTTCTATAACCTAGCCATAGTTATAGTTAATAATAAAACAACAACTAACAACACCCATGTTCTGTCAGTAAGAATGCCTCCAAAATCACAGATTATTTGAAGCTTAACTAACAAGGGGAAGGCACTACTGACCCCCAACCGATTTGGGTGAAACTTCGTAGAGATAATGTCCATGACGTCCGATTAACGAAAATATATACATATCAGGGCCAATACCCAGCCATTTTTATTTTATTAATAAAAATAAGTTAGTATTTCCCGAGTCACTGCTTAACTACCATAAATGGTAACAAAGCTCGTAAGAAGCAGTGCTGGTGTAGCGGTTAGCACGCTTGACTGTAAATCTCAAGATCTGTTGTTCGAGTCCCTGTTCCGAAACTTTTTTCATTTTTTCCCACATTTTCACTTTCATCATTTAAAGTATTTATTACCTAATTTCCTAATATTGCTTTAAGTTTAAATATCCATTTATTTCTAAATAAAATTTCTAATCACAATGGTAGTATATATATAACTATAAGCTAACTCGATTTCCTCATATCTGTGCATTTCGTCGACTTCATCGGGCCCCACCAGATCGTAATCTTCATGGAAGTTCATCTCGCCAAGCATATCCACAACACGTGTATAAATTTCTTGGGCCATTACAACACTATGGCCACATTCACTTTCGGGAACTTCTTTATCCGACATCAATCAATTTTTTCGGAGGAGTGTCATGTAGTAATGTATGGCGGTGTTCAACACATCTTTCGCTGTTTCGTCGTCCAAAGGAGGAGACGTAAAAGATGTAACATTTTTGCTCGTTACATGATTCCCCACTGAAGATGTTGAAGCAGTATATTCCATTTTTGAAGCAGCAAAAACTGTAGTATGTTAAAAATACACTTCGAAACACACTAGTTAAAATGCTCACAATGTTCTGATGAAAGAAGTAACACTGATCTTGTAGCACTTGAAATCGCTCCTATTCGATCCTTTTCCAAATGCTTTCAAAGTATTTTTCGACAATGTCATGATTGTGATATAATACGTGCAAGACAATAAGTTTCTTTTCATTGTTTATTAATGGGGAGGACAAACTAATAAATCACTTTACAATGAAAAATTTATTGACGAGGAAAACCAACCGCTATGTACGCTACAAATAATTCCTCAAAACGGCACATCAATATATTAAAAATATTAACTATTAAAAAATAAAAATATATAGCGTTATTACGAAATAAGCATTTAAAATGAGGAAAGTGAAAATGTGGGAAAAAATGAAAAAAAGTTTCGGAACAAGGACTCGAACAACAGATCTTGAGATTTAAAGCCAAGTGTGCTAACCGCTACGCCAGCGCCGCTTCTTACGAGGTTTGTTACCGTGTATGGTACTTAAGTAGTGACTCGGGAAATATTAACTTATTTTTATTAATAAAATAAAAACGGCTGGGTATTGGCCCTGATATGTATATATTTTCGTTAATCGGACGTCATGGACATTATCTCTACGAAGTTTCACCCAAATCGGTTGGGGGTCAGTAGTGCCTTCCCCTTGGTGGTGATTGTGTATTCATGTGAATATAATACGCATTATAAATTATTGGTCTATATTGCTCGAGAAATTGTAATATGTGCAATACATTTTACATTGAATTAATAATGTGAGATATTTTGTGCTTTCATTCACAAATACTCTGCCTCATTATCAGAAGGGGTGTATAAAGGAATTGAATGCATTTTAAGGTAAAGTCAATCATCTCATCTTGCACTTTTATTCGTAGTGAGACATTGATATTGATTATAGTTTTCATAGAATGCACTATTATGATAATGAACCTATTAATATTAGCATAGAATCTTTATGTATTGTTACTAGTATATTCAATGGTTTGGAGGTACGTCGCTTGACCCATGATTACGACTGAAGTACTCATGCATAACTTGGTAAATAAGACGACTCCCACATAATGGAACTTCCCAGAATAAATAATCAAACCAGGACTATTAAGGCCTCTGCTTAAGCCTCCAAATACATTACTAGCATAGGTGTTATTTGCAGGATCATAAATTCACTTTCGTAATACCACGCTTTGTCTTGTATTGCCTAGATAGAAAAACATTAATCCATGTGTAGTTATTCCATATACCAGATACATAATCCCAAGATTCGACCATTCGAGATTGGACCAACTCGAGAATTTGACCGGTCGAAGTACGCTTATTCGACCCAGCCGATCGGTCGGTCGAATTAGGAACTAGTTTACATGAAGTAATTTTTGGCCCGCCCAACCACGCGAGGTTTAGTTTCAGTCTAGACATAGTTTTTTCTGCTCTAATTGTTTGAATTTGTGCTGATTTCACTCGCTTTTAGGCAAGTTTGACATTTGACTGTTTGAGATTCGACTGTGTTTTCAGGAACGCATCCCGGTCAAATCTCGGGAGTCGCCTGTATTACCCTTTTTCTTTCTCAAAAGGTAATAAAGGAAAACATAAAATACCACATTTTTCATGTTAAATAATGGAACAATTTCAAAATGAGTAAATATACTTACTAATGAAACAACATTGTTACTGATGACTCCACAAAAGAGAGTCTTCACCAACTTTTTCAGCTCAGGTGTCATCTCTTCTAATTTAGAGACTAGGTCAATGAAAAACTCAGCCATATCCTTCTGCTCTCCTGTATTCAGAGGCTGATGGTCCATTGTGTACACTCGACAAAAACTCCTAGGATTGTATGCCTTACGTTCACTTTCCTAACAAACAAAACACCATGAAAGTCATTTATTATTACTAAATAAACAACAAAAACTTTGCACCTTACTTTCTCAAATAAGGATCTTAAATATTTTGTTTTCATAGCACAGGCAATAAATCAGATCTAGATTGGAATCACAAAATTACATTAACAACAATAAGAGCCTTGTTACTGTGAGCAATTATATGTAATACTCTCAACTTGCACCTGGTGATGATTTAGGGAAGTGGAACAATATTCTCTGCATTATGTTTTTATTTAGTTTCCGAAAAAAAGGACGTAACATGGATCAGCATTATGCGGATCACATTTTTCCATTGATTTAATGCTATAAATTAGGGATACGTTCCAGGCTGACCTTAGATACTATTTTTCATATAAAAAAGGCAATTAATATATGAAACTATTGAACTCAAGAATGTCACATCATTATTAAATAGCTGAATCTATTTTAATTGATCTTTCGTGTTTAAAAGAAAATAAAAAATGTCTATATGATTTATTTGAAAGTACCCAAGAGAAACTTATGCACCATTTCACAATAATAAAGTAAAAATTTGTACCAACCATTAAATAAGCAAACATTCTCTGCATCTCTCTCAATGTCTGTTCATGTTTGCCTGGTCCTCCAACTTTAGAAACTTCACTCTCACTGGCAATCGCACACTCCTCTTTAAAAGATGATTCTTGCTCCACCTTAATGTTGCCATCATCATCTCCTGCCAGCGACTTTCCATCACCCCCTGATGAACACTGGGCATTCAAGATGGACAACCTTGCCTGTGGCATCATGTACAAATGCTGCATGCATGAGGCCATATAACATGTAGCACCAAGATTGGTGAGACCTACGTAGCCACAGTCAGAGCGGCCATCTTCATGGGGCCAGTAGTCCCAGGGATAAGGAGCGTGTGAATCTAAAGAAGTAGATGTTAATTAATATTTCAAGCAAAATGGAATATATACAGCATCCTGATTAAAAGAAATAAAAAAACATTTTCTTGTCATGGAAAAAGCAACTGCATTTGACAGGTAAAATCTGATGGAAACCAATAAGCTTACTACTGTAACATGTGACTGAAATGTAAGTCAGATGATCCAGTTATCTTATATTTTGCACAACACTTTGAAAAACAACTCAAAAATGTAACTAGAAACAGTAGAAACCACTTAAAGGGCAAGTAAATGCAGTGGGGAAAATAGGTAATATCAATAATGTCAAAATTTTGAATGCTGCAATTTTGCAGTATATTGCAACAGGACCTAAAATGTTAGCCAAATAGTGGTATTCAGATGTTTCAGATTTAAAAACTGCGGCAGCTATTAATTTCCTCTTGGTATCACTAGCAAAATAAAAAAATTCTGAAGCATATGTTCATCCTGCTGAAGGTATTCCGCTGACATAGAATAGGCAAACTAACTACAATATTCCTTCAGTTGATGCCACAGACCCTTTATTAACAGTAAAAATTGCTAGTTCAACAAAAACGAAAGCATGTAACTGACCTTCTTTGGCAATTAAAAACCTATACAGGGTGTTTTAAGTATAGAACAGTAGCAATATTTATTTTACATTTTCTTTGCATAGTTTTGGCATGACATGCACGTTATCTATAAAAAATCTTTAATATCTAGAAAATAAATACTGTGCATGTCATGCAAAGAATATAAAATTTTACTAAGTTTGGTTATGGTAAACTATTCAAAATCATAATAAAACCACCATCAGAGCCAATATTAAAGAAGTTGCTAGCACTGATTACTTAAACAGGTACATCAGGATCGTCATATTCAGAATTATCATCTTTGTCTTCTTCGAATTCTGGCAGGTGGGTCACATTTCATGAAAGTTTATTATGCATGTAATAATCACAGTTCACCAACTTCCAATAATTCAATTACAGATTGCTTCATATGATGGTAGTCGCCACTCTTATGTTAAAGGAGTGACAGCAGCTCATGATGAATTCGGTAAACATAAATATCAAATGGCAACTTATTCTGGCAAAAGTATAGTTAGAAATTGATAGAAAAATTTTAATGAGAGAACTGCTTATTTTGAGTAACAATAATACTCTTAAAAATCATTTAAAGGTAAAGTTTTAATATTATAAAAATATAATGTCATCTCAATCCTCAAACTGTCCATTGTCATCTTGAAGATGCATCAATGGCAGCATAAAGCACATATTTAAACCGTAAACATTTACTTGGTCATATAGATATACATATACTAAGTAGAATTCTTCATCTTCTACAAGAATAAATGTAAACACAAGCGTATTGCAGTGAACTTACTATCGAGACTCACAATTTATATAGTCTAGTCAGAAATCTTCATGTATGACGTGCATTCCCTTTGTTTACAGACATTTTGGGAAAAAAGGTGTTTGGGGTACGAGTAAATATCAACGAATACAATAAACCCTTGTCCAATGCGGGTTTCCCCTATGGTGATTTGATTATACACGGTGAAATAAATGCGACGCATATTTACTCAACAAGCATAAAATTTAATTATCTGCAGTGATGTAACGGCCACGTACTGTACTCTGCATTTGCATGTCGCTTGAGAAATCTCTCATCCTATAGGAAGATAGGAGGCTTTATGGCTTCAGGGGGATGAGATCTTCTGAAACACAGCTCGCTCTGTTCGTTCACGATATACTAAGATCAGGAGACCGTAAGACTGGGTTAGACACGGTTTTCCTTGATTTCAAGAAGGCTTTCGATAAAGTTCCGCATAGTAAGTTAGGGAGGAAATTAAATGACTGTGGAATTAACCGAAAGATAATTGAGTGGATCAGGGACTTTCTTAATGACCGTGAACAAATACACCCTTCCCTCACCAACTGCAGGGGTTAAGTTCCTGAAAAGTACCACGGTTGGTAAAACCGCAGTTGGTAAATACTTAAGTATATTGGAAATTGGGGGTTAGGTTCCACGGTTCGTATTACTATACCATATATTATTGATCACTTACATTACTCGCTTATTTCTTACTTAAATACATTATATAAATATTACGAATACAATAACATGCTGTTCTTTCCTTATGAGCTGTCTGGTTTGGCATAGTCGAAACTCCCGTAGATGAAAAATGTATGACAAAAAACAATCACTGCCATCTATGTGCTACTAAATGCGAGAAATAGCTTTCCGCTGCATTCCGCTGTTCGGAACTACATATTCTACCCCAGAATGAATTCTTTTTTTAAGAATTTCTTCCAACGTATCACACTATGCATAAGCCAAACTACTGAGTAAAACAATTACCGACTGAAGGAGTACAAACGCCCCATAGGTAACGGAGCAACTAAGTGTGTACTACGACGTACATCACATCATTTTATACAATTTACTATGGTCTTCTTATCTTACCCGGCGTTTTTTTTGCATTTAAACAAATATTATTACGTACAAATTCAGAAAAATATTAAACGATTAATTTATTTAGTATGCTGATATGAATAATACACAACTAAACACGTCATGTGGACTTGCGGTGCATGAAAAGCATGCGTATGCTGATGTGAATAATACACAACTGATCGCCTCGTGTGGAATGTAGAGACTTGTGGCGGGCAAAAAGCATAATCGTACATTATGGCAACAAAGTAATAGCAAGCAAGTTAGAACAACAACATAGCCTTTGTGAGTGAGTGCAGAGGACAACAAAGTAATACGATGCGCGGGATTATCGTGTTGAATGCAGTGACTTGTGGCGTGCGAAAAGGATACGTAATCGTGTCAGTACAGCAACAACGTAATAGCGAGGAAGTTAAAATGACAACAAAGTCTTTGTGAGTGAGTTAAGATGACAACAAAGTCACAAGATGCGCGGTATTTAAAAGTTTTCTTGGTCCGAACCGTGGATACGCAAGGGAAATGTCTGCCGTTGGGAAGGGTGGGACTCAATATGTAGACCGCGTATAGTCGAGAGCCGTGGTTAATAAACCCACGGTTGGAGAGGGAAGGGTGTAGTAGTTATTGATGGATTTAAATCGGATTCAGTCAGCATAGCCTCAGGTGTTCTACAGGGAAGTGTAATTGGCCCCCTACTATTCCTTTAATATATAAACAATTTAGATAAGGTTATTAAAAATAAAATCAAGTTATTCGCAGATGATACAGTAGTTTTCAGAGAGATTAACAGTCCTAATGATCATTTATTACTTTCTAAGGACTTAAATGCAATTCTCAAGTGGTGTAAAGAGTGGCGGTTAGAATTGAACTTAGGAAAGTGTTTCCTTTATGAGATTCCGGGGAAACAAAAACATCGACGCGATGAATTACACTGTTGAAGGCGTCCAGCTAAAACTAACAAATTCTGTCAAATACTTAGGCCTAACTTTAACAAAGCCTCTCGCACATAGGAAATATATGAGGGAAGGCTACACAGAAACTAGGATTCATCAAACGCATAGTAGGTAAAAGTGAGGAAAAAGTCAAAGAGACATGTTACTTCTCGTTAGTAAGACCGCTATTAGAGTATGCGTTGAGCATATGGGATCCGTACGAGAAAGGATCAATCTCATAGTTAGAAAGAGTGCAGCGAAAAGCTGCTAGATTTGTCAAAAATTGTTACGATAGAAACAAAAGTGTTACAGGCATGTTACAGGACTTAGGATGGGAATCACTAACTGAGCGCTGATCATGCTCTAGGTTAAAACTACTTGAAAGATTTAGAATGCATATATTCTCCAGCGACGTCGAAGAAATAATAGGAGCACCAACTTATATTGGTAGAATGGACCATCCTCATAAAATAAGAGAGATAGTCTGTAGGACTGAGCGGTACAAAGGCTCGTTTTTCCCTAGAACAATAGCTGAGCAGAACAGAAGATACGATAAGAAATCAGCCAACGTAGGGTGATATTATTCATTATTATGCACTTTCCCTTGGTGCTATTGCACCCTCTGCCACACACCATTGAGTTGGCTTGCAGGGTGAACTGTAGATATAGATATATGGGATTTTTTCCATAAGGTGTTGAATTTGCACGAGGTTTTGTTCAATGCGTCCTTTTCCAATAATATAACCAGTGTTGCACAAAGGCCTACAGTACCATATTTTTTCTCTCTCTAGCTCTTATATGGTCTATAAGGAATTGATCAAAAAAATTATTCAAATATATCCTTCAAAAACATTATATAATTCCTAAAAGATAAAAATAACTAATAATTAAAAATTTTAAAAGAACATTTAATTTCAATCATGAAATTTACCTGGTTGGTGCTGGACCAGCAATTTCTCATGTAGCAAGCGGTAATTTTCTGGAGAGCCCTTAACTATTTCAACAAGGAGATCATATGCAGATGAGCGAGAGAGGCGAGATTTGCATTTTGGCACATGACGTTTTCGAGGATTTGGCAGTGCAAAGAGAAAGTTAAAAACCTGTTTGGGAATACATTTTCTCATTAGAATAGCTGAAAGCAAAGTACCATCATTACTCTTATATGGCACTTTCATGTGAACACATGACAATTATTCTCCAAAACATCTTTCAAAACCTTCATTTCTAGTTAGGTACACTACTCACGATAAGAAAATGTGAGCTTTCATGGGCTAAATTGAATGTATTATACAATACTCATGTCTAGTAATTGAAATGCCAATAAAAATATAGAAAACATAAAAGAATCATAAAAAAAAAAAAAATTATATGTAATAACTTTTTGCAGTTTACACCTGAATACACTGCTCCTAATTATAAATGCACTCATGTCAGAGAAAGCTAGCAATCAATGACTTTTATAAAGAGAGCAAATGCCTCCATCTGTTACATGCTAGTTTATTTCTCAGAAGGCATTCAATATAAGTAAAAATATCAAAACTATGATTGAATAAGTCTGATAGTCTGAAAAATGCTTTTTCGAGGTGTAGAATTAGAAAATCAATAACTATAGAATGATATGATAGAAAAAAATTCAATAATCAGTAACGAAACACAAACCTGACAGAGAAAATCTTGACATGCCTTACTATTCTTAAAAGGTGGATTATGCTTTAAAACATTGGACATGAGATTGATAAGGCCTATAAGGCCATCATCTTCAACAGTATTGTGTCTTGTTTCAAGATACTCTCTGGAGGTAATAGAATCAATTAACTTCTTGGCAAGACCTTCAAGATCTATAGGACAGTCATGAGGATCTTCAATACTTTCTAAAAAAGAGAATACAAGAACAATTGTTATTTGCCATGCTAACATAAAAAGAGAATATTTAATAACAGTTCTCATTATACAAATTCTGCAATTTCCTAATGATCCTTCCACTATTTTTATATAAATTTTGTATATAAAAAATAATAAATCAAAAGACAACAGAACATTATAAAAATTATGAAAACTTCAAGGTTAAACACATTCAAACAAACCTTTTACTACATCCTCAGGCAAACCATCAACAAGGCGGCAGAGAAGCCAAAAATAATCACGGCATGCTGGTCCATATGCCTCTTTCCCATCCTCTGAGTGATGGCGTAATGCCTGTCATGTAAGTATTAACAAATGTACACAATTGCATTTTCAAATGGTAATTTACACATTTTTATTTATTTGTATCCTGAGTGTGTCAGTACACTGCATGTACCTCCTAGTGGTAGGATGCGGGCAATAGACTGCTGGCTTGCAAAGTAGTCTCTAATAGGGATCCCAGCTTGTACAGAATAGCGTAAGCGTGCTTGGGATAATACTGAGCTTCGGTTGCGTTTGTGGCAGTCTGGCAAAAATGTGCCAATGCTGACCGGTAATGTGCCTTACCATTAGCAGGGAATGCTGTGTCGGCACGGGTACGACTTAGGCTGGTAACCTAGTCTACTCTAATTTACCATTACTAACAAAGCTATATGAAACGCCACAGATGACCAAAGCCATAGTGGGCAGCAGAGGTATGAAAAAAGGAATATGTAGAATTCTGTTGGTTGCATATTATGCTCCTGTGGATAGTGAGAGTGAAACAGTTAGAGGTGAGTTGTGGGAGAAATTGAGAGATGTGTTGAATAATTGTGATGTAGGTGAGAGAATAATTGTACTCGGTGATATGAATGGGTAGGTAAGTGTCAGACAGGAGGGCACTGAGAAAGTGATGGGCCCCTTCAGTGACCCCAGAGTAAATGATAATGGTGAGAGTTTGATTGAAATTTGTATGGAAAAGAGTTTGTTTGTTTCAAATACATGGTATAAGCATAAGAACACCCACATTTATACATGGCAGAGGGGTGACTCAAAAAGTATGATTGAATTAGTTCTGTATGATGAAAGACAGAGATCTGGTGAAAGATACAAGGGTGATGAGAGGAGCTGAATGTGGAACAGACCATTTTTAGGCGCGTTTCGCTTACAGTGTGAGCACCTATTATCGTCGGTCAGTCCGTCCGTCCGTCCACATGTTCGTTCTCGGCTTCTACAGAACGTATTTTCATGAAATTTGATATTTAGGACTTTCAATTAAGTATAATAAGAAAATCGCAAAAATGAATCACGTACACCAATCAGGGGTACCACTTTACTGGTGATAAAAAATTAAATTTTCATCATATCTCGTAAAGTATTGCTCATATCAAAATATCTTTCAATTAAAAGTTGTAGAACTAGTAAAGAATTTCCTTTCCTATACATTTTTATCGTAAGAATAGCCGTTATAGACAAAATCAAACAAGAAAATCTTATATCGAGTTGAACAGAAAATTTCTTGCATGGTTACTTCACTGTTGCTAACATAAACAATCTCCTAAACAAACGTTTAATTTCCTTACATGTGCATGTAATATTATTAAATAGGAAGAAAATGGGTTATTTATGATGAAGAAAAGAACTTTAAAATGCTATTTCCCTTACGTACAGGTTTATAATTTCTTTCTAATACTCCAATGCACGAAATGAGTCCATTTGTGATACATTGTACACTTTCCTAACTTGTTTGGTTGTCTCTAGAGTGGATCTTGGAAGGAAGTGGACCTAAAGGAAGAGTAAGGATGTGAAACAGACTAGAATGAAAGTAGAGAGATTGCAAGAGTGTGAGGTAAAGATCAAGTATATGAATGTGTTGGAATGTAAATTAACTGCCCAGCAGACTGAATGGGAAGAGGATATAAGGAAAGGAAATGTGGAAGATGCTTGGAATAGACTGAAAGAGAATGTTACACAGTGTGCTTCAGAGGTATGTGGAATGACTTTAGTGGGAAAAAGGATGCTTGGTGGAATGAAACAGTGAGTGAAGCAGTTAATGAGAAGAAAGAGGCATATAAGAGGATGATTGCTGCAAGGAATGATTGAAGTAAGCAGATGACACTGACAGATCTAATAAAAGAAGCATCTATTGCATCAACCTCTCATTCGCTTCCTGTGGATTCTGGAATGGCTAATACTGCTCATCTGTAATAGTGCCTTACCACTTCTCTGCAGATCAATCAGTATTTTATATAAAATATTACTGTAATTTTTTTATTTGTAATAGTATAATTGATATATGATTGTAGAGTATGCGGACCAAAAGGGAGAGGAAGACCAAGAAAAAGCTGGCTGAATGTGGTGGAGGAGACTCTCAAGAAAAGAGAGATCAGAAGTTTAAGGAATGGAAGACGATGTATGTAACGAAGCATGGATGTGTTTGAAGCGAAAGAAGTATGTAAGGATAGAACGTTGTGGAGAAATATTGTGAATGGTAGAGGCATTTAGCTTGCTTACCCCGTAAGGGAACAGTGTGATTGGTATGTATGTATTTTTATTTATTTCTGAATGTATCAAGTTATGACATTTTTGCCATTATTATATAAAAGTTCATATTGTAACTAAATTAATAAAAGAATTTAATGATTTGCACCATAAACTTTTAACAAATTTAAAATTTCAGCAGTTTCAAAGGTGAAATTTATACAAGTCTGGAATCAATTTCAATAAAAATTTTATAATAATAATAGACTTCCCGATCATCAATAAGTTAAACCTTACTGAGAAATTTATTTCCATGTTTTCTTTAAGACTTTGACTATATTGGATTTCGCTATGCCTGAAAATTTCATTAAAAAATTTGTTAAGTGAGAGAAGCTGGTATGTATTGCAAGTATGGTAATTTCCATGCATATGCACTTAAATAAACGTTTAAAGATCAAAAATAAGATTATAACTTGCTCGAAATGACCGAAGATATGAATTTAACGCAAATAAATTGCACGCAGTATTAATATTATTTATATTTTTATCTATATTACTAAAATCCTATTTCTGGTCCTCAGCAACACCATTTACATAGACGATGAGAGAGAACACAAAATTGCTGATGAACTATTTGAGGACAGCAATAATGAATTAAGAGGCTAAAATTCAGACAGATAAAAGTAAATAAATAATTACAGGTGAGCCCCGCTTAATGCGGGGGATACGTTCCTGAGGTCTCCGCGTTAAGCAAAAATCCACGTTCGCCAGGGCACCATAACCTTTAGGCGCCCAGAGGGAAATAACTTCCCAAATAGTATATTTGGACCCATATTCAATATAAAACATATTTCTACCGGACTTTTAGAACGTAGTTTATTAAACGAATTATAAAATTACCTAGTAAATAGTAAGACAAAAAAGCTTTTTAGCGGTAGACGTACATAATTTCAAAGTATTTCTCAGAACACCTACGAAGTTTTATTAAAAAAAGAGTCCAGGATTGACTGCTTAGCTTTTTTTCACTAAATATGTAAAACTTGTCGGTAGCATTCAAATAGTCCATCGCAGCCCCGCTTCACGGCACTCACTCGTGTGAAGTCATTGTGCTCCTCCAACAAAGTCCTGCACTGATCGATGATGCTCTTGCAGCTCCGCTTATAGATCAAACCCATAGTAGTTCGTGTTGGGTTTTCTGCAATTTATATATAATTATATAGAGTGATGAGCTGAAGCCGGCTCCCGCTGGCTCGCTCGACCCTGTTGTTAATATTTCTCAAAATTTGCGAGCCATTTGTTAAATTTTTAGAAAATATGGAAAATTATTGATTTTGTCCTTTCAAGTACATTTTGCCCTATCTGATAGTCAATTACTGACAGTGTATGAAATGAAATATATTACGAACCAAACACTTGTTAACACGTTCAACCCGGCATATGATTTTGATAAAAATTCTGAAATGGCGGCATGGGCACGACAGATAGACTGTATCGGGCAGCTATATAATAATGTAACAATTTGTCTTTTTACCACATTCACCAACTTTTTTGATGAGTTTCAATGTCTGCACATCATTTCACACATAACTTCGCAAGTTCCCACTGGTGAGTCATGCTGCCAGATATTGCGTTTCTTCCTTATCGGGCGGCATGACTCACCCATGGGAACGGCATACAATGTCATGTTATTTAACGCAAAATGTATTATGATGAAAAAAAAACGGGTAATCCAGGATACCACATTGAGAATGTCTCTCTCTCTGGGGTGGAGCATGGTAATTGGACTTGTTGGAATACAATGGACTACTGTCGGACTACAAAGTTGCCAAAAAAGAAGGCGGTACAGTTTTGAGCTATAATTTTGCCAAGAAAGGCACCCATCTCTCAGATCAAATGTCTTTGTACTACACTTCTTTGAGGAAGACAATAAAGTGATGCAGAAAGGTAATCATGGAGATAATTTGTGGCATGATGTTGGTCAATGCGTGGTGTATCCACAGGAAATTTGGTGGAGTACTTTGCAATTTCGCGAGTCTATAATTTCCGATTTACTTACTCCATCCGTAACACCTACTCCCCAGCCGTCAAAGAAGAAATAACACTTTTGAAGAAATATGATGGTGCAGCTAGAATTATGTGAAAAAGAGTAAAGAATGTTATAATTCCATAAGCTGGGCTGATGGACGTAAAGCGGCAAAAAAAAACCAAGAAAGTGGTAACTTACTGTCCGGATTGCAAGGATCAACCAGCATTGTGACTAGAATGTTTTGAGAAAATACATGTTTAGGAAATACCATTTTTATTGATTTCTTTATAATAATCAAAAAGAGTTTGTAATTTTACTTTATATTTAGTATAAAACTTAAAATTACTAATACATTTCATATTGAATAAAAAAAATTTGGTCTTCATTTCTCCATAATTTCTTTATATTTAATTGAATTAAAATCCTGATACCAATATAAGAAATTATGGACGTTTTATCTGGCGTGGCAGTAGTATTTTTTTGATCACATACAAATGGTTTCTTTCAAATTGCATTCCTAACCAGTGGGTCACACCGCCGTACAGTGTGATGACGATGTGACCCATCGGTGAGTCACGCCGCCATGTGGTAACACAGCCTGTGACCCACCGGTGGCCCATGCTGGGTTGAATGTGTTAAGCTAGTGGAACGGTATTAAAAGAGCAATATGGTGCCCCTGGCATATAGGCCTCCTGCCATCATTACTCAAATTTCCATAATTTTTTTGTGTAGCATTATTGTTTTATTATTATTTATAATGGCATGTTAATACGTTAAATTAAAATTATAATAAAGTAATTGTCTAAAATTATAGATTTAAAAAATATAAATCATCAAAAACATTCTTAACCACTCAACTGGGTAGTTTTTTTTCCCAAGTCGCTTCCACAGTGGGTATTTAAATTTGAAGTGAGACTTTTTCTTTTCATTTTCAAATAAAATGAAATTTGCTTTAAAAATTCCAGAATTATCATTACAAATATAATATATGATATAATACTTCGATAAATAATTTCTTTTAAGTATAAATATTATTTAAATAATTTATAAAATCTTCATTTTAGCAATCAGATAGTTTTTTTTGCCTGTTAGCATTAAATTGAAATGCTTATGTATGTTAAAAATAATTTTATTTCTCAAAAATATATAAATTTTGTCATAATATGGCTATAAGTAATAACAATTAGCATATTATTGAAAAATATCTATAAGACTATTTTTGCCAAATATTATATATATATTACTATATTATATATATATATATATATTATACTCGGTTCAAACACAAAGGATTGTTATATATATCATTACATAATGAAATGGGAAAAACATTAACACATTCTCAATATCTCAGAAGCAAACTGAACTTTCCATAAACATCTGTTTTTCATATGTACCGTTAGAATTACTAGCAGGAAAAACATTCATAAATAGCAGGTTTACCCTTGAGACAAAAGTGCATGGAGAGAAAAGCGTGAGTTTTTGCAAGGGAGTGTGAAAAAACCCAGAGTGTCATGAACGGTCATTCCAGATGTGGCGATCACGGAAATGCAACCCGCAACGCATATGCAGACCTCCCTTATGAAGACCTGCTTCTCAAAGAAAAAGGAAGACAAGGCCATCTATGGCAGTCAGGACGAACTAGAAGAACCAAGCTATAAGTACGAGAAGCTACGGGACGGAAAATCGCGGCGTACCCATAGCAATCAGCCTGAAATTTGCCATGACGTCTAAATCCGTCACACCCAGTACTGGCGCTTCCGACCATGACGTCTATACATGGCATACCCAGATGAGTGGTTAACAATCCAATGATGTCAGAGAAACATGAAGCAGAAATCATATTTCTATTTCTGTTTTTCAAATGTTTTCTTGCATAAATATTTTTACATAGCAGAATAATGCAACAATATTTTTACAGGCCTGACTATGAGGGAAAACGTGAGGAAAAGGTGATTCATTCCACATATAAAAAATTTATCGTAGCCTTTTCCATGATTTTTCTCTGCAAAAGAGCGAAACATGAGACTGCAAAAGACAAAACTGGTCACAAATGCGGAACTGCGAAAGATCAAAATACACAAAAGACGATGTCTACCTTATCACACGAAATTACAACAAATACTACACTTCGAGTCATTCAGATGAGGTCGAAATAACAGCATTACCACTCCCATAGATGGCACTGATTTTTGTTTTACAACAGCGCGTACAATATTCTTTTATTTTTATTTTACTATATGGAGGTTTGTTTTTAGTGGAATGGGTGCTATTTTTATTTCGTAATTGGGAGGTTTCATAATTATCGGAGGTTCGTAATATAGAGGTTTTCTATATACCATATCTGCCTGAATACAAGCCGATGTTTTTGTCAAAATCTATCATGAAAAAATCACCACTCGGCTTAAATGCGAGTCCGAGGAAAATTTGGGTTATGGTTAAATCTCGAAGTCTCTCATTGCCTTCACGTTCCAATGATAGTACTATATTTTTCGTAAAGTAAATATTTGACCTACGATGAATATATATAAAAATATCTTGGCGAGATCGCTTGTGTAAATTGATGATTACGTAAAATGCGTTGACGGCTTTCAATGTTCAACTGTTTGAATTTTGGTAAAACTTTACATGGAACGTGTATAATTATAAAAATGCAATTTCTTAAGGCAATGTATATGCTAATTTCATTGGAAATAGACTTGGATGAAAAATTTCTTGGTGAGATCGCTGTTACTATATTTGACCTTTTGTGAAAATGAAGATGAATGAAATTATTGTCACTGAATGTGGAACATTATTCAACGATGGAAAATTATTAATTGGAGTAATATTTCAAAATGTCAACAACTAAACTATTTCCCATACATTTCTTCGATCTCGAATAATGTATTCAAAGATGTGGATGAATGCCCAGCACACTTCAGCATAAAATCTACGAAATTTACGTTTTTGCCAAAACATTGTGGAAATTTTTGGGGGAACAGCTTAAATCCGAGGTCGGATTCTATTCGGGCAGATACGGTAGTTTTATTAGTGAATTTTTTGGGGCTGGCAAGTAAATTTTCTTTATATGGAGTTCTTCGTTCTAAGGGAGTTCATAAGGTAAGAGGTTGTACCATAGTAGAAACAGAAACACAAGTGTAAAATGCCATGTGTGTTGTGCCTTCATATGCAAAGAACATTCATTAGTAATTTGCCCAAACTTCAAAAATAATGAAGGACCTCACAGATAGTGACTAAAATCTATTATTTATCAATAAAATTATTTTTACTTTGACTTATTTGTAATTATGAGACAATTTAAGTATCAGATTATTTTAAATAGTAGATATTCATGTGATTGTATCATAAATAAATTAAAATTGTAACATTGTAGAATTTCAAAAATATAAAAAATTGTTTAACATTATTTGTTGATAAATATTTGGTTTCCAGAAAATATAACCTACAATACTATAACAAAACAAAAAAAATCTTAACTCTCTAGCTTACAAAATAATGGTAAAACATCTAGATGAGCACAGCACTCGTAGGTGATGCTACAAAATTGGAGGTGACCAACGAGGGGTTATTTACTTTTCTGAATGTATTCAACAGAGAATTTTCAAGGTCATCTTATGGCTGAAAAATTCAAGAACAAGCAACTTAAGCTTGTTCTTGAATTATGTATGTATGATGAATGGGTTTAGGTATAAGTTGGAGATTACCTGTCTCAATCTCACTTAAATAAAGTCAATATCTCTATCTACCTCAGAACCATGATAAGATGGCCTCATTCCTTCTGCAACTTCAAGGTATCTAAGGAGAAGTGCCAATACAGGTGCAGCTGCAGCATTGGCTCTAATAAGAGTGCCTGAAGGAGATCCTCTGGGTCCCAAACAAAGACGGTATACTGCCGTGCAAGCCTCACGGCGCACCGCTGGCTCAGGATCTTCTAAAACAAGGCGCCTGAGCCACAAAGGAAATTGAGGGCAAGAAAGTAAAGCTGATCTGACAGTCTCTTCATGACCTTGAGAATGAGCCCAAGAGACAAGAAGTGATGTTGCATGATGAACCACCTGAGAAAAATGAACAATTATGTACATCATCATATAGAATGGAAATTATTTTAAACTCCTTAAAGTAAAATCCATTTCCAAGCTCTCCTTATGGTCTATATAACAAATAACATAGACAATGCCTGATGAATTACAAGGCTTGCGAAAACAAATATAAACCAGCAATCATCAGTAGTGATTTACCAATTAATTTTAATGGTCTTAAGTTCACTGACAAGGAGACAAGGCTAGTTTTTATGCTAAAAAATGATTAAAACATTATTTTCCATTTTAAAATTTAATGTAATTCTTTGAGTATGTTCTGATGTAAACTCTAATCCAGGGCATCAAGTCACTAGTGACTTCTAATACTGCTCGCCGAAGTACTCAAATATATTAATGCGACCCACCATGTAAAAAGGTTGCATGCCCCTGGTTAAACCATATACAATATCAGTCACCATTGTGGCAACACCTAGTAGCTAAGAGTAGAACATTACCATGCCAAAAATGCCGTTAGAGTGAGATTGTTTGTAAAACTGACACCAGTAGAACAGACTTTTACTGGAATAGCCAAGTATAAGCTGTACCGTATTTACTTGAGTAATACCTGCAGGCATGTAATACCCGCACCCCCATTTATGGAAGTAAATACCTGGGAAAAAAAGGTATTTGTGTAATGCCCACACTTTCAAATTCCAATTTTGTTATTTAATGGCAACATTGGTAAACTAAACTATCTGAAGTCGAGTCTGATGATGCATAAGCAGCAAAAATCACATATTTAAGACGTAAATATTAAAACAACTTTTAATGCCTATTCTAACGCAATCAATCACGAAAAATTGACATTCAACAATATTATATTATAAGGAAAGAAGTCAGAAGCATATCTTGAAGGCCAGTGCATTAATACCGCCAAAAGGTTCCGTTTTGAATCACTGCACAGTGTACATGCTTTATTTTTGCTAAATGTTCAGAATCACAATGGATATGCTACCACCACTGAAAAGAGTGCAACTCTCATAAAGGAAAACTTAAAAATTATGTGCACAAACTAAATCCCAACATCTAATAGAACGATTTTTGATTCTTTCTTAACATAATTATAAATCGATTTAGGTCATAAGGCTCCATGCAGTCTCATTATCTTTCGATTATTAAATTGTATGTAAATATCCATAAAAATTACAATGAAAACAAGAAATATCGCAAAATCCCAAATTTTTAAACAAATAATTTATTCAAGTCGCATTTCAAGGGCTTCTTTAGGAATTCCACATTCATTTTTTTCTAATACCTAATCACTGATCTGGTCTTCATCTAAAACATAATCACCCCATAAGTAATGGTCCTCAGCTCCATCCAATGAATTTGAAATTCCAGTCACTTTAAAACCTTTGATCACAGTTTCTTCACTTACACCATGCTGCAAGCACCCATTGGCACACCTCGGAGAGCGGAGCGCGTTTCAGCCTGCCCATTGCTGTTGTGTTCTTCAAATTTAAGCATGAATCGTATAAAATTAAAGACAATATCTGCAGTGTTCTGCACCTTCTAGGAAACACAATGAATTCAGTCATTGCCACGAAACACGAAAGGCGTTTTGCAAGTGGCCTACCATCAAGAGATAAAGGGGCAAATATCATGTAATGTCCGCACCCCCTTTTTCTGGGTCCAGTTTTAGGAAAAAAGTGCAGGTATTAAACGAGTAAATATGGTATTTCATACAAGAAGAAAGATAATTTCTCTTCCTATAAAGCTGCAGAAAAATTTCAAGATATATTAAAAATTCTTCATACTTATTACTCTCCCTTCTGACAAGGGGAGTGCCAGTAATGGGAACCTCAGATTTTGATGAATTTTGGCAGTTGGATAGTCCTCGAGTCAAGATTCACAAACAACCCCCCTTATGGGCATATACCGCTGGTAGTTTCGGCAGAAATGGGCCTTAAATGTTTTTAATTTTATAAATACAGATATCCCTCACCGTTCGCGGGTTCGCCATTCGCGGTTTCTCAGCAATACCATCACTCATTTTTTTGTCGTACCGAACAGGGAAATCTTCCCGTTTCCTGAAGGATCCATAGAATACTGAACGTGAAAATCTCCCAGTTTGCTCCACTCTATGTTCTATATATTTGTCTCGCCACCTGTGTAAACAGTATTAAGTCTGCTTGTTTTTACGCAGAATAAATATGGCCATCGGACTAAAAGACACGCGGCTTGTTGAAAAAGGGACTTTTAGGGGAATATGGGGGGACCTTCGCAAGCTTCCGTTTTCCACATTTATATCAGTTTCTGTTCTATAGTGCCGCAAGCAACATGACTTGATATCCTTGCTATGTTTGTGGTATTAATGTGATGTTTCATTTTATTCTCTCATTTTAAATTAGGCAGGACTATGCTTAGTGACGTTGGCATTGTATTATAGCAGAGTGCTTTTATAAACATTTTTAATTAACCCATTCTTTTACATTATTATGGGATCTAAAAGTGTTAATATAAGTGGAAGGGACGTATTAGCTAACAGCCAGCGTAAAGTCATGACTTTGAGGGAAAAAATCATGATATTAGATAAGTTACAAAGTGGAGCTAGTCATGCTTCCATTGGTAGAGAATATGGAGTAAATGAATCAACCATACGTTCTATAAAAAGGGTCGAAGAGAAAATACAAAGTAGTGTAATGGCTTCTACTCCGTCTAGTGCTAAGGTTTCTTTCGTAAGTAGACGTGACCCCGTTTTAGAAAAAATGGAAAAACGCTTAAGTGTGTGGATAGAGGATAAAACACAGAAAAATGCTCCCCTTAGCATGGAGTTAATAAGAAATAAAGCACTTAACTTTTATGAACATTTAAAGAGTGGAACTGAAGACGATGATGAAGAGAATTCTTCTACCTGTTTTTTAGCGGGTAAGGGCTGGTTTGATAATTTAAAGAAGCGTTTAAATTTGCATAACATTAAGCTATCAGGAGAAGCTGCATCAGCTGATCAAGAGGCAGCGATGGAATTTCCCGGTGAATTTTTGAAGCTTATCGAGGAGAAAGGTTATAAGCCAGAACAAATTTTCAATGTCGATGAAACCAGTTTGTATTGGAAAAGAATGCCAAATAGAACCTTTATTTCCAAAGAGGAACGTACTGCTCCAGATTTTAATGCTGCAAAAGATCGATTCACTGTAATATTATGTGGAAACGCTTCGGGAGATTTTAAATGCAAACCAATGGTAATTTACCATTCAGAAAATCAGATCTACCTGTCTTTTGGAGGTCTAATAAGAAGGCATGGGTTACTTGTAAACTGTTCGAAGATTGGTTTGCCAACTGCTTCACCCAGCAGGTGAAGATCTATCTGAGGCAGACGAATTTGCCATTTAAAGTGCTTCTCGTATTGGATAACGCTCTGGGTCATCCAGTTTCTCTTGCAGAAGCTTATTCTGACGTAGAAGTTGTATTCCTACCACCAAACACAACACCACTCTTACAGCCGATGGACCAAGGAATCATTGCGACCTTCAAATATTATTATATTATATTCGCCGAACTTTCAAACATATTTTACAACAAATGGACACCAATTGTTTGATTTCTGTTCGTGAATGCTGGAGTTCATTCAACATTCGAACAGCAATTCATATGATAAAAGAATCATGGGACGAAGTAAAGCAATCGACAATAAATGCATGTTGGCAGAAACTTTGACCCGAAGCTGTTCGTTCCAAAGTTTATCCCAGCATTCGCGGAGAAGTTGAAAAGATCATCGAAATGTCTAGAAATGTAGGTGGAGAGGGCTTTGAAGATCTAAAAGAGGAAGAAGTGGAGGAAATGCTCAACTTTCAACAAGAAGAATTAGCAAATGAGGAACTTTAAGAATCTGCACAATCAAGAAAACAAAGAAGAAGATGTAGAGCCTATTATAAAACAGTTTTCAGCGAAGACCTTGGCAAAAATTTTTAATATGGCTAACGAGTTGAAAGAGAAAGTAATGAAAGCTGATCCATCTATGGAAAGGAGCATCAAATTTAAGAGAATAATAGACTCTGCAATATCTCCCTATGACGAAATTTATAAAAAAATCAAAACAAAAGGGAAACAGCTCCAAATCACATAATTTCTGAAGTCAAGTCCCTCATCTTCCTCTTCCATCTCCAAATACGGATTATGAGTAAAATAAATTTAATTTTTACAAAACCTCAAAAATAAAATGGTGTAATGCTCTTCCGAAACACCTCCATTGTCAATATCCTACGTATACTCTACATAATTCACGGTGAGTTAATAAACTTCTGTATTCTTAGTTTTCCAAAATATAAACGTTCGTCGGTTTGGTTTTCCTTTCATATTTTAAGCTTACTATTTGTTTCTCTGGCCTACAGTCGTCAGTAAGGTAAAGTAAATAATCACTTAGGACCACTTTCGTGGATGTAGGAACGGAATCCCATTCTTCCATTAGTTTATGCATTTTCCGTTCGCGGATTTGCGGTTCGCGGAGTCTTTGGGAACGTAACCCCCGCGAACGGCGAGGGATACCTGTACCTTAAATTCAGCTACCTATACGAAGAAGTTAGTGGTGTAGTGGTTAACGCACAAGGCTATACGTCCCAAGGTCGAGGATTCGAATCTCGGTGGTTCATTTTTTCTAGGACTGTTTTCTTAGTTTTTCTTTACATATATTTCCAAATACGTGATGACTTTTATTTCTTTTGCTAATTAACACGTTATTTATAAATACAGTGGGTGTCCGCTTACCATGACGTCCACATTACCGTGATTTTTCTTTTGGAACGCATTAAAAAAATCTCGGTCAAATCCACTTGACCGTGATTTTCCGAGGCACGCGAAAATTTTTTTTTCCATTTCAAACAAGTGAAATTTGATACCGCCTATCAGTGACAAGTATGTACTTGGGAGTAAAGCACTGCACCCACAAGATATCACGCCACAGAACAGACATTAAATAGAATGTGCACTCAATGCATTTTTAGCACGGTTGCACCGAAGTGAAAAAGAGATGCAAGAAAACATTCTATGGACACGCGTCGCGCATGACACACTCTTGTCAGTCAAGAGAGTATAGACGTGCGTGCTTTGCATATTTTGGGATTTTGGAACATTTGAACAACTTTTATTATTAAAATCGAACTTTAGTGATTCAATATACTTTTTTGAATTGGTGAATTGTTGATACCAGTGCATTATATTGTACAGTATTATTAATACATAATAATAATAATTCTGATTATATCAAATTTTTAATTGTGAAAATACCTAGTTATGGCGCACCCACAAAAACGGAAAAGTGATGCTAGTGAATCTTTTTCAAACAAAAGCAAAACTAGTGCATATAAAAAGTTTATGGATTTGAATATGAAACTTCGTATCATTGAACAAGCTGAAAGAGGTGAACGTGTGGCTGATATTGCACGCTGATTTAATATGTCATGGACAACTGTGAAAGACATTATCATTAGTAAGAACAAATACCGTGAGATTGCAAAGCACGCACAAGGCTTCATAAAGGTGGTTAAGCCAAGGGAGGAAATTTTACTGCTCCTTGAAAAGAAACTGCTCAAGTGGTTTGCAGACAAATGTGAAAAAGATAAAGATGTGTTGGCAGAAATGATTTGTGAGAAGGCACAGATCATATTCATTGATCTGAAAAAGGAAGATCCAAGTTGCACACTCGAATTTAAAGCAAGTTCTGGGTGGTTTAGGCGTTTTAAGAAGAGAACTGGTATCAAACCAACTACCAGGCATGGGGAGGCAGCATAACCCGAAAGCATTGAAGAATGTGATTAAGTTTCGACTCCCAATGATTTGTAAGAGTAATTGAAAGGTGTGGGTGACCCATGAAATTTTTCAAGATTGGGTTGTGGATTATTTTATGCCAGCAGTGGAGCGATATCTTCAGAATAAGAACTTGGCGAAGAAGGCACTCCTCTTTGTCGATAACGCATCATCTCATAGCTTAGACCTTGAGTATGCCCCAGAATTCATAAAAGTGAAATTTTTGCCCCCAAACACAACTTCATTGACTGGTAGGCAGTGCACCTGCCTTCTAACCCAAAGGTCGCAGGTTCGAATCCCGCTTCGGGCATGGATGTTGTTTGTCTTTATTAAAATACATGTAATTGGGGCTTTCCTGTATGTATTAAATACAATATTATTATTATTATTCAACCAATGGATCAGCATGTCATCGCAAACTTTAAGACGAAGTACCATAAGCTCATTTTCCAACAATGTTTTGTGGCGACCGATGGAGAAGGCAAGCCGACATTAAAAGAATTTTGGAAGAGTTATAAAATCAAAGATGCTATAGATAACATTGGTAAAGCATGGGAGAAAGTGAGCCAGAAATTGCTGTCAGCGGCATGGAAAAATTTGTGGCCCCAAATTGTGCCCGATTTTGAAGGGTTCGAACCCACTGAACAACGGCAAAAAGAAACTGAAGAAGTGGCACAGCTTGGAGAAAATCTCAACCTTGGGATGACATCGGAAGATGTGGAGGAGCTTGTCCAGTCTCCTTCCAAGGACCTCTTTGAAGAATAAATCCTCAAAATCGACGAAGAAGTCTTGTCAGAACCTGTATATACAGAGGCTACAAAAGAACTCATGGTGCAAAATCTGAAGGAAATTGTTGCTGAGGCACACAAATTGAAGTGATTATTGTCTTCATATGACCCTCACCATGACAGAGCATTCAAGGCTTGTTTATGAATTGACTCTCATATGGAGTAATATGCGTTTAACCTGAATGAGATGAAGAAACCGAAACAGAGGAAAATTGATTCCTTCTTTAAGAAGAACGTGACTCCCCACCTTCAGAAGAATGTCAAGAATCTGTCCCCTCCACATCAGGCATCCAAAAATTTTTTACTGTTCATCGAGTTAATGAACTCTGATTCCATAGATGGGGTTGTGCTTTTTTAGAACAGGTTGCCAAAGAAAACATTTTTTTCATTAAAATTTTTTGTTATAATTTTCAAGTTTTTAAAAATTAAAATGCAATGGATAATTGTGTTTATAAGTGTTAATTATTTTTTGTCTTTAGTGCAGGTTTCCAAAAAAAAACATTTTTCATTTAAATTTTTTGTAATTTTTTAAGTAAGTTTTTTATGAAAGTGCAATTTACAGTTGTGTTTATTTTAACATATGTATTTTCTTGAAAAATAAAAGGTGATGAACAAATTTTTTTACATCTATAATATATAGATGCTTCTTACACATGATATCTATAATATATAGACTCTTCTTACACATGATATACATACACACACACAGGGTGCGGAAAAATTATCTGGACAAACTTTTTGGGGTGATAGGTAGGATTAAAGCAAGCATATTTTGTTAATTAACCATGGGTCAGAAGTGCTTCCTTTGGACAGTACAGACCATTAAAGTGTTTGTACATAAGGATCTACTGTATGATAACCAATAGCTACTAAAACAGTATTAATAACTAACTAATTCTGTGCATTGAGTCGCTGGGGCAACAAGTACGGACAAATCAAGAAGTCTTGTACAATGCTCGCCCAAACGTTAACCCCAAAGCATTGTTGGTGACCGCGAACCACTACAGCACGTGGATTTTCTTGTGTCCAAACATGACTATTGTGAGTGTTGTAAATCCCCTCCCGAGTAAAACAGGCTTCATCTGTAAACAAGACCATCCCGAAAAATCCTGGATGATCTGCACACTGCTGCAAAACCCAACGTGCGAATTGATCACGAAGAGGTCCCTGGGTCCCAGATCTTGCACATTTTGCAGTCTGAATGGGTGGAACTGCTGCTCATGTAGGACATGCCACACCAGGCAACAATCAATATGCAGTTCATGAGCAACCTCACGAGTTCATGTGGAGGGATTTTTCCAAACCGCTGTAGAATTTCCTCAACGAACTCTGGTGTGCGTACTGATCGTGGTCGACTGACTTTATGCACGTTCGCTTGAAATGTGCTGGTTTCTTGTGGTCGATTGTGGATGGCACCAAATGTCTGATGGTTGGGACACACTCTTTGTCTGCCCAAAACGTACGATAAATTCGCGCAGCTTTCCTACTATTGCCCAAAGCTGCACCATATGCGAAGTGGATATCTGCGTATTCAGCCCAGGTGAAGTGCTCCATTTTACGTTTTAAAACAGACAACAACACACACAGCCCGTTCTCAGCTGTTCGCTCACAGGTATGACTAACAAGAAGAAGTGAATATCAGTTGACAGGCGATTGTTTTGAAGAGTGATCTAACACGCCAGGCGATCCACCAGAAAACTTGACGGCGTATAGCTTCAGCAGGAAACGCCTCCAACCCACGGTTACTTGACAAAAAGTGTTTGATATAAACTTCCCTATCATCCCAAGAATTTGTCCAGATAATTATTGTACAAAATTGAATTGGAATAATTGGAAATTGTAAAAATGCTTAACTTTAAAAATTCTTGCAGAATGCAAGCACACATTAACTATTGTGTGCATGCGTGCGTGCATGTGTGTGTGTGTATATCTATATATAATTTTATGTATATATATATAATTTTATGTACACACACACACACACACACACACACACGCACGCACGCACGCACGCATGCGCACACAATAGTTAATGTGTGCTTGCATTCTGCAAGCATTTTTAAAGTTAAGCATTTTTACAATTTCCAATTATTCCAATTCAATTAGGTACAATATCATATAACCGTATCAAATTTCAACTTTGTAGCTCATTTAGAAGTGCATTATAATTTTATGGGTCGCATAGGGCAATTATGCGGCAAAACAGTCCCTAAGATTTCGAATTTTTACGATATCGGATTTCTTCTTTCTGTTGTAACTAAAAACCCATCATTCTGCCAAATTTTATGTTTGTATCTCATTAAGAATTGCCGTATAATTTTCACACTCGTATGGGGCAGATATAGGGCAGAACCACCCCGTAAGAAATTGGAATTTGTGCAATTTTTTTATTTTATCTTTGGTTGCAAGGAAATTTCTATAATCGTACCAAATTTCAAGTCACTAGGTCATATGGAGCTGCCTCATCTTTTTTGTTCTCGTATGGAGCAATACTGGGTTAAAATAGCCCCAAAAATGGGGATTATACACTATAAGATTTCCTTCGTTAGGTATAGTTTATCGTTAATGGCATTAAAAAATAAGCCTCTGATTCCCATTAAAAGCTTACCCAACTGAACGCATTAAGCCTGTAGCCTAGGAAGCCTATTGTTAGACCCAGAAAAATTACCACCTTTTTGCGATAAAAACTAAAATTTACGCTAATTCCAATCGGATTTCAATTCTGTCTACAAAAATAAGAAACTACAATTTTCAACCTATCCGATAGTTTGTCTCGAGTTCGTATCTTGACGGGAAGTAATTTTAAAATACAAATATACAAACCTCTACACCAATTTACGTTTTCTTATGGGCAAAAAATGGGGGAAAAAGGGACCAAAATAGCCCCTTGAAATAGGAATTTCGTCAGTTTCGGATTTTTTCTTCGATTGTGACGAAAACCTATAATCCTACCATATTTCAAGTTTATAGCACATCTGGAAGTGCCTCATAATTTTGTATCCTTCTACTCTCTCTCTCTCTCTCTCTCTCTCTCTCTCTCTATATATATATATATATATATATATATATATATACGTACGTACGTACATACGTACGTACGTACATACATACATACATACATACATACATATATATATATATACACACACACACATATATATATATCCCTTCCAACTGCCTCAGTTCACTGCCTCAAAGTTGGCGGAAGGGTGTAAACAGAGGCTAAAGGGCGAAGAACAGTGGTGTCCTCAGACACTGGTAAGTTCAACCATGCTGTGAAGTCTTTCTGCAATATCTCTGACCAAAGTGAAAGAGGTACTCACCAACCCGCTCTGGGCCAGCGTGGTGTTTTAAGGCCCGCAATACCACCATGACATGTACACCCATAAAAAACGGCCCTCATTCTCTGGAGGCTGGATTGCCTTTGACCGTGGCAGTGGTCAGGAACAAGGCATGAAGGCAGAGGGTGATAAGAATCCCCGGAGGTTAAACGCCCACTGCCACTCATTCTCATCCTTACCCAATTCCTTTAACCTCAACCTAACTACCTTCAACTGCTGGACTTTGTCCAGTGAAGATAAACTTCAAGAGCTCCAAGAACAACTGGAGAAGATCAAGTGGGACATTTTAGGGCTTAGTGAGGTGAGAAGAAAAGGTGAAGGCCTATTGGAGTTGAAGAGTGGACATCTTTTTTATTACAGGGGAACTGACACAGGAAGAACAGGAGGAGTTGGATTCTTCATCCACAAAAAATTGAAGAATAATGTCGTGGAAATGGAAAGTTCATCCGAGCGGGCATCTACACTAGTGCTTCAAATAAATAAAAGATATCAACTTCAAATAGTCCAAGTTTATGCGCCAACATCAACATACTCGGAAGAGGATGAGGAAGATTTCTACCAAGAAGTTGGAGAACTGCACGAGAAAGGAAGCTACCATCTAAAAGTGGTCATGGGTGATTTCAATGCCAAGGTAGGAGAACAAAAGGAAGACGACAGCTCAGTTGGAAAATGTGGCTATGGAGACAGAAATGAACGAGGGGACCGACTTGTAGACTTTGCTGAATGTACTAGTCTATATATAATGAACACATTCTTCAAAAAGAGTCCCAATAGAAAATGGACCTGGAAAGGACCCAATGGTACCAAAAACGAAATTGACTACATTCTAGAAAATACGAAGCAATTCGCTGAAGACTGTTCCGTCCTCAACCAGTTTAAAACTGGAAGCGACCATCGCTTGGTAAGATGCAGAATAAAATTCAACTCAAAGTTAGAAAGACAGAAGCTTATAAAGAAGAAGCCTAAGTCTATTATCAACATGCAGGTGCTAAAAGACTGAAAAGAAGAATTTCAGCTCCAACTGAAAAATTGATTCAGTGCACTGGAAGAAGTTGAATCCCTATTTATAGAGATACTCAAGGAAACTGCTGAAGAAATAGGCTGAACAGTTATAACAAAGCCAGAGAAAAAGTTGACCGAAAAAACAAGACTGCTAATGGAAAAAAGAAGGAAAATGTTAATTACTAATGATCCTAAAGAAATGATCCATTTTGCAGAACTAAACAAAACTATAAGGAAGTGCATCAAGGAAGATGTGAAAAAATATAATTATGAGCTAATCGAGAAAGCCATAGAAAACAATAGAAGTTACAAGAAAATGAAGCAACATCTCTTGATCGGAAAGAGACAGCTGGTGGCCTTGATGATAGAAGACGGCTCCATAACCCATAGTAGGAAACTAATCCTGAAACGGGTACAAGAATTTTACACCAAGCTGTATGAGAATCCTCTAGGAAATGATGAAGTAAATGATGATGGAAACATGCCTACCGAAGAGGTCACAGATATCCTTCCGGAAGAGGTGTGAGACGCAATCAGAAGCATGAAGAATGGAAGAGCATCTGGAATGGATGGTATCACAGCGGAAGTATTCAAAGCAATGGATAATCATACGGAAACAATTCTTGCTAAGATTTTTAATTCCTGTCTGAGGAAAAAATATATACCAGAAACATGTAACCAAGCATGTATTATCCTTCTGCACAAGAAAGTTTCCAAAGAAGACCGATCAGCCTACTCCTGACAGTCTACAAAATATTCACCGAAATACTCACTATGCACCTTCAAACCATCTTGATTCTGCCTAACCCAGAGAGCAAGCTGGATTTTGCAGTGGGTATAGCATGATGGACCACATCCAAGTCGTGAGAGAGGTAATCAGTCAGACTAATGAGTATGAATTACCTCTATGTATGTGCTTTATCGACTACGAGAAAGCATTCGACTCTGTCTGAACTTCGTCGGTGTTACGTGCACTAAAGAAACAAGGAGTACAAGAAACGTACATACCCTTGATCAAGAATATCTACGAAAATGCGACAACATCTGTCCAGCTGCATGAAGATACGAGTGCCTTTAAGGCCGAAAAGGGAGTGAGACAAGGAGATACTATGTCTCCTAAGTTATTTACAGCAGCTCTAGAGGAAGTATTCAAAATGCTAGACTGGGAGGAAAAAGGCATAAAGGTAAATGGAGAACATCTGAGTCACCTGCGCTTTGCAGATGATATCATACTGTTTGCAGGAAGCCCAGAAGAGCTCCTTAGAAGAACTGAAGAGCTTGAGCAAGCAAGCCGAGAAGCTGGACTTAAGGTGAATCTTAATAAAACAAAGGTTATGTACAACTCGTTCACAAATTCTGAGAAGATACATATCAACGGAGCAGAACTCGGAGAAGTAACCACATATGTGTACTTAATCACTACTGATTGTTCACTTCTTGGAGAAATCAACCGGAGAGTAAAGATGGCATGGAGTGCTTTTGGCAAGAATGCAAACATCTTTAAATCAAATATTCCAGTCTTCCTAAAAAGGAGACTGTATGACCAATGTGTTCTGCCTGTTCTGACATATGGATGTGAAACATGGACCATGAATGCCAGAATAATACAGCGCCTGCAAACAACACAGAGGGGCATGAAGAGATGCATGTTAGAGATCACCCGAAGAGACCGCAAGAGGAAAGACTGGGTAAGAAAGAAGATGGGAGTCTGTGACGTGATTAGAAGAGTGAAGGTGTTAAAATGGCAGTCGGCGGGCCACATTGCTAGAAGAAATGACCAGCGTTGGACATCCAGTGTCACTGAATGGATCCCAAGAAACATCAAGAGACCGAAAGACAGGTGGGACAGAGTGCTTGTTAAGTTCTTGGGGCAAACTTGGAGGAGGGAGGCAGTTGACAGGGAAAACTGGAAAAGTCTGGGGGAGGGCTTCATCCGTCAGTGGACTGAAAAAGGCTGATGATGATGATATATATATATATATATAATTGGTAATTTTTCTGGAACCAACAATAGGCTTCCTAGGCAACAAGCTTAATCTTTTCATATGGGTAAGCTTTTAATGGGAATCAGAGGTTTATATTTTAACTAGACGAATGATCCAGTTTAAAACGTCCTTTGAAAACAAACAATACAAAACTAAAGCCAACAAACAAATGATAAAATTATAATATTTGAATAAGATTGGAAAGGGTTACAAATGAAAACAAAGGAATAGTTTTAAAAAATTACGAGGAAAACAGTCTTTTACCGCAATATTATTATTTTAGCCATTCAGTACCTCTCTCATAACGACCTTCCTTGTAAATACTCTTTCGTTTAACAGCAATTGCCCTTGATTATCTTTATCCTTAACCCAAAATTTCAAATTATGTGTCACCTGTTCTAGTTATGGCTACATACAGCTGTCCATGTGAAAAGCAATTTTTATTAAGTAATCACAATCAATCGTTTAATTCCACTAAACAGCAGATAAGAATAATCTCAATAGATATGGCATTAAATGAATCGGAGGCAACAACGAGAGTCTCCTTGGCAACGTCCAGAATGAGTACGAAAAATCCACAAAAGTTCGAAAAATAATGCGTATTTCTGAAAAATTCGACCATGTAACATGTAAACATTGCAAGAATAAGATAGTATAGAGCTTTAGCCATCGAAAAAAGCAAAAAAGAAGCAAATCGGTTCATATTTACATATTTTAATGAATGAAGTAAAAACCTTTCACTCTGAAAAATCAAAAACCCCGTTTACGTAAACTTATGGGAAAATAAAATTGTCTCCTAGATTCGAACCCGGGACACTTTAGCAAACGAAAATATTTTTCCAGTGATCTCATAGCCAGTAGAAATAAAATGCTAATTACTGCATATCTTTATGACGAACGGTTCTCGAGAAATACGCCGATATAATTACACGAGGCTTCATAAGCATGCACGCAGCTTCACTAACTCGCATAATATATAGGATAATAGCAACATAAAGCAACAATTTACATAATTTAATTGAAAAAACTGGTCCCCATTGCTCGCCGACCGTGAAATTCGCTTACCGAGACGTTTTTTTGGTCCCAATTAATCACGGTAAGCGGACACCCAGTGTATACAGTTTTTTCATTTATAAAGGTTTTTTACTTCTTTTCTCATGCTGTGAGACTCCCACTTCTGCTTCCTTAGCTCATTGCCCAAAATGAAAATTATTCTGCATATCCCTGACTGGTACAAATATTCGGCACCAAATACGATTTCTACATTCCGGCACTTCAAGCAAAAATTGCTCGCGGACGGAAATGAAACACTTTATCTGCCCAGACACATGGGCACCTAACGGTGGTTTGCCGGCAATTTTTACGACCTCCTTGCCTTACCGCCCCAGGTATTTTGTATTAACTCCCTGAAAAGGAGAAAACAAGCTCCACGGGTTTGGAAGAGATGCACATTTAGTTTGCTGTTATTGTTTGAAAATATCGGAGCCTTGGTGATTGTCTGTGCTAGTGATTCTTTTGTCTACAAAGAGACAAAACAAGTTTGGACTCATAACTTCTGTACCGCAAGTAAGTGTTTGAAAGTGTAAAATGGAGTATTAAGGAATTTCATCCATTACTATGCGTTAGTTAAACATTTAATACAATTAAAGCATTTATAAATTGCAGATACTGAATGAGCCTTCTGTCATGGATTCTCATCCAGGAAGTTCTTCGGAAAGACCCTGTTCGCCCAATGTTGAAGATGATGTGGAAAGACAAAATTTATTTGCCGCACCTTTCATCATTGTGGCCATCTTCTTGGAGAAAAAGTCTTATTCCGGAGCGTATTAATGAAGTACTCACCAAATGCGCCGCTGCTGTAGGACGAGAAATGTTCATACAAATTGTGGACATGATGGACGAAATGCTTTTCATTGCTGAATATGACCTTGTGAGGGAAAATGATCCTGATTCTATGGATATTCATTTGGCGGTGTCGTCTATGACAGAGGATGATGAAGATGAAGGAAAGTTGTCTTCTTCAAGTCACGTAAATTATGAACCATCTCCCAAGAAAAAGATGAGGGTTCCTTTGGAAACAAAAATAAATGCTGTAACAATGGTGAAACTTCATCCAAACTGGATGCTCAAGTCCCTTCGCGCTCGTGTGACTTGTCGAATAAAACAACTTGCGAATATTGCATCCCGGGAAAAAGACAGAATCAGGGGGGACGAGGAGGGATAAGTGGGAAATGATCTACAGGTGGACATGATTTTGCGAGTATAGAGCTATTGGTGAGCATGTGACAACCCGAATGTTTCAGCAGTGGGCAATTGCAGCAGCCTTTCAATTCTTGTCGGATAATTTCAAACGTGAAGCCTCCGTCACGAGGACCAATTGCTTCAAACATAAGCACAGGATTCGGCAAAGAAAAGTCACTAGATATGTAAGCCGCAAGGAATAAACCTCCACCGAAGAGATCATGAAAGCGGCACTTCTTTTCCAGGATCAGAGCAGAAAGTTGATTCCACAATTTGAGCCACCATTGGTGATAAATACCGACCAAACGGGCTGCGAGTACAGGGCTCAAATCAGGCGTACTCTCTCCCATCGAGGAGAAAAGTCAAAAGAGGTGTGAGTGAGCCAGCTGAATAAAATAACTCATTCATACATAGCGCAGTACTGTGTGACATACTCAGGTGAATTGCTATCCAAAGTATTCATATGCCTCCAGGAAGTATCAGGACGGTTTGGGCCTAGAGTGACAGTGGAAGTTGAAGAAACAACAAGCTGCTATGAAAATGTATTTATGACATACACAAAGTCGGGTAAGTTTCTTACTAACACCTACGAAGTGTATTTGGATGAAGTGTTACGACCACATATAAAAGAAAGTGTACAACGTATCACAAATGGGCGCGTTTCGTGCAATGGAGTATTAGAAAGCAATTATATACCTGTACGTAAGGGAAATTGCGTTTTAAAGTACTTTTCTTCATCATAAATAATCCATTTTCTTCCTATTTAATAATATTACATGCATACGTAAGGAAATTAAACGTTTGTTTGGGAGATTGTTTATGTTAGCAACAATGAAGTAACCGTGCAAGAAAATTTGTTCAACTTGATATAAGACATTCTTGTTTGATTTTCTCGATAACGGCTACTCCTACGATAAAAATATATAGGAAAGGAAATTCTTTACTAGTTCTACAACTTTTATTTGAAAAATATTTTGATATGAGCAATACTTTATGAGATATGACAAAAATTTCATTTTCTGTCTCCAGTAAAGTGGTACCTCTGATTGGTGTACGTGATTCATTTTTGCAATTTTCTTATTATATTTGATTGAAAGTCCTTAATATCAAATTTCATGAAAATCCGTTTGGTAGAAGCCGAGAACGAACATGTGGACAGACGGACGGATCGACCAATGATAATAGGCGCTCATGCTGTAAGCGAAACGCGCCTAAAAATGACAAATTGTTTTATTTATAGATTCATGGGCTGGTCAGACAAATCAGGCTCTTTATGACGAGCGTTTTATTGATGATTCAAACGAACCTACGTGCACGATTAAAGTCATACCAACGAAATGCACACCCATATGCCAACCATGTGGTTTATTTCTATAGACAAGTAAAAATATTTATTTCGCGAATTCAAAATGCTACATTTCTTTTGCGTGCGAAACGTGAAGTAACAAGTCGAATGGATATGATTAAAATTCACGCATTAATCCATAAACAGTTGTCGGCCCCAGTGTTTAAACCAATGCTGAAATATGCATGGTTTGCCTCCAAACTCTCCAGTGAACGAGTGATTTTCCTTAACGTCAAAGAAGTTATATTCCCGCATGGAATACCGTATTTAATCGATTGAATAACATGTATGCATAGACAATGGAACATTTGCCGCACCAACTGATTAGGGCAACGGACTAATACCCTAACAGGCCAGCAATCATGAGTGGCCATATGATCAAGAAACCATTCACATGCAGCCTGAGATGAATTAAATTGCTTTGTAAACAGCTCCACCTACTGGACCATTGTTGGCTGAGAAAGGAAAAAAAATAACAATAGACTACCGTATTTAATCGCTTGTAAGCCCATCTTTTTTTACGTTTTTTACCAGCTCAGAAATCGCCACTCGGCTTAGAATCAGTGTAAAAAAAAGTAGTCAATGAATTTATGTCCGTAGTTACATTATAATGCGAGATATAAGTGTATTAAAGTGGAAGTAAACTATCTACTTTAAGTGTATGCAAAAAATAATCAAAATGAGTGAACACCTACAAAGAAATAAATCATGTAAATAATACGTGGCACGTCAAAGTCGTAAAAAAATGCAGCAATAGCGATCATATGCGTAAGAAGCCACATATGTATACAATGTTTCATTTTACTCGTGAATCGAAACATTTCCTCCCCCCTTCCCCTCCCTCCTCTACCTATCTTGTTTCAGTGTGTCTAGCATGCGCATACTGGGATTTCCCGAGTGAACCGTTACTTCCTCGTGCCTTAGCGGCATAGCAGCCTACTTGGGAGAATAATTTAAGAATAAAAGTGAAAAGAAATGCCCAGGTGATATTACACCCTTCCCTCGCCAACCGCGGGGGTTACGTTCCTGAAAAGTACCGCGGTTGGTAAATACTTAAGTATATTGGAAATTGGGGGTTAGGTTCCAAGGTTCGTATTACTATACCATATTTTATTGATCACTTACATTACTCGTTTATCTCTCACTTAAATACATTATATAAATATTATGAATACAACAACATGCTTTTCTTTCCTTACGATCTCTCTGGTTTGGCATAGTCGAAACTCCCGTAGATGAAAAATGTGTGACGAAAAACAATTACTGCCATCTATGTGCTACTAAATGCGAAAAATAGCTTTCCGCTGATTGGAACTACATATTATACCCCAGAATGAATTCTTTTCTTAAGAATTTCTTCAAACGTATCACACTATGCATAAGCCAAACTACTGAGTAAAACAATTACCGACTGAAGGAGTACAAACGCCCCATAGGTAACGGAGCAACTAAGTGTGTACTACGACGTACATCACATCATTTTATACAATTTACTACGGTCTTCTAATCTTACCCGGCAATATTTTGCATTTAAACAAATATTATTACGCACAAATTCAGAAAAATATTAAACGATTAATTTATTTAGTATGCTGATATGAATAAAACACAACTAAACACTTCGTGTGGACTTGCGGTGCGCAAAAAGCATGCGTATGCTGATGTGAATAATACACAACTGATTGCCTCGTGTGGAATGTAGAGACTTGTAGCGGGCAAAAAGCATAATCGTACATTACGGCAACAAATTAATAGCAAGCAAGTTAGAACAACAACATAGCCTTTGTGAGTGAGTGCAGATGACAACAAAGTAATACGATGCGCGGGATTATCGTGTTGAATGCAGTGACTTGTGGCGCGCGAAAAGGATACGTAATCGTGTCAGTACGGCAACAACGTAATAGCGAGGAAGTTAAAATGACAACAAAGTCTTTGTGAGTGAGTTAAGATGACAACAAAGTCACAAGATGCGCGGTATTTAAAGTTTTCTTGGGTCCGAACCGTGGATATGCAGGGATATGTACGGGGTTAGGAAGGGTGGGACTTAATATGTAGACCGCGTATATTCGAGGGCCGCGGTTAATACACCCGCGGTTGGAGAGTAAAGGGTGTACTGTAGTACTAATGTGTGTTATGTAATACGGTGTCCGTATTTGATTGACGAGAAATGGCTATTTTTTTTTAGAGAATAAGATCCAGGGGATAACGAGGTCAAATTACTCTTTTCATAGGAGTTGTTATAAATAGGTGAATAAAACGTATTTCATGTCATCATAATTTTAGTTTAACTCTTTATTTAATTAAGAACTGAAAATCTGAGGCGTTCATACTTGTTGGTATTTTGAAATAAATAACCCCAGCTGTCTAATCACTTTAAAATCAAAATTTTTCCTTGTGTGGCCTTCTGAAAAGTGGGGGTTGATTAAATACGGTACTTACATCAAAATGCGATTGTGGGGAGCAATGTTTCGCCAAATGTTCATGGTGTAAAAAAACATGTTGGTTTCATTGCTGTTTTGACATGTACCACCCAACCAATATGAATTAATATTGCAGGTAGAAGAAAAATGATGTATGTACTGGTGAGAAAATGCAACAAAAAAGTGTAATTAAAAATAAATACCTGAAATAATGATGAGCTAAGGAAGCAGAAGTGGGAGTCTCATGGCATGAGAAAAGAAGGAAAAAACCTTTATAAACGAAAAAAAAAACCATATATTTATAAAGAACATCTTAATTAGCAAAAAAAATAAAAGCCATCACGTATTTGAAAATATATATAAAGAAAAACGAAGAAAACAGTCCTAGAAAAAATGAACTACCGGGATTCGAACCTTAGACCTTGGGACATATACCCCTGTGCGTTAACCACTACACCACTAACTTCTTGATATAAGAAGCTGAATTTAAGGAATTTATAAAATTAAAAACATTTAAGGCCCATTTCTGCCAAAACTACTGGCGGTATACACCCATAAGGGGGGGTTATTCGTGAATCTTGAATCGAGGACTATCCAACTGCCAAAATTCATCAAAATCTGAGGTTCCCATTATTGTGAGTTGAGAATGATATTTTCCTATTTGAATCATTATTTCAGAACTTAGTTGGCCTTACCTCTTTTAAATTTTAGACTTCAAAGTCTACAGTAATGTCATGGGTTCAATTCCAGGATCATTTCTTCCCACCATCTGAATAACATAGGAAGAGCTGAAATGTATCATACACCGTGTGGCTAAAAAGTTCCTGGACTCATTGAATAAAAGCTCTCTTTATATTGCTCCTCTGTTGGCACGTCACATTACTCTGAATGGCCAGTATGTCCTCGAATCTCTTCCCCTTCAATTGCAATTTGATGTTTGGAAAGAGGAAAAAGTCTGCAGGGGCTAAATCTGGCAAGTAGGGCAGGTGATGGGTCACAGATACCTGTTTTTGGGCTAAGAAGCATATAACAACACCGGCTGTATGGGACGGCGCATTGTCACGAAGGAAAAACCAATCTCTGGATTCGTGAAACTCGGGTGGAACGCGTCGGATTCGCTGTAATAGCCTCTTCATGACCTCTAAATAAAACAGACCATTCACTGTTTGTCCATATAACACAAATTCCCGGTGAATAACGCCTTTTGCATCGAAAAACACGATTAACATTGTCTTTACTCTCGATTTTTCCATCTGGTCTTTGGTGGGTTTCATTTTCTTCGGACTCAACCACACCGCGCTCTGTCTTTTAGTTTCTGGATCGTACATGAAGCACCAGGATTCGTCCCCAGTAACAATTTTTTCCAACACAGAAGGGTCAACATCAACCAATTCAATGAAGTTGTGACACGCATCGACTCACTGCTGCTTCTGTTCTGGAGTTAACGTGTAGGGAACAAATTTCACGCACACCTTTCTCTTGCCCAAATCGTCGTGCAGAATGGTGCGAACAGTTTCCTTGTTGATGTTGATGCTTTCACTGATCATTTGGATTGTTAGCTGGCAGTCCTGTGCAAGCAGCTTGCGCACAGCGTCGATCTTCTCTTTGTTACGGCTTGTGGAGGGACGTCTGCTTCGTTCGTCATCTTGCAACGATTCCCGCCCATCCCGGAACCTCTTGTACCACTTGAATGTCATAGTACGTGACAAACATTCATCCCCATATGCTTCCTTCAACATTTCGTATGTTTCCATCGCACTTTTCTTTAATTTAAAACAAAATGTTATCGCAGCTCTCATCTCCATTTTGAAATCGTAACGTGACACAAAAAATGTTTTCACAAAAACACGTCCTGCATTGCTCTCTTTCAATAGCAGACTGACGCAACTATCACATGTGTTGCGCAAGGCTTGGAACTAACTACATCGAGTGTTGGTCGATAGATGGTGCTGTCAGTACACCCGCCAAAAAATCAGTCCGGAAACATTTTAGCCACACAAGCCTTTTTTTTGTTACTTCTTTAAAATTACATATAATCATCGTGCAAACTTGGGATTTGAATAAATGAACACTTAAAAGAATGAAAATTTATTTTCCTACGATCAATTTTTGAGTGGTCCACAAATTAGTTTTTAATGCCAAAAATTCAGGTTTTATGAAGGAAAAGTTTTTTGCCAACATGGGACTTGTATATACAAGTATGGATTATTTTGCTATGTGAACAACTATACAGATGTAGAGAATGAGGAGAGGATTAAGTGGGGGGAGGGGGGGAGATAAGATGGAAGGTGGTAGATAGAATTAGAAAAAGGATAAAAATGGATTGAGAGTGAAAGGAAGAAGAGAAGTGGTGAAGAGGGGGAGGAAAGACAGGCAGAGAGAGAGAGATTGTTGCATGTACCATATCTGCCCGAATACAAGCCGATGTTTTTTGTCAAAATCTATCATGAAAAAATCACCCCTCGGCTTAAATGCGAGTCCGAGGAAAATTTGGGTTATGGTTAAATCTGGAAGTCTCACATTGCCTTCGCATTCAAATGTTGGTACTATATTTTTCGTAAAGTAAATATTTGACCTACGATGAATATATATAAAAATATCTTGGCGAGATCGCTTGCATAAATTGACGGTTACGCAAAATGCATTGACGGCTTTGAACGCTCAGCTGTTTGAATTTCATTAAAACTTTACATGGAACGTGAATAATTATAAAAATGCAGTTTCTGAAGGCATTGTATATGCTAATTTCATTGGAAATAGACTTGGATAAAAAAATATCTTGGCGAGATCGCTTCCGTAAATTGACGATTAAGGAAAATGCGTTGACGGCTTAGAATGCTCAACTGTTTGAATTTCTGTAAAATTTTACATGGAACGTGAATAATTATAAAAATGCAGTTTCTTAAGGCATTGGTATATGCTAATTTCATTGGAAATAGACTTGGATGAAAAATTATCTTGGCGAGATCGCTATTACTATATGTGACCTTTTGTGAAAATGAAGATGAATGAAATTATTGTCACTGAATGTGGAACATTATTCAACGATGGAAAATTATAAATTGGAGTAATATTTCAAAATGTCAACAACTAAATCATTTCCCACACATTTCTTCGATCTCGAATAATGTATTCAAAGATGTGGATGAATGCCCGGCATACTTCAGCATAAAATCTACGAAATTTACGTTTTGCCAAAAAATTGTGGAAATTTTTGGGGGGTCGGCTTAAATCCGGGGTCGGCTTCTATTCGGGCAGATACGGTATTTTTGGCCAATCAACCTCCTGCATTATTATAGCAATAATACAAAAGGGAGGATGGAATCCAATGCAGAAATTAGGCTACTCTATACTAAGAGTATCAAGGAGTCAACCCTTAGAGGGTAGTATCACTAAATTTGTATGCACTTATATGTACAACCAGGGTCGCAGTTACCACTTTTGATGCCCAGTGCAGAAGATTTTTTGGCACCCCAAGATGATTTAATAAAATGATAAGTGCATATTTTAAAAGGGATATTTAACTAAAATAAACAATCATTTCTTTAAATATTTATTTTTTGGGCTTTACTTGCAGCAAACATATTGATTATGTTATTGAAATCTATGTTTTTAGCAATGTCATATTCAATACATAAGATGGCTAAGCCAGATAATCTCTCTCGGTTCATTGATGACCGAAGGTAATTTTTGATCAATTTCAGTTTACTAAAAGAATGCTCTCCAGTTGAAATTGATGAGACAAATGTCAAGAAAATTCTCAGAAAAATTTCCTCATTGAGAAATGAATTTAAGAAGTTCATATTTGTAAAGAAATTCCAATATTTATTTCTGCCTAATTTTTACACTTTTTATAGAAGGTTGGTGGTGTTTCAAACTGCGAACTACCCTGATTAACTCATGTTCATCCACATTGTTTTAAAAAGTTTAAAGTCATTACCAATTTCTTATAGAGATGTGAATCATTTGCCTTTGAAGAGAATGTATTGTCTGATGTACTGCATCATAGATAGCATTTTCTGTTATTTCAGGTATTGAGGGTGCTTCAGTTTCCATTGTGTCATGAAATTTCTATTTTCTTCCTTTTATTTTTGGGAGCACAGCAGGTATTCCTTTTTCATCGCAAAATTTCTTTGCCTCTTCCATATACTCTTCCAGTAGTGACTCTTAACTTTTTATGTCTGGTATCAAATTTCTGATCATGTCAACGGCTCTATCTGCAGTTACATTAGCATCCTGATTTAGTGTGGCTGTTGATCTTCTTGAGGCAATAGTCCCAAAATAACAAGAAAAATATAAATTGCATGCCGATCTGTTTTAACAGACCTTCAGCATCTGTGCTTTTAAGTTCATTCTTTAATTTTATTAACACCCTCTTAACTTGCTTCAATTGTAACCTCAATGAATTCACAGCATTTGCTCTTGGTGACCTTCGTGTTATGCCATGTATTTTCAACGTCACCTTAAGGACCTCCATGAGTGCAACACATCTCCATGTGGAACCAGAGAAATAAAAGAACAGATTCCCTACCTTTGCAAAAGAATTCCCTAATTTGACGGTTTGTTTTTTCAGTGGAATGATAAAAAGCTAAATTAAGCGAATGCTCTGTACAGGGTAAGAAATGTGCAAGGGGGTTATGTTTAAAAATTATTTCCTTGCAACCGTTTAATTTACCGGTCATATTAGGAGCATTTTCATGCGATTGAGCTCTTATATTTTGTAAACATAGTCCATCCTGTTCCAATTTTTGGATTATTTCTGATGTGATTTCGTCTTTTTTTCGATTTTACAGCAACAAAATCAATAAAGGCCTCCTCAATACATAATTACTTTTTTATCGACGACTTGGATGAAAATTCTGGAGTGTGATAGGGTGCACACATTTTTGGGGAAGAGAGTAAATAAAAGAAATTTAATTCCGAACATGAAGAATAGAGGCAGCCGAAAAGCCATCAATAAATTCTGCACACGTTAACCTATGACTTGGTACTGTCATGGCCCTTCGGCTGAACCTTAGGTTGGCTGTTATAAGTTGCGAAGAGATCGTAAGAGCAAAACTGTAACCACATTTTATCAATTGCATAATATAACTTCCATTTGATGCCCCCTTATGAAGCTGCACCCTGAGCACCTGCCCCAGTTGTCCTGCCCTCACTACAGCTCTGTGTCTGTGTACAACCAATAACCTTCCTCTTCCCTCCTTTCTTCCCCCCACCCTTTTTACACTTCTCACTAATGCAGTGTTTCCCAACCTTTTTAGAGTCGCGGCACCCTTAAAGTGACTTTTCAGAATTTCGCGGCACCCCTCCCTATCCAACAGTAATAATCGTGGTTTATTTATCATCATATCCAAAGAATAAAATCAAGATTTTATCATTATTTATTCTACTAGTCATTAACGTTTCCAAGTTTCAACAGCTAATTACAGGTATTTACACCAGACTAACATATTTCCTTTGGTACACAATGCACAAGAAAGTACAACTTCGCATTAGTATAGGTCAAGATAAAAATTACACCGTTAGTGAAGGGGCATGTTATGAATTCCCCAGTAGGAATGAGGCTAAAAATGGGAAAACAGAATAATTTTTGCGGCATCCCTCAGAGCACTTCACGGCACCCAGGTTGGGAAACACTGCACTAACAGCTTTGATATATATACCATGTTAAAGTCTGTATTTTTACCTGATGATATTGCTCTGCAGTAAAACATTGGTTATGTGAAACATATTTATGTAGAATTTACAAGTTTTCTTATTTTCATTATCACGAAGCAGTTCCAAGTTATGTCACAAACTATTACATTTATAAGACAGAAGTTTTGGACTAAAGCCATTTTGAAATGAAACTGATTCACCTAACTTTTTATGATTAAAAACCTATCATTTCCTTGAAGGGCAATTACACTAGTATAGAATAATAACTAAAACTCAGTTCATTGTGGGCATGCTCATCATCCTGCCATATTCGATAAGAATGGTTCAACCAGGGTTGTTAAACGAAACCGAACCCAAAGAATAGTTTCGGTTCGGAACGAAACTATATCTTTTCTCTTGCCATTTAGTTTCGGTTCGTAAGGAAACTGTATGTTCCGTGATGGGTTTAGTTCCATTCCGGAACGAAATTGTTTAGTCGGAACGAAATATTTCGTTCCGGAACGGTTCCTTTTCTTGAATGGGTTCGGGTTCAAGTTGAGAGTTATTGGGAGATACGTTCAGTAGTTTCGTTCCAAGCAAACTGCACCATTATTCTGGTCGTGGGGCAGAGAAGAGAGTGAGGTACTCGCATAGAGTAGAAGCCCACAAATCATACGGGGCTTAATTAGGCTTCATTTTATTCTTCTAATGTAAGCCGTTTTAACACATTCAATATCTTCTTGGTTTTTTAGATCCATCCCCAATGGCCAACCGAAATTTCACTATTGTTTTAAATATCGTTTTTCCGGAAAAATTTGCACTAAATACAAACTAACCGATGAGCAAACTGACAAAAACTAAACTGAGGAGCCAGCTTCCTACGAGGTGCCAATGTGCGAGGCCGTCGCTTAACGATACGGTTAGGGGCCGTCCATATATTACGTAAGACGTTTGGGGGAAGGGGTGTGCGGATGAGTCTTACATTGTCTTACAAGGAGGGAGGAAGGGTCTACGATTGGTCTTACGTAAGATTTTACTTTTGCGAAAACGCAGTTTGCGTCCCAGAACAGTACTCTGAATGAAACGCATTTAACACCGCTAATGCTGCGCTCCCACGCTCTAGCGATAGCAGGACTCACTGTCAGTCGAAGCGGGCGCCGATGCTCTGCCACATGGGGGCGCTGCACTTTTATTGCTGAGCTTTCTTGTACCCCCACCCCGCTCCCTGAGTCCCACTCTGCATGACGCACGTGCTGCAAGTTCCAACCTGACGCGAGCCGCTACCGGCAGACAGGAGTGCTGCACGAGGGTACCGCGGGTTTAAATGACTTACTTTCGCTCGAATGATGGGGTCTAGAGCAGATCTCTATAAAAGGCTCTTTGAAGCTTTCAAGAATTGCTACCCAAGCAAAACTCCACAACAAGCCCAGGAGAAGGCAAATGTTATCTGGCGAAGAGCTAAAACTGAATTTGGAAAGGATGGTATGGCATTTGAAAAACACATTGACAGTAAAATTCAGCAACTGAATCAAGAAGCTATGAAGAGAAAAGCTACTCTCAAGAGGTTTTTTGTGAAGGTAAGCATTGCGGATGACACATTTCAGACATCTTTTGCAATTATAGCCTGTCTCTGCATGCACGAATGTCTCGTAGAATGCCCCTCTGCATGTCTGGTCCATGTTTATTAGTTTTATTCGATGTCTAGGGGGCTCACCACAACAGGGGTGCCAATACGTTGACATGTCTTTATTTTTTTTCGGTGCTCCAAAATCTATGGAAGGTTTTTATTACCTATTTTTTTATGTTGTGAAAAAAGTTTACCTTTATGTGACTGCTAGCCAAGTACGGCTTCTCACTGAAATAATAAACATTTGTTTATAAATAATAGGGGAATTATTTACTAGATCAGCTGACTACCACCCCTGAAAATTATCTAATACTCATTCGAAGTGAAACATCAGTAGTGGTGAGCTCGCGAGTGAAAAAAACCCCAGATTTCTTACGTAAGATTTAGGAGGGGGGGGGGGTCCCATTGGTTCTTATGTTTTCTTACATGGGGGAGAGGGAGGGGTCAAAAAGTGGCCTAAAACGTCTTACGTAATATATGGACGGTCCCTTATTACGGAGCGGGAGATGCGTTGACGCCGGTCGTCTGCGCACGGTAGCAACCGTCGACGGCGGCATTGAATGTGTTAATGATATGGCGATTTTTCCGCGAACACCCATTTTCCATCAGCGAGAAAAACAACTCCGTATGAGGTCGGCGTTCACTACTCACTGCGCACTCTACATCTTCCCGGTGGTGATATTAGGAACTAAGATCCCCCTCCTATCCTCGACCTCCCCTCTCGCATTCCCCCCTCGCCCTCTCCTCTCGCCGTTAGACGCGAGTAAAAACCATTGAAAACTGGCTAGAACCAAAGCTGGATCCAAAGTAGAAGGAGCCGGAACGAAACTATTTCATGTGCGAACCTGATCCGGAACGGTTCAGTTTCGTTCCATCGACATTTTGGTCCGAAGATTTCGTTCCACTTTCGTTCCGGTTCCACTTTCATTCCACGACTTTGGTTCCTTTTCCGGTTTGGTTCCTGTGAACCGAAACCTATCTGGAACCGTTCCTTTTCAGTGGGTTCGGTTTCGTTTAACAACCCTGGGTTCAACCAGTATACATATCCATCGATGTTAAAGGTTAATAGCAAGAATGGGAAAACAATCAAATGACCAAAATTACCTGAGCTCTTCCCCAAAAGCCAGTTTCATAGTGGTTAGGATCTCTAGGTAAGGAGACTTCACATAAGATGCTAGTCAGTCTGGGCAATACTGTCCTCACATCCATCATCTGAAGCATGGGCTGTCAGCAAAAGAAAAAAATGACTCAAATAAATTCATGTCAAATATAGTAAAATCTCTTTATAATGAATTTGAAGGGACCCAATTGTTGGCACTTTGTTGTAAGGAGGTTTTTTCTGATTAATCATATATGCATATTAGCATTGGTTATAATTTATTTCAACACTAACATTTTAGTTAAAGAATATTTCCAAAAAATTCACTTTATGATAAAAACAACATTATTTTTTCATTCCTGTAACATTGATCAATTTTAATAGTAAAAACAATCTATATGTGCCAATTTATGATGTAGGGCATCTCTGGGCTACTGAGCTATATCATTATTATTGATCAAAACTTGGATTACTTTATACTAAATTTACTTTTTCAGTATTCAAAATATTTAAATGGCAAATTTTACAATTTTTAACACTATGTACATTAGAGATGATAGGATATAAATAAATAGCCAAATAAAAGTAAATGAAAATATAGCACAAAAAATATTAATGAAAAAATATTTCTTTTATTTAAATAAAAGTTACGTATTCAGTTGGTCTTCAATATTTACCATAAATAGCTACTAATGAGAAATTATCTATAGAAGATTTATTTATAAAAAGGAATTTATATTTTATTACATTTTTAATAAATTTTCATACTTAATTATACATACAGGCAGACCTCGTCTTTTGCAGAGGTTAAGTTCCTGAAAACAGCGCGAAAGACAAAATCGCAAAAGAAAAGTAATTAAGGCAATGGGAAATACAGGGTGTGGTTCCCATCACAGCAACAACAGATCATATGTCCTCTGTATTGATGACCGCAGAAAAGTAGAGAAAGAGATGGAAAAATGAATGCCAATGAAAGAGAGATTTAAACAGGATAAAAGAACATGAAAAAAGCATCAGAAAATAAAATCAAGTTCCATAGTAGAATCGAAAAAAAAAAATGAATGGTGGTTGCCTAACTTGCAGGAGCTAATTTCCAAATACGGCAGACTTATTAGTCTCTGGGTGTAATGAGTTTAGCAAAGTCTTGGAAAAATGATACTGCCTGACAACGGATAATTGTAACACATTGCTGATATTAGCTGAATTTCTATTTTCTTGGTCTATGGAACCCTATGGTATATATAATGCAAAAAGGTATGCTGCCTACTTGGAAAGTAAAACGTTGAAGAAAATCCAAATAGAGAAAAGCAAAAATGTTTTACTTTTTTGGAGAAAAAATTGAAACACCTCGTCAACAAAGCAGTTAATTAAGCTAATTTCAACAGCGAGTCCTCAGTAGGCCTAAAATGCAATCCTTATTGATTTTCTTGAATTCCTGGTGTTCAAGAATAAAATGGAAGGCTAATTTTGTGTCAAACCATTAAACTAAAAGCATAAGAAATAGCAATGGCACTAAAATATATATGAAATGAATACAAAGCTGGTATTGGCTGATATGTACAATGATACAAAAAATAAGCTTTCCTCAAAGGTTCAATTTACAGCTTTTCAGAAGCACATTATTAAACTTAGAAACGCAAATACAGTGGAATCCCGATTTAAGGTTCTCCCATTTAAGGTTTACCTGAATTTAAGGCGGTGTTTATGCAGCCCCGACCAAAGCTCCATATAAACAATGTATTGTATCACCCGATTTAGTGTTTCTCGATTCTGTGAATTGCCCGCAATTAAAGGACACAATTCTGGTCCCTTGCAGGGCATCGCCTTGATTTCAGGTGCGTTTACACCGTGACTCGAGAATATTTCATTTGGTGGAGATGTTATATATTAATTCAATCTAACCATCAATGGCACAACACATACTGGCATTGTAACTACATTAAATAAACTCAAAAGAATTAATATTTAGTCGTGCTGTTTTGTCAATCCACCTTAAATGACCTAATCCGTTACGTATTTCATGAAAGTTGCGATGACGTCATCACATGGACACGGATTTTTTTTTACGTTTCACTTCACAGGCGCTAACTCACTAACGTGACACGTTAGCAAGTTGGGCCACCCGCGTTTAACACAGCCATATTTACTTTGTTAACCTGAAAGGAAGACAATCCCCCAAAAGTCTTATTCACAACAATGTTAATATTACATCAAGCCGGCGATGTTCTTAAAACTTCGAATGTATGTTCTTACTCGTCAGTCACTGTAGCATTTCCCTACACCGCACAAGACATGCAATCAAATTTGCGAGCCCACTTAGTATAAAGGACCGAAATGAAACAAATGAGACTAAAATGACGTTGGAACTGTTAGCGTTGTCATTTTATGCACAGTCAGCCGATAACAGGCGTCGAAACACTGCTTCACTGAGGGATAATTATTCGAAACTCATAAATACAGTAAAACTCCTGTATAAATTGCCTCACTATACCACAGATTCGGATATACCGCGGGTCCCCGAAAATGATTCCATTTATTTTCTTCGTAAACAATTTGGTTCAAATTTTACTGGGATTTACTTTCTTCATAAACAACTTGGTTCAAATTTTTCCGGGATTTATTTTCTTCGTAAACAACTTGGTTCAAATTTTACTTAGGATGGGAATCACTAGCTGAGCGCCGATCATGCTCTAGGTTAAAACTTCTTGAAAGATTTAGAAAGCATATATTCTCCAGCGATGTCGAAGAAACAATAAGAGCGCCAACTTATATTGGTAGAATGGACCATCCTCGTAAAATAAGAGAGATAGCCTGTAGGTCTGAGAGGTATAAAGGCTCGTTTTTCCCTAGAACGATAACTGAGCAGAACAGAAGTTACAAAAAGAAATCAGCCGACGTAGAATGATACTATACATTATTATGTGCTTTACCTTGGTGCTATTGCACCCCCTGCCACACACCATTGCGGTGGCTTGCAGGGTGAACTATAGATAGATAGATAAAATCGAAAGGCCCGTGAGGCTGGTCGGAGTCTCTCGCAGAAGTAGCGAAGCGTTTAAGTTTAATTTAATCAAATATATAAAATCATAAATTTTTAAACACTGTTATTACCGCTGAGACCATATTCGGTAATCTCATCTAACGACAATCCCACTAGTATTAGGGTTACCATACGTCCGGATTTTCTTAAAATTTACTGAGATTTTAGCAAATAAAACTCATTTTTTTTTCTGGTTATGCCCTTCAAAATCTTAACACTATAGACTTAAGTAATTATTTATATACCTTGTTTTTTTAAAAAAATTATACTACATTTTAGGTTTAAAATTAAATTTGTCCAGGTTTTATTATCAGAATATGGTAATCCTAACTAGTACGTGCCATTTAGGAAAGAAAGTATGATTGAATTTTTCACCAGCTATACCAAGATAATGATCAGTTTGTTCGCTTGTTGCTACATACTGAAGTTTGTTGGCTCTCGAAAGGGAATTATTTGACATGTTTTGTAGAATTATGCGATAGCGTGTTGTTATTTTACCTTAATGAAAACAAAATTGACATTTGCAATGATTTAAAGTTGGTGAAAAAGGATGCTTTTTACTTGGCTGGAATATTTAAAAAAATTAATGAAGTTAACTTACGACTTCAAGGAAAGAAAGTGACACTGATTGATTGAAATGTTATTTCGGTATTCATTGACAAATTGTATTTATTCAAAAAAAACATCCTGCAAAAAGAATTTTACCAGTTTCCGGAACTAAACAACATCAAAGATGATCTTACAGCCGAATACATAGACAAGTTTGCAGATCACATTTCTGTCATTAGAATTGATATGATGACTCGTTTTCGCGATGTAATAGACTTGAAAGTGGATGCCTGGATGGTTACTCCATTCATCACAAATGTGTGTGATGTGGATATTGAATACTAAGAGGAGATAATAGAATTACTTCATGGTGAGGAGCGTAAAGCCAATTTCAACCAAGGTGGATATGTGCAACTTTGGTAGAACAAGAAAATGCCCTCTATGTATCCATGCTTGTGGATGAAAATATCATTGCTCTTGTTAGCTTTCCCAACCTCATATTTAGTCAAGAAGGGATTCAGTGCAGTCAACAATCTCCTGTCCGAAAAAAGAAATTGCTTACAAGTAACAGGAAGAGGAGATCTTCGAATGACCCTTACAGACATTGATTCCCTGGTTTGTAGGCACCAAGTACGCATTGAAATGTATGCCAAATGCTTACTTTAACATTGTTTTTGGATTAATAAACATAATTAAATTTGGTCTTTTATTAAAAATTTTATTGGTAAGTTGATACTGTAGGTGGGCTCAGTGGCAAGTGAAGGGGGCAGGGGGGTGCAGTTGCCCGGGCGCCGAGTTCAGGGGGACGCAAAAATATCAAATTAGCACCTGTCGGGTCGAGATGCGATTTGTACCCCCCCTCCTTAAATCGCTTTGCTACTGGGGGTGCAAAATTATTCTTTGTGCCAGGCGCCAGAAACCCTCACTACGCCACAGGGTGGGGCGGTGAACTTATTTCAAAGGACAACATATGGTAAAAGTGGGTGGTGACTCAAAAAAGGTTGAAGACCACTGAGCTAGAAGAATCACCTTTGCCAGAGGACTTACAGTTGGTATTATTCTCAACCATCTTCGTTCTGTGAAATTTTAAGAATGAAAAAATTGATCGTAATTAATCTATACCCTTAATATTTGTGTTTTAACTAATAAAACATATTTAACATTAATGAACTGCCATTTAGTCTTTCAATTTTAGATAACCCCCATTTAATGTATTACTCAATTTAAGGTACAAAAAACTTGTCCCCGATGCAAACGTTAAATGGGGATTCCAATGTAATTAGGAACTATGTCAAAGTGGTAATGTTGACGATACACCCATTTACTTCAACATACTGTCAAATTAATCCAGTTCAATAAATGCTGGTGAGGATATTTTGTGGGAGTCTGAGAAAGAAGTTAGGAACATTGAATGCAGTAAGACTGGTGGAAGCATTTGGAGACACTAATGACGGTTAGAGTGTGAAAGACAATAGAAAGAGCGGAAGATGATTTTCTTACTCAAGGTCACCTTTTTTCAGGTGAGTATAACTCATAATTTTCCTTTAGGAAGAAAATTTAACCTTAGCAAAGTTCCCCTTCCCCACGCACACACAAAACATCTTAATTTAATTCGACATAATATCAGAAAAATTATGCAAAGCCAATATATGATTACATTCCATACATATTAATTTTTTAAATGCATACTGCAATACATACTGCCTATACTGACAACACTAACAATAAATGAAAAACTTTCCTGTTAAACAAAAAGTGTTACATTTATAAGACAATTAAAGTGGTGACAGCAAAATATCTGAATTACTTTGCACTTTGTAAAGAATAAACTTCAATTACCTCTTCCAATCCAACAACAACAGGATATTCTCCATTGCCAGGCTTTCCAGAGGAGGAAGGACCACGCATAGGGCGATTACGCAGTCTCCTAGTACCATGAGATATATCGTTTATGTCCTCTCCAGGGGTAGTGGGCCTGCCACGTGACCCCCATCCAGTACCTCCCCCCTCCATCACATTATTCTGCAAAGACGTACCGAGACGGCAAAGGAGAGCCAAAAGGGAGGCAAGGCAATCCAGCTGCCACTCCCATGCTCCTCCTCCACCACCTCCTCCTCCAGACGAACATCCTCTCTGCAAAACACCTACGATAGATAACAAAAAATCTATCCTGTATAAATGTAATACACAAAATGCAATGGAAATCCTCCAATTGTTAACTATAACACATTTAGGTTAATTGAGTTCTAAAGAAGATATTTATAAAATTTTGTCAACTGAAAGTGGAGGTTTACTCTTGTTGTTTTTTCGTATTTTCCAAATATCTCCTTCAAGACTCAATTAACTTAAACACATGCCATAATAAAAGTTGTAGACTGTAATTTTCTACAAGTTTTGTTTCAAACATTTTTTCATAAAGCCTATTGTTTAAGAGATATTTTGATTTTGTATCTGAATTTATGTTAACTATGTTGCTAAGTGATAACATTGTTTCCATTACTATGACAAAATTTTACAATTGTTGATAGTGATGCATACACTGCCAAGGAAGTTTCCTGCATACTGTTATTTTCATGTCTCCAGAATAAAACAGGAGAAAGTATAATGTTATTAATTTTTTTAAAGGTGTTTGATTAATCTCCATCACTATATTTTAGTATGTCTGTCTGTTCCTTTATGCACACCCACATTTCTCAATCGATTCAGACCAAATTTGGCACGATTGTAGGGGGTACCAAGGGGAAGGTTAGTGTGTCGTTTTAGTGTCCATCTGTCTGTTCGTTTCAAAATAGCAGCCCATTTATGCAGGCCCACTATCAACTGATTCCAACCAAATTTGGCACAATAATAGGAGGCACTAAGGGAAAGATCAATGCAAGGTTTTAGTGTTCATCTGTCCACTTGATTCAAAATGGCAGACAATTGTCTGTCTCTTCCTTTATGCACATCCACCTTTCTCAACAAATTTCATTATAGGGGGCACTATGGGGAAGGTCAACATGGGATTATAGTGTCCATCTGTCTGTTTGATTCAAAATGGCAACCAATTTAAAGATTAAACTACAGATATTTTCCCGAGTCTTACTATTGATTTGAACCAAATTTGGTACAATTGTGGAGGGCACCCAGGAATAATTCATATGTGGTTTTTATTTCCCTCTGCCCATTTTATTCAAAATGGTGGCCGATTGAATTCTTAATTACCATGTATTATCTAGAATTCCAATTGGATTGGAACCAAATTTCCCTGGACAATGCCAGGTATTTCTGTAAGTATTATATATTTATCATTTATGCAATCGTAACTCACAATCTTTCAAGATGCATAACAAAGAAATTTGTCACTATAGGGTCAGGTAGAAGCCAAGATATGACATTCTATGTTTAGAAAGTGAAAACTTGGTGACAAAATTTTCAATTTATCGAACAATAAATAATTTTCCCAAATTTTTGGAGATTTTAACATGCATAATCAGATATATTATGATTGAGTGTCATAATTTCACTTAATGAGAAATTCACCATAATCGCGACAGATTCTATAGTTATTATTCTGGTGACATGTGGCTTTATGATAGGCTTAGATGTGAAAAAAATCACTTGTTGCCTAGGTGTTCCAAGTGTTTTACATCTGAACTTACAAGGGAAGACACCCAAGCGTAAGTGGCGGATCACGACCAAACTTCACAGGATGAAAGAAAACGAAAAATAATTAGACACGTATTTTCGGAAAGGCATCTAACGAGCACGCATTTTCGAGATATTTGCAAATTGAAAATTGAAAAACAAGTGGATTGTCTACTAATACCATGACGAGCGACTCCCTAACAAGAGGTGGCGGTAGCCTGGTGATAAAGAGTCGGGCTGCGGAAATTGTGTCGCGGGTTCGATCATTGACGTCGCCAGTTTTTTTTTCTTCTCCAATCAATATTTTATGACTTTAGTTTTATGTAAGTGGTCCAAATTACATCATTAATAATTTTCTTTCTTTTTTCAGGCCAGTATTTTAATTTTAAATCCAATCCAATGCACTTTTTACGACATACTCGGATTATATAGATACTTGATAAATATATACAACATTTTCTACGCACACTCTCCTCGATATTTCCACTGTAGAGTTGCACAGTTTACGTGCCGAATAAGGAGCACTTTATGCCACGTTCCGACGGTTTCTCGAGTCCTTTCCGTGCGTCCTGGCGGTGGGCCCTACCGGGTGGGGTCGCTTCTCGCTTGTTCTCCTAGGGATGGATTAGGTAGCGGCCTCTGTATCACACGGCGTCTGCATTGTCGGTCAGAGAACCCGCAAAGCGCTCGAAAAAACCAATGTTCCCCACTTGACGGCGTGCAGCCGACAACAGGCGACCACATGTGACTAAAGGCAGATGCACAATTGCCCAGGAACGAGAACGGCAACGCGAAGAAATTAAATTAAATAAATTTTAAACGTATACATGCGCGCCGCCATTGTTTTCGTTAAAATGTATTATTTGCTATCGTTACTTTATTATCTTGTTATACTGTTATCGTTGCTGTTCATTAATTAATTAAATGCGGATAATTAACCGCAGTAGCGATCGAATCCCCACACATTGTTTCTGTAGGCGAAATAACAATTTGAGGCGTACACGTGAACGTGTCGCGTTCTATTGTGCACTGATAGGGTCGCTACCGTTACCGTTAGCGTTTGCTGCCGTTCACCTTCCTGTTCTTGTTCTCGTTCCCGGCCAATTGTAACTAATGAGGCAATAGCGACCGACTAATGGCGGTATAACCATTACATATGAATAAATTACGGTTCCCTAATCCTTCCCTAGGAGAGCGAGCGAAAAGCGACCCCACCCGGTAGGGCCCACCGCCAGGACGCACCGAAAGGACTCGAGAAACCGTCGGAACGTGGCATAAAGTGCTCCTTATTCGGCACGTAAACTGTGCAACTCTACAGTGGAAATATCAAGGAGGGTGTGCGTAGAAAATGTTGTATATATTTATCAAGTATCTATATAATCCGAGTATGTCGTAAAAAGTGCATTGGATTGGATTTAAAATTAAAATACTGGCCTGAAAAAAGAAAGAAAATTATTAATGATGTAATTTGGACCACTTACATAAAACTAAAGTCATAAAATATTGATTGGAGAAGAAAAAAAAACCGGCGACGTCAATGATCGAACCCGCGACACAATTTCCGCAGCCCGACTCTTTATCACCAGGCTACCGCCACCTCTTGTTAGGGAGTCGCTCGTCATGGTATTAGTAGACAATCCACTTGTTTTTCAATTTTCAATTTGCAAATATCTCGAAAACGCGTGCTCGTTAGACGCCTTTCCGAAAATACGTGTCTAATTATTTTTCGTTTTCTTTCATCCTGTGAAGTTTGGTCGTGATCCGCCAGTTACACTTGGGTGCCTTCCCTTGTTAGCAATTTTTTCTATCACTAGGTTCTCCTTAGAAATTTAGATATAGATTAAATTTGAAATTTGTTTTTTAATTAGAATTTTATTAAGACAATAGCTTCTGGATGATGGCAACAAAAGAATGTAAATACCCTTAGAGCTGTAACGATGTAACTTTGTTGTAAAACAACTTAAATCAATACACAGGTATTAATTGATCAATAACATAACTTCAAATTGATGTAAATTGGAGTATACTGGTATAAACAAGTCTGTTTAATGAGAAGAAAATATTTATAAACCTGAAAATAGCCTTCATTTTGGGACTGCATACATGGAAAAGATGGTACATGAAGCTGCATAGTAGAAATAACATTCTTGATAGTAAAATTAATCAATGGCAAGGACAGAATTTAAAAATATAAATATTATGTCAATTATCAAACTCACCTGACATAAAAATATCAAAGAGATGTCTCAATCCCCCACTTTTTATGAATTTCTGGCTCCAACTGACAGTCTGAGTAACATTTTCCTTGCTACCATCATTTTGAGTTGAAATAGAAGCATCATTGCTAGACTGAGTAAATAAAAATAGAATTTTAGTATGTTTTTAACATTATTTGCATCCTTCATCAAAAAATAGTTGTTCTTTGTTTCATCCATTTGTAAGATAACAAACATCAGTAGAGAATACAAAATCATCTCCCAATTTTACTAAAATTAACATCCAAAATATAGGAAAAACATTTGCTGCCTTGGAGCACAGTGAGTTCATTTGAAGACAACTACTTTTGTGCTTGTGAGTACAGCAAGCATTTTACAGTTTAACACATTCATTATATAATAAAAAATTATCAAACGAGTGTCCATTTTTCAATTATTTCACTTTTGAAAAAGCTAAAATATTTAACTACAGTCAGACCCTGATTGTACGACAGAGAGAGAGAGAGAAGCGGATCCTACGAGTAGAGAAGATTTTCATCGCAAGTCGTGTGTGCTGAAAGTTTCCTTAGGTCAGAGTGGAACTATAATTTGATATTCATGACGTGTTTTATGTTGCGAGACTAGTTTTACGTCTCAAGAGCATTGTTTGCTGTTATGTTATAATTTGATATTCCTGGAGAAATCGTCCAGCTATTTCATTTTCGAATGTCAATGACCAACTTGACATGCCTTTCGTAAATTGTGATGTTCATTACGGAAAAAATTACAGCTTTACTAGATACCGGCTCCACCTTGTCGATGCTTGATATTAATACTTGGCGTAAAATTCCGCGCCCGGGACAAACCCAACAATGTAAAATTACCGTATTCACCTGAATCTAAGACGACCTTTTTTTCCAAATTTTCAGCTGTAAATATCAAGAGTCGTCTTACATTCGAATACGAAGTATATTTAAGCATTTAATCAATGGTTTTTATAACAAATGGTATATTAGAGTAAACAATTCACAACAGCAAATTGAAGTACGTACATAAAGAAGTGAAATAAACAAATAGTAAAACAATACAAAAAACATGACGGGAATAATAATTATTTAGACTAATAATCATCGTCGACGATCATAACACAGACGACGTACTTTCTTCTTGCACGTAATGGCAACCGCAATGTCAAAACAAATGAGAGCGGAAATCATTGGGATTCCCCTTTCAAACGACGCACCGCGATTCACTAAGTGTGACAGTAATTTTGAGTTGTGCATTCTTCATTTAAATGCACAACCCTTAAGTTAAAATGACAGATCATGTTGAAGTACGTGGCACGAGTGCAAAGGGAAAGTTAACAAAGGAATTAGACGGAGCTAAGATACAAATTTTAAGCTGATCGTGATAAATTACGCCGAAAAAACTAATAACTGTGATGCGAGTAGAAAGTTCGGTGTATCTGAGGCAAATGTGCGTCGATGGAAACTCTCAAAACAGGAACTAGAAAAAGCCAAAGCCACAAGGAAGTCGCTCAGTGGTCCAAAATTAGGCCGATTTCATGGCATTGAAGAAGAAGTAGTCAAGTTTGTGCGCACCATGAGGAAGAACGGTATGCCTGTTTCAACTGAAAGTATTATACTTAAAGCTAATGAAATTACTAGAGGACTTAATATATCATTGCAAGAATTCAAGGCCAGCAGAAGTTGGTGCGTGAGAATGATGCGACGAAATAATTTTTCTTTACGGCGACGAACTTCGCTGTCAGAAATTGTCAGAAGACTATGTAGAAAAACTTCTCGCTTACCAGAAATACGTAATTGGACTTAGAAAAACCAATAATTACCTTTTGAGCCAAATAGGAAATGCCGATGAAACTCCGGTTTACTTCTACATGCCATCTAATTATACTGTGAACGAAAAAGGTGCGAAGTCCGTCCTAATTAAAACTACAGGCAACGAAAAAATGCGAGTCACGGGAATGTTGGCGGTTTTAGCAGATGGGACTAAATTACCACCATATGTGATTCTAAAGCGGAAAACAATGCCTAAGAAACATTTGCCAAGTGGAATAATAGGTGTCAAGAAAAGGGGTGGATGACTAAAGAACTAATGAGAGATTGGTGTGGAATAGACGGTCAGGAGCTTTACTGAAACAAAGAGCAATGCTTTCACTGGATGCATTCAAGGACACTTATCTCTTGAAATTAAAAACATAATGAGTGCGATGAATATTGATCTTATTGTAATACCTGGAGGAATGACATCGCAACTTCAAGTTCAAGAAACCTGAAGTTGCAATGGATCAAGGCATCGTGGCAACAAATAAATGCAAAAGTAATAGTGAAAGGATTTAAGAAATGCTGCTTATCTAATGCCAGGGATGGGAGTGAGGATGATGTTTTGTGGGAGACTGATGATGAAGTTGAGAGTGATAAAGATAGTGAGCATGAGGAAAATAGTGAAGGTTGCATAGACAGTGATGATGACTAACACAATAAAATGATTTTATGCAGCACTTGGATTGAAATGTTTTTTTGTTGTCCTGAAATGAGTATATTCTTTCAATGTATTTACTTTATTTTTAATGTTATCTTAAAATGAATGCTACCATTTAATTTGTTTGAAAACCTGAATGGTTCTATTTGTGATGTGATCTTATGATTTTAAAATGTTAAAAGACAATGACATTCAAGAAAAGTATAAGAGAAAATAAATATTTCACAAGATTTATAATTTTTGTAGTCATGAAGGTCAATTTGAGCTTTTTTCTCTTTTGGAATCATCAAAATGGGGGGTCGTCTTAGATTCGGGGTCGTCTTGGATTCGGGTGAATACGGTACGTGTTGGAATGTCACTGCAGCTCCGATTATTCTGACACGATACGTTAAATTGAGGGTCCGTCTTCAAAAGTTATGTTGGAGACATACATTCTATATGTCCGAATTGCCTGTCCCAATGATATTGGGTCAGGATTTCATCAAAAGAACGCGAATCATAGTTTATTTACCACGACTCATTTTCCTTCAAAAACTGTCCGGACAAGAAATTCTTTTTCCACTCCGATTCCGAAACTTTGTCAGCTTCGTCCAATTCGCCCCCGGCATCAGTTGTTCATATGCAATGCCAGAACCCATTCCACCTCAGAAAATGTTTCCTCCGGAGGTGAAGTCAACCTTAGCCTTCCAGCAAAGGAAATAAAATGTCTCGTCGATGGCTATTCCGACGTAATCTCATCACAGCTAGGCCAAACCAACTTGATGTGTTATGAGATTGAATTGCTCGATTCAACTCTGGTCAGATCCCCTCCATATCAGTGCTCACCGCCAAAATTGGCCATGACGAGGGCTCATGTCGATAAGTTACTCGCCGACGGTATTATCCAGCCTTCCTCATCTAATTGGGGTTCACCAGCATTTCTCATCCCCAAGAGAGATGGCTCCGAAAGACTTGTGGTCGACTATTGATATGTCTCAAGAGCATTTCTTTTGCTGTTATATTGTTATATCTTGTAAAATATAGCATTTAGTTAGAGGATTATGTGGCTTTGTTTTTTGGTTGCCACAACAGGTTAGGTTCCAGGCAACCATCGTAAAGTGGAACCTATTCTCTTTGGAGCCTTTGGACTTTTTCTTATCAGCACTAGCATTATCGCTTGCACCATTATCAGCCACTGATTCTGAACAAAATATTTCTAATTTAGTCAAAAAAAGAAAATTACTGAACAGTTTAAGGAGATCCAGCAACAACGTCAACATAACCATACTGGCAGGCATACTATGACAAACTAAACTGGCTTCTGGGTGGTGTCTTGTTGTACGCAACATTCTCTCTAAGCTGAAAGCATCTGAGCCGACGTAAAACTGGATTTGGTGACTTTAAACTGGATTATTGTTTCTATGAGGAAATTGATGTAAAAGTGGGTCATCATAAAGCGGATCATCATAAAGCAGGGGCTGACTGTATAAGATAACAAATTATTTGGCAATTAATTGGTCAAAGATCAACTGCTTTTGTTGCATTAAACATACATAGAAATGAAGTCCATAAATCAGCAATGTTAGAGGCTATTTTTTTTCCTTAAGCCAGCAGACGAAGTAAGGTAGTATTTAATTAATTTAATGATAATAAACAAAGTGGTGATAACAATGACGATGCAACAACAAGTCCAACTGATGGAAATTAGGCAAATGCCCAATGAGGATGATGCCAATGAAAAAGATTTTTGTGGAGTAAGGATGTTAATACATTTTCAAAACTCAAACATTTCAATAATGAAATGTACATTCAAAAGTTTCAGCTTTTATCTACTATACCAGGGATTCCCAATCTTTCCAGTGTGGTGAGCACCAAGTTGCATCATAGAACAGTGTTTGTAAACGTGGGAGTTGCAGTCTCCCAGGGGACCGTGAAGTTTTTTCTGGGGGGCCGATAACAAAGATAGTGAATTAATTTTAATCCTAAATAAACAATAAGCTGACAAAAAACATGTTGAATTAATTAAATGATTAAGTATGTTGAAAGGAGATCTTATTGATTTTCTAGGGCATTGTTCTTCAATCACCATACTCAAGTAGTGGGGGAAACACCCATGTGAGTCAGTCGAGAGTATTTTTATTGCACTGACAACAAAAAGCCATATTTAATTATAAAAACATAATTTTATAGAAAAAGTACTTCATAGATATCACTGAGGTTTATCAGTAATTATACAGTAAAACCTCTTCCTTACGAACTCCCTTAGTACAAAGAACTCCGTATAACGAAATGCAGCACCAGTCCAGACAAACTGAAAATCTGAGGCGTTCTACTTGTTGGTATTTTAAGATAAATGACCCCAGCTGTCTAAGCACTATAAAATCAAAATTTTTCCTTGAGTGGCCTTGTGAAAAGTGGGGCTCAGCTTACAATCGCTGTCGGATTACAATCGATTAAATACGGTAATTATTACATACCGTATATCTTTCGAGTATTTAACCTTTATCGTATGAATTTCAATCCTGTGTTGGACGCTCATGGTCGGATTTAATGTACGATATTTAAATAAAAAATGTTTGATTTCAAACAACTGTTCTTAACTTAAAAACTGTTGGGCAGATTTCGTTCAAATAAAAACATTTTGTAGCCTAATAAATGCATTGTAGCATACGTTTAATCTTATGCACGGCCAATGGCGCCGACTTCCAGAATGGGTAATGAAGTCAAGAGCCTCAAATATCCCTATATCAGGACCCATTTTGCAGCAACATGCAAGAGATTTATCAATAAAAATGGGCATAGATAATTTCTAGGCCTCCAAGGGATGGCTACAAAAATTTAAAGCCAGGTGGAATCTAGCCACCCTAAAAAAATTATTACTTTATTATTACTAGGGCATTACTAGTTTTCTAATATTTGTCTATTTATTGATGCACTATTGTTTCTAATGCACATGCCCATTCTAATATTTTAAATATGTAAAGTCAGTAGAAAGTTATCCAAGTTTAGATCATTAATAGGGATATCTCTGTAGCACAGACTCACAGGAATGGCAAAATACATATTATTTATATTGTTTTTGTCATAAAATAAACAGTGGAAACATCCTTTTACAAAATGTTTAGTGTTGATATAAATGACAAATAATAATAATAATAATTAAGTGCAAATTGGTGATCCTGAAAAAAACCTCTATACAAAGAACCTCCTTACAACAAAGTGACAAAAATTAGGTCCCTTCAATTTTGTTATAAAGAGGTTTTACTGTACAGGCAGTCCTCGACTTTCGTACATAATGCGTTCCTGAAAACGTGTCCGAAAGTCGAATGTATGAAAGTCAAACATAGATTTATATGTTATAGGGGGGTTCCATTCCCAGAGAGCCAAAAAATATTTTAAAATCTGTAATTATGGCACAAATGTTTAGTTTTTTTGTGCAGGGGCCTTTTAGACACAATCATCGATTTTATAATATAGAGATATAGGGAAAAATGCAATAAAATATTTAAATAATTGCACAAATAAACACTGCTGTACAGAAAAAGATGGCAACGTGGTGGAAACTGGTGGCCTGGTGGCTGGCAACCAGCACCGCTCGAAATATTCATTCGTCATTTATCTGACACGCGAAAGTCTGATCGGCGCACAAAAGGCGGTTCAGCGGTGTCAATCTATGCTATCTTGGGTTCTTGTTCCCTTGTATTATACTAAGGTTATCACACACACAGTGTAATTGATTATTATCTTTTTATAATTTATAATTTATCGTTATTTGTTTTTCATTATTCTATTTTCTCAAGAAATTTTTATTACTGTAAGAGTTACATTTATTCGTACTGTTTGTAACACAGTGCTTATCATAATCTAGTCGTTGACTATAGTAATTAGTAGAGCCCAGAAGTTCAGGCAAAATGCCATAAATGCCTTTTTTTGCCTATTTTCATGTTTTTTTCATATATGCCTTTTTTATCCGAAGATGCCTATTCTTTACTATTTAACTCAATTTTTGCCAAATATCATTCTTTTCTGCCACATCTCTTAACTTTAGCCGCTTTACTGTTTTGTTTCACTCTTAAAGGACGGTTTTTACCCACCCTGGGTTCAGTATCATATAAAATTCTGACCACTGGTCCAGCTATGGCTTTACCTTAATTCGACCATTCAGATTGAGAGAAAGAGAGTGGGAGGTAGAAGTGGAACAAAAGTAAGGAAGACTTAAAAAGAAGGCTTTAACTCCATCTTTTCCTGGGAGAGAATGAGTTTTCAACCGGGGAGGTTCCATCTTCTTCATTCCTATTGATTTTTTTCATGGTCACGCTGTGGGAAGCTTTCTCTTATCTCTCTTTATAGTTCACTTTTGGGAAACCCATGGCTGGGTTCATAAATCATTTTTAACAAATTATTTGTGTGCCTAAAGTGAGTGTTTTTACAAAGCAGAGACTGAAGAATTTCATTAAAGAGTTTGGTGTTGATATTTTCTCGACAGACGGTTCAGTGCTTTTTTGTAAACTTTGTGAAAAGTCGCTGAATTAGGATATAAAGCACTTTGTCTTGCAGCATATAAGTACCTCAAAACATAAAGCTGCAGCCGATAAGAAGACTGACAGCAGTAAGAAGACGAGCCTTTTACCATTGTTTGTTCAGCTTCTTCTAGGCAGTATGAGTTTTCCAAGTTGTGTAAATCTTTTGTCGAAGCCTTTGTGGAAATTAGATAACAGTCCTTTGAAAGCGTTTTTGGAAAAATATACGAACAAAGAGGTTCCAAGTGAGTCAACATTGAGGAAAACCTATTTAGATAAAGCGTACAACTGTGTTATGCAAAAAATCAGAGATAATGTTGGAGACAAGAAAATTTGGATCTCTATCTACAAGACTACTGACGCTGTGGGAAGGTTTGTTGCAAACGCCATAATAGGAACAATGGAGGTTAGTCAGCCATCAAAAATTTATTTATGTACATAAGAAGTTTTGGAAAACGCAAATCGCTCAACTTTTCACCATAGCATTAAATTTTCTATGGCCGGATGGAATAAAATATGAAAATGTTCTTCTCTTTTCAACAGATGCAGCTCCCTATACAAAGAAAGCGGGGAAGCCTCTTCAGATTATTTTCCCTAGAATGCTGCATTTGACCTGCCTAGCACATGCCCTTCACAGAATTGCTGAGGAGCTACGTTCTCTATTTCGTCACATTGATTTTCATGTATCTAATGCCAAGAAAATTTTCTTGAAAGCTCCATCAAGGACAAGGACTTTTCGTGAAATAGCACCAGACCTATCACTGCCTCCTCAGCCTGTGTTGATGAGATGGGGTACATACATGGATTTCTGCTGCTCTTTACTAAGCTGCCAATTTTGAAAAGATAAAAGAAGTTGTCGATACTTTTGATGAAGAAGATGCCTACTCCATACGTATCATCAAAGAACTCCTGAAAAAGAAATCTGTCAGCCACGATTTGGCATACATCGCAGCCTAGTCCTCAAAGTTGCTAGATGCCATTACATTACTTGATAAAAGGGAAGAGACATTGGTCAATTCACTGAAGGTGTTTAGAGAAATTGTGGAAGAAATATGCTGTGCTCCAGGTGTAGTTGTGAAAAACAAGTGTGAAAAAGTGTTGTGTGCCAACAAAGATTTGGATAAAATGAAAATTATTGCAAAGATCACTTTTAAAATACATCCTAACTGACAGAAGACAGTTTTTCATTTGAGAATTTAAAAAAAATATCTTGTTGACTCATGTGATCTTATTAATATTTTAGTGTGTATGTATGTTCTTTATACGTTTTTACACCGTTGAAGCTATCGAATTCAAAAGTTTCATGGGCCGTCCTATGGACCAAAGGAAGAACTTGGTCTAGGTTTGCAGACCGTGGGGTCTCTTATACCCCATAGGGTCAACAAAATACTATTTCCATAAGAATGCTTGAGAAATTGTGTAGAGGAACCCCAAAATGCAATGCAGCCCTTCACTGATGTGGATATAAATATACCTAAATATTAACTTACAATCACGGGAAATGGCTTATTTTACGTAAGAAAGACTGAATATTTTAATTCTATTCATGTTTTGTTGTTTTACATGCTAAATCGCTTGAAATTTTCCTTTAAGCGCAAAATTTATCGGTTTAGTGACCATTTTCCAGGTGGCAACAAAGCTAAATTTCTTAATTGTTGTCCTCTTCAAAAGGAGATATACACGTAAACATTAATGCAAGGAAAATCCACGCCATAGAAGAAGAATAGCTAACGCCAAGATATGCCTAAATATAGTCTATGAATACTTTTAAATTGAGTCAAATAATTTTTAAGGAATAATAGAACATCGTTATCTTTTACCATTAACCCTCATGCGGATTCCTGATTTTTGTAATGAAAATGGATTCTCGGCGCCGGCACGGCACTGAGACGCTGGTATGTCAAATATGGAGGTTTTAAGGAAAAAATAAACATTTTCAAGAATACATATGTTTATCGAATATTGTGTATCACTGCAAAAATAAATGTAACATAATGACATTGTTAATTTACCTTTTTCCTTTTCAAAATGCTTGTGAAGGACTTCTTTCAGAGTCGTATACTTTGAAAAAAATAACAGTATAAAATAGAAAAATTAAAATAAATTATGTAGTTTTTTGCAATCTTTATCGGAGCATATATCACAAATAATATGAGAATGTTCCTTGCACACATTTTGATGACAAAATTCACAAATTCGGAATATTTGCCTTTTTGTGGAGCACAGGTGACATTGTGAACGCTTGAGTTTTTTTGGTGCAGGTTCCCTACCCCTTTGACTTTCAGCTAAAATACCCTGCGTAATAGAAATGCATCTTCTTATACTTTTAGAACGCACATTTTCCACCCGTCTCAATATATGTTTTCTCACCATATCTTCTGCTAATAATTCTAAGAAACTATGCCGGCGGTCCAGCTTAATCACCTTCCACTGAGTATTGAGTTTAGTGAAAATCACGAAAGCTGCAATTCCACTTATATCTAAAAGATTCATAAAAAATGCACATAGCCACCTGTTTGTTTTTCTCTTGCACGTGTAAGACTGCACCATTTGGTCCATCAAATCCGTCCCACCCTTTGTTGCATTGTAGTGCAATATTATTTCCGGTTTATTTTTTCTCTGGGACTATCGTTTTATCACAACTTTACCACAACTTCCTCTTCCAAACAACCTCTTCCATATATGCCTTCAACGAACTGAACAAAAGTACAAACTACCTCGTAAAGTGAAAGTAACTTATTTCCTAGAAAATCATCAGCGACAATTTTCTTGGTATCCATTTGGGAATCCCTAAACAGCAGGTGGTGGAAGGTGGTGTACATTTCAGGCCAAGGCATTGAATAGAGGGGAAAACCTGGGAGGATCAGCAAATAAGGAATAGAATATTGGACGACTTGTATAAAAGTAGACATAACATATTCTAGGAAAAAATTCCCCAACGGATTGGAGAATTCCCCAACGGATTCGTCTCGAAACATGCACAACCTTTACCTGATCAAAGGATTTGACCAGCAGCGAAGTGAAAATTGAAATATTTGCGCATCAAGAATGAACAATAGAAAACGTTTGTTGGGTATGATATTGCTATAACAATAATACAACCAACGCAACGGTGTGATTCCTAACTGAGAACTCCGGTGACAACCTACCACAAAAATTTCATTCAAAATTGTCTCAAATAAGACAAAATTCTACGTTACTCTCACAGAACAACAAAAATATTAAAATTTTTCTTATTAATAACTATATTTAACAGGAAACTATTAGTATATAATTAATTAAGATCTGTATGACGAGTAATACAAATTGAACTGGCATCAATATCTACAATATTTCATGGCGCCGCAGCGGCATCAGCTATCCGTTTACGTAACATTTTCGAGAATTATTTAATACCCGTAAAATAAAATGCATATGCAGCTATTTACTTTTACTAGCTTACAGTGCCTCGAAAAATAATAGACTACTGAAGGTCCCAAAACTTTTTTTCCAAAACTAACATTTCTAGGCAAATTCAAAAACCCAAAGAGCCGCGGCGGCACCATGAATCCGTATGAGGGTTAACATGGAAAGATTCATCGCAACATAAATCGATACATCTATTTGTTCGGCAACCAAGATGTTGTTTATTGTTTACTTTTGGCTAATAGTATTGACATAATCCACATAATTTTATTGCCGCTTTAAAGGCATCGGTGCATCTATCCTTGTGAATATTAAGTAAGACGTTAATGCATACAATACAATACATAAAATAGTAAATGATAATGTAAGCATCGCTTGCGTAATTAAGGAATGAGGAACGTTTTCCCCGAGCAATAAAAATCGTTTGCCCCTCTTTCCCGAGTGAAGCTGGGTGTTTCAGCTAGTAGTTCATAATTTGAAGACATTATTAATAGCGATTGCAATCATATTTTATTGAAATGTTATACCTACTCCATATAAACTTTATATAATAGTAATATTTGGGTTAAAGTAAATGCCTTTTTAGTGCCTATTTTCCTGTTTTATTGCGCCATTTTGCCTGTCTATTTTGACATTTTATAGTGCCTGAACTTCCGGGCTCTAGTTATTAGGTATATCTTGGTATTAAGTTCCCTTTTTCTTGTTTATGTATATTCATTTTTTGTATTTTTGGTGAAATTATCTTTGTTTATGGCAGTGTCTTTTCTGGCAGAGGTGGAAGACCAGCTGTTGCTGAACCCCAATACCATTTTACAGGCTATGAGTTATAAGAAATTTCTTTGTGATTAATGAAACTTATTCTGTGATTTGTGACTACAATGTGATTACCGGCTGTAAATAAGTATTATTATTAATGCGTGAGTTGTACGAATATCGAATGCAAGAAAGTCGAGGACCGCCTGAAGCGCACATACGAAATCCCTCTTTTTTCATTAAAGCATTTGCTATTTTCATAGTTTTTTGTAATATTGCCTAAACTTGGCCCCAAAGAGAGTGACGATTTAAATGAAAGGAAAGTCGGTAAAAAGGGCAAAAAAGTGACGAGTTTGGAGAAGAAAATTGAAGTTTTAGATAGGCTTGTGCATAATGAATTTGCTTCATCAGTTGGTAAATTACTTGGTGTGAACAAGTCCACAATAAGATTGATTAAGAAAAGTAAAGAAGCAATCGATAAAGTCCCGCTGAGTTCAATTGTCATTCATGAGTAAACCAAGCTACTGCACAATCATTATGTCCCAAATTGTTTCGCGGTCTGCTAACGGGATATCACCATCGTCATCGAAGCGTGTGTAGATCGGTTCCTTGCTCTTTAAAAAAATGTGGCATTTATTCAGAACGCCACAGTACGTATTGTATTATTATATTTGTTCTTCTCCTTCACAGTTGAACACACACTCAACCGGCTTAAGCCTAATGAGAGAGTCCGATTGAAGCTAAAGATTCGCCACTTTTGGCGACCTAATTATTTCCATCTTTGTCCCAATCGTGTTCACTTTATGAGCGCTACGTTTCTTTCCACTTGTATTAGCACTTTCAGTTTTCCATTTATCACTCATGTTTATAAAATAATACGTGTAAAATGCACAAACAAAGAAACACTGCTGTACGTACAAACAAAGATGGTAACGTTGCCAAGACTGATAAATAATAATAATAATTTATTGATTATTAACCGACTTTACAGTGGTATTAATCTTGTGTAATTTCAGTACAATATTAAAAACATTACACACAAATCTTACATTACATACAATACGTATATTATTACGTAGCATACTTTAATTTATTAAAAGTGTTGGCTTGCCTGACTCCATTATGTGATAGCTCGAAATGTTTGATCATCAGCTGACGAACGAAAGTCTGAATTCGGCATACAAAAGGTGGTTTTGGGGAGAGAATTTACAATGTAGGAAAGAGCGAATTGTACAAAAGTCGAAAGTACGAAAGTCAAGGACTGCCTGTACTTTGAAATTGCTAAATCACATTTTAAGTCAATTTTATGAATTGGGGGTCTAGAAAATTTTTCTTCACATCAAGTGGACATCAGATTAACAGAGTTTGAGAACCACTGCCCTAGATATCAGGCAAGCACCACTATATACCTTTGTGAAAAAATATATAAAAAATAATATCAAACAAATGTAAAAGTTTATCAATACAATCAATCAATTACAAATGAAACAAACATTCCTTAGACTTTCTTTTAAGTTTATACTCAGGCTAAGCAACTGCAGTAATAATACTAGCAGTTCCATGCTTTACAGATACATAATCTCTATTTAGCATAAATTCCTATTTATGGAAAAATAGAAATCCTCTACAAGTTCATTTAGTGGGAGTTCCAATCTATTATACTTAAGTGCTAAAGATACTTACAGGACAGGAGACTCTTGTGCCAGGCCTACAAAGGGACTCGACGATACGAAGAGAATACATAAGCTTCTGAGGACCTTCTGGATCAAGAAGATCTCGGAGTGAAGGCCCATTTGGTCCATTGGAGAGTTCTCGAAATCCTCTCAAAAGAGTAGGGCTAGTAGGTAAGAGAGCTAAAATATCCCAGACACGTCTTGAAAGAACCTGTGCCTTGGTGTGAGGTACATGGTGCTGTGGAGGCAAGAGGAATAGTAAAGTTCATTTTTATGTTTAAATGCTGAAGCAAAAATCATTTAATGCTGAATTTCTCTGTTGGAAAGGTAGCTTAATGGAAAGCCAAAAAAAAGAAAGAAATGAAACAATGCTTCAGAGCAGGGGTCATCAAGTCTTTATCTGAAAGAGTCACTGTGCAGGACATAACCTTTCCAATGACTGATCAGGCTGTGTATAAATGTATATATAAACACACACGCATGCACACATGCAGTAGAGTCCCAATTATCAGTGTCTCGATTATCTGAGGTACCATATTATCCGAGGCACATGAAAAAAGCAGGAAAGTATTATTTTGAAAATTTGCAATTGAAAAATATCATATTTGATAGAATTGTACCAAAGTGGCAATTTCAAACCTCTAGCTCATCTTGAAGTAACGTATAATTTTTATCCTCCTACGGGGCAATGGTGGGACAAAACAGCCCCTTAAAATTTGAATTTTTACAATTTCAGATGTTTTTCTACGTCACTTGCCTAGTTGTCACATGCATAGTTCTTATATAATGTTTGTGATAAACAAAAATGTTTTCTCAATAAATAGTTGTAACTATGAATTGAAAAAATAAAACATTAGTGAGCCCATAGTTAAAAGATTGACACCATGCCCTGCATATAGTGAGCCCATTGTTAACAGATTGGCAGCTCATCCCTGGTTTAAAGTGTGCCAGGTGCCTTTGAAGCGTGTTTCTAACTTTTGTTATATTTGTCCTACTCATATTTCATTGCATGTTCCACAAGATATTTTGTAAATTCCAGATTTTTGCAAAAAATGTATTGTCTTTAGGATTGTGGAGAAGATTATAGAGTTTATTACGGATATGTTTGACAGTGTTGTATGATTTTTAATGCAGAGTTTGTTTTTATGTTTTTGTAGTATCTTTTCAACTATTTGGGTGTTGTAACCATAAAATGTAGCACAGTTCTTAATATGAGTGAGTTCTTTATGGAAAGAGGTATACGTAAGAGTTGATCTATCATACAGTGGAAATATGTAAACTTGTTTGAGATGCAATGATGGTGGGAATTACGTAGGATATATGCGTCTGTTTTTAGTAGATGTTAAGCTTTAGCTGGTAGTCGTGTCTTTTTACAAATACATCAAGGAATGGAAGGCTTTTGCCTTTTTCTACTTTGTGTGACTTTGATCGAATTGTACTGTTCATTTAGTTTTTGTATGAAATTTTTTATGTTGCCTTTTGAAGTGTCAAAGATTGTGAAGATGTCATCAATGTACCTGAGCCAAGTTTTTGGGAAGTAGTTACAATGTCTTTGAATTGCTTTTCAAATCACAGGTTAAATACCATACACAAAACACCATCATCACGTCATTCAACATCAGCTACTGATAATGAGAGCTTGACTCTCAAAATACGTACAGTGGAATCCCGATTTAAGGTTCTCCCATTTAAGGTTTACCTGAATTTAAGGCGGTTTTTTTGCAGCCCCGACCAAAGCTCCATATAAACAATGTATTGTATCACCCGATTTAGTGTTTCTCGATTCTGTGAATTGCCCGCAATTAAAGAACACAATTCTGGTCCCTTGCAGGGCATCGCCTTGATTTCAGGTGCGTTTACACCGTGACTCGAGAATATTTCATTTGGTGGAGATGTCATATATTAATTCAATCTAACCATCAATGGCACAACACATACTGGCATTGTAACTACATTAAATAAACTCAAAAGAATTAATATTTAGTCATGCTGTTTTGTCAATCCACCTTAAATGACCTAATCCGTTACGTACTTCACGAAAGTTGCGATGACGTCATCACGTGAACACGGATTTTTTTACGTTTCACTTCACAGGCGCTAACTCACTAACGTGATGCGTCAGTAAGTTGGGCCACCCGCGTTTAACACATCCATATTTACCTTGTTAACCCGAAAGGAAGACAATCCCCCCAAAAAAAATGGAAGTCTTATTCACAACAATGTTATTATTACATTGAGGCGGCAATGTTATTAAAACTTTGGATGTATGTTCTTACTCGTCAGTCACTGTAGCATTTCCCTACACTGCACAAGACACGCAATCAAATTTGGGAGCCTACTTCCCATAAAGGACCGAAATGTAACAAATGAGACTAAAATGTGTTGGAACTGTTAGTGTTGTCATTTTGTGCACGGTCAGTTGATAACAGGCGTCGAAACGTCTGCCAACGCTCACCACACTGCTTCACTGAGGGATAATTATTCGAAACTCGTAAATACAAAAAAACTCCATTATAACGCGCCTCACTATACTGCGGGTCTAGTCATGTCCCCCAAAATTATTCCATTTATTTTCTTCGTAAACATCCTTGTTTTAAATTTTACCGTGATTTATTTTCTTCATAAACAACTTGGTTCAAATTTTACCACGATTTATTTTCTTCGTAAACAACTTGGTTCAAATTTTACCGCGATGCTCAACTCCCGTCGCTGTCTATAAGAATGATAAGAAATTGTAGCTGAAGTCCAGAATCGCGGAAGAGCAGAAAAATTATCAGTAGATGACAGCGAGAATGAAGAGATGTGTGAGGTTGAGGCCCCTTAAATAAGCAAAGTATTGGACAACATCAGTGAAGTGATGAATTGGATGGAGAGACAGAGTGATTGTGATCATCTTCATCTTTTACATTTGCAAAACATTAAGACGTATGTGATGAAGAAACGCCATCAGCTGTCGAGCCAAAAGAAAATATCAGACTATTTAAAAACACAGATTAAAGTAAGGTATGCATTTAAAACAAAATACGATATCAGTTTTTATAGTATCTTGCAATTAAATTTGTTATAACACATACACTTTCACTTTTTTAAAAATTATTTCCCAAAATATTGTGCGTTGCCGATAACGCAGGCGTACATTCTGTCTCCCGAAACCCACATCATAACGGGGTTTTACTGTATTATCTTATATAAACCATGCGAGCCCAATTATATCATGTATTCATTATAGCATGCGAACTTAAAAAACTGAAAGGATCTGCATGCTTGGTTGATTCCTCCTATATAGGAACGCTTCAGTTAAGTGTTTATTTGCTTAAAAGTTTTAAGAAAGTTTGTCTCGGAAAAATTAAAGCTCGCAAATTCACTGCTAGGAGGTGCAATGATGATCACAGACATGAAATGACCACTAATTTCGCAAAAAAAACCATAAGCTAGAAGAATCACCTTTGCCAAAGGACTTACAGTTGGTATTATTCTCAACCATCTTCGTTCTGTGAAATTTTACGAATGAAAAAATTGATCGTAATTAATCTATACCTTTAATATTTGTGTTTTAACTAATAAAACATATTTGACATTAGTGAACTGCGATTTAGTCTTTCAATTTTAGATAACCCCATTTAATGTATTACTCGATTTAAGGTACAAAAAACTTGTCCCCGACGCAAACGTTAAATGGGAATTCCACTGTATTTAGCATTTCTTGTCTTCTATAATTCCTCACTTATAGTTCGGAGCTATAACTTCTAGTTATCAAATACTGTTATAATTAATAATGTGTTTGTTTTGCTTCATTCTACATTATTTTTTAAAATAAACAAACTGTGAAAAGATGAAAACCCATGAAAGGTAGAAAAAATAATTGGTCACAGGTTTCAGGTTTTGAGGATCTTAACTGTACTATTGTTTTCGTCTGGAATTTCAAAAAACAAGGAACATGTCTAATAAACTGTTATCTTGGAGAAAAATTAATAAAAAGATAGAAAAAGTTTTACAGATTTTAAATGGTATTTTCACGTAGCATACATGACTGGAGAAAAATATACATCAAAGCTGATGCGGGAATCGATGACAATAATTATCGTATTAATTATGATAAAATGAAACGCTCACTTACGCCTGCCCTATCCCATGTCTCCATGCAGCCAAGTGTTTGCATAAGACTGAAGAGCTGATCAAAATATGGAGGCTGGAGAAGAAGCGTGGTGGGGAGGGAATCCTTTGGAGGAGGTGGTAGTGAAGATGGTGCTTCACCTGAATCCCTCCTGCCCACCTTCCGTGGTCGGGGGACACCAGTGGATATAAAAACCAGCTAGAAACAAAAATGTAATTTTGAAAAACTTCAAATAAATCAATATTTAACTGAATATTATACAACTACTATAATATGAAAATAACATCACATGTAAATGAAAAATGTTTGTGATTTAATAAAGCATAGAGACTGCACTACGTTAAACAAGATAGGAAAGATGAATCATTACCAGTTCAAAGAACATTCATCATATTTTATAAATGGAAATTTTGAAAATCCTGCATAGCAACTCATATGGAGTAAATTCTCCTAAACCAGGGCATGAATACTTTCCTTTTTAAATAATTTTTGTGGTTATTAGGAGGTTCCTCCATTCATTATTATTAACTTTAAACCAATTATTCATTTAAAAGTATTAAATTTTTCTATCTTTCTCCAAAAACTCCTTTCAATTTAATGACCCAAGCAACCACTAGCATATCTGCTAGAACATATTTTTAAAGAATCATTAAAAGTAAAGAGTAAAAGGGTTTTATATGTTTCCGAAGTCATTGTACGCTTTTCTAGTTACAAATGAAGGCCTATTATAATAGTCTTCATATAATTGAATCATTGCATACTTGTCCTCTTCTCATAAAATCTGCTACATATAATTTCATTTTATATCAAATTTCCATTATCAATATGTACAGTAAAATCCCAGTTATCCGGAGTGCGCAGGGAATTGGGTTTTCCAGTTAAGTGAATATTCCAGTTGCTTGAGAGTTTTATTGAATAGGCCTCAATAAAGAATTTGGATAAGGAACAGATGCAGAATTGTAAATTCCCCTTGGAATTGCTAACCTGTAGACTAGATATTCTACTCAATTGTTCTTAAATAGTTCTCTGACATTCAAGTAAGGAAACTAAAGATACAAGTATTCAGCATGTTTAATTGCAATACTTTAATATTTAATATGTAACTGCATTAGATCCTATGGAATTTCTTGTATGCCTATCACTATTAACTTCTCTATTGTTCTAATAATAATGCAAGGTAAGGGTTAACTTCATCCAATCTTTAGGATTTTATGACAAAAAAAATTGTTTCCTTGTCTGAGAAAAGGAGAGAAATTTTCCACACCCAAAACAACGTATCAGCAGAAATTATTGAGGCAAACTGATATTAAACAAAAGAGGAATGAATAGTGAGACACAATCACACCACCATTTCATACCGTGCAGTTAGTAAATATTAAAATAATAAAATTAAACGTATTGGATAGTTATATATTCCTTAACTAATGTTTCAAAAAAGTCAAAAATTTATTGGCAGCTTCTTGGTCGGCCGATTTTTATGGGTCTACGAAAATTCACCGACCACATTCACCTACCACAATTCACCGAACCACAATTCACCGATTCACAATTCACCGAAACCACAATTCACCTAATCGCAATTCACCAAATCGCAATTCACCGAATCACAATTCACCGAAAAGTAAATTCATCGAAATTTCCAATTCACTTTATGAAGATGTGGGAGAGCTGAAGTAATATAAACAGAATGTTGGCAATAATAATAAGTAACAATAAACCATTACCGTTCAAGGAGGAATGAGTATGGGGAGGAAAGAAGGAAGATGAAATGGTATAACAAAATGAAATACTAGCATCATGGATGTCCTTCCATTGCAAATAACTCGTACATGAATAATAAATAAACAAATTACGCTCACTAGAGTTGGGGGAGGAGAGGAGGAAGGATAAACATCAAAAAAAGGAATACTGGCACCATGGGTGTAATTCGATAGCAAATAACTCTTAGATGAATAATAAACAATAAATAAACAAATCACGCATTCAAGGCTTATGGTAGGGGGAGGAAAGAGGGAAGGTTAAACATCAAAAAAAGGAATACTGGCACCATGGGTGTCATTCGATAGCAAATAACTCGTAGATGAATAATAAACAATAAATAGACAAATCACACATTCAAGGCTGACGGTAGGGGAAGGAAAGGGGGAAGACTAAACATGTCAAAACTGAATATTGGTATCATCGTGACAAAATTGGACTTGGAGATTTGACTGATATACACATTTTAGGGATTTAGTTGGAGTTTTTCTGATTGTTTTATTTTTGTTATATGTAGTAAGACATGGGTCTCAAACATAAGGCACGGTGGCCTTGTTTCCCAATGAGCACTCACTATTCGATAGAAATCTTTATAGTGTTGATCTTATCATAAGGATGTTGATATGTGCATCGGATCCAAAGAGAGATATTTGTGATTGCATATCCATTTGGAAGTCAGTCTTTCACTTCAGGATCCGCTCTTTGACCCATTCGGTACATCTTTTCGAATTTGCTCCTCAGATTAGCACTTCCTGAGAAAGGCAAACAAATCTTGCTTACCGAGTGGCAACCAAATCTTGGTTGTCGCAAGTTGTGTATCTGGGAGCAGGAGCGCTCCTGTTGAATGAAACCTATTGCCTCTCTCTTGAGAGTTTTCTGTTTCTGCCCTCGGAGGTGCATATACTCTTGAGTTCTGTAAACATATTGTTGAAACAAACATCTGACTTCACTTCCTACTGAAGAATGAGGGACACGTGGAATACTAGAAGCTGTGGAATCTCCTCTATGACAGCGGTGGCCAACCATTCTGCAGCTCAAAATCATCTGTAATATTATTCTAAAAAACCTTTATGTTGGCCATTCTTACGACTTGGAATGTAAGGGAAATACCCCTAAGATTCATCTGGACTAATAAAGGACTAGGTAGGCTTGGGTTCTATGACAACTCGTCGCAGTCAATTCGTCGCATGACAAACTGGTCGTGCATCAATTCGTCGCATGACAAACTCGTCGCACGTCAATTCGTCATTTTTTAAATGAAATTCTATGATACATATCACCGGAGTTAGGAAACAAGCCAGGTAGAAAGTGGGGGAGGACGGAAACTGAAGGAAGAGTGAGAGTTATCAACGTAAGCGCTTCGACTTGCCTTAAGCTTTTTAGGAGGGAAATTTGAAATCAACATTGTCTCTCCGAATTATAACACGTACAATGACTCTGTCCTTTCAGCTATCCCTTTCAAATAGTCTACAGAGCCATAAAATATTAAACATAAAGCAACGATGATGAAAATATGATTGTTTTCATTGTCATTGGTCTATGTTACATGATTTTCTCGGGATTTCAAATTTTCTTCCTTGGAATAAATAGGAACAGGGTCTGCTAAATTTTTTTGTTGCGCTTTTCTAAGTCTGAAATTATTAATTTTTGATTTCTTTTTGAGTAAAAACCAAAAAAGCTGGGACCAAGTTTTACCACATGTTGTAAGAACGTGAACTTATAGAAGCACTCGAATTTCCTCATTTCAAAGCGATATGGTTATCCAAAGAAAACTGCATTAATATTTTCAGCATATATCTGTGCCTTTACTGAATCACTTGAATTATGTTTGGTGAAAAACTCATATTTTGCGCATATGAGACTTTTTTCATTTCGCATCTCCTGAAGCTGTACTTTATCATCTTAGAAAAGCACAACAGAAACGTTTATCACACCCTGCTCCTATTTCTTCCAAAGAAGAGAATTTGAAATCCCAATGACAATGAAAACAATCATATTTTCATCGTCGTTACTTTAACGAAATTCTACGATACATATCAACGGATTTAGGAAACAGGCGAGGTAGAGGGTGGGGGAGGACGGAAACTGAAGGGAGAGTGAGAGGTACCAACTAAACATAAAGTAACGAATGAAATGAAAAAAGTCTCATCTGTGCAAAATTTGGACTTGCTTTTTCAGCTTGATCGCTCTTATCTTAATTTATTATCATTCAAATTATGTTTACATATTTCATCCTAAAGAGTGCTAAGGAGGGAAAGTGTTTTAAATATGAAGATTGATTTTGAAGGCTGCTAAAAACATTAAAAAACATGAACTGTCATCATTAAAATCCATGTCAATTGATACTTTAAGCAGCCCTCAAGAGGGCTTTGTCATACCTATACCTAAACAGATGAACCTAGCCTAAAACTTCTGTTGTTACATAAGTTACTTATATGCTAAATGTAAAACTCACATAAGAGTCATAACTTGGGATAGAAACACCTAATAGCCTTTATAAAGTCCTTGAACAAATCATCCTTGCTACAGTGTTTTCTTCGCCACACGTACTCTAAAAGGTAGTCTTCCAGACGCTCTTCCAACATTCGACCAATTCTTCTCCGCATATCTCTCTTTATAATGGACCAGTATCCCTCAATATTTTGAGTGTGGGTCGAACGATTGGCAGGATCTACCGTATACGTCCATAACCCATCCACATATCAGTGATTACATTGGACCCCACTTCAACAGTCTCCTGTATAACTTTTTCCAGGGTCGACGCGTCCCTCTTGTCCACAAGACACAAGAATGATCGGTGTGTTTCCCTGTCAACACCCCCAACCACCCACTTCGTTTTCGTCAAGCGGCCGCGATTGTACTTGCGCCTTCCAAATGCACTCGCGTTGATTTCTACCGTTTTCCCAGCTCCTCCAATTTTTTCGCTGTTTTCTAACAGCCACACAAACAGAAGCTCACGGAAGCTCGACAGTAGACGTCCAACAGTACATCTACCTAACCCCATCTCCCTACCTATGATGGCTGTGGGATATTTTAATATCCAAGCCACCATTACACTTAATTTGTCCTCAGTTGGAATCTTACATGCCGCAAAAAAGTCCCGCTGCGAATGGACGTCTTTTTCCTGCAGCTTACCCTTGTGCACCTATATACAGGTTGATTATTTGTTCCGCCATTGCGGCTGATCTCTCTCCATTGGCCGCACACACAAATTTTCTGCTCCGCTATTATATCAAAAGATATTAAAAACGGCAGAAGTCCAGCCGAAGAAAGGTGGCTCTTGAATGCTGCAATACTTTGGAGGTATTCCATTTTTCTGTTAATGAGTGATCTGCCTCTCAGCGTCTAAATTGAACTGAGTTGGGATCGCTCACTGCTGTACAACGATGGCTGATTCCGAGAATTTACAAATTGGGGAGTACTGCCAGAGAGCCAACGAAATGAAAAGAGATTCTTGAAAAGGAGAAATCTCATTCGCTGTAAGTAGACAGACAGACTGGAATTAGTGAAGAGGCGAGGTACCTTTTTCTAAAATGCATGTTGTAAAAACATGAACTTATAGAAGAACTCGAATTTCAAAGAAAACTGCATTCATATTTTCAGCGCATATCTGTGCCTTTATTGAATCATTTGAATTATATCTGGTGAAAAACTCATATTTTTTGCATATGAGACTTTTTTCATTTCATTTGTTGCTTTATCTCTTATATATTTTGAAGGGTGTATTTGTTGGTTTGTTCATGAAACTCCTAAAAGATAAAAGCTGGAACAACTAAATTTGGTACGATTCCTCCTTACATCTTCACTTAGTGAATAGTCAAGGTTTGGTCAACCTAACTTTTTTATGGAGTTATTTTTGAGCCCATTGTCCAATTTCAATAGGCCATAAGAGTAGCATGGGTTTCTGTGCAAGCCAGTACAAAAATACTTTTTTAAATTACTTAAAATTAACATAAGAACTCGGGACAAAAACTGTTATATAGAAAAAAAGAATGGAGTTGCATAATCTTGAAAGCAGAATTAAAATCTGTGCCGAATTAGCTTCAATAATTGATTGTAATCACATGAAAAGGCTTTTTATTCTCGCGCAGTTTTTATTTAACCCGGCTAGAAACCCGAGAAAATTTCATCACGATCATCCGCCGGGAAAGTTTGAAATCTTTATTTTCCCATAAGTTTACACTTAATTTTTGATTTTTTAGAGTGCAAGATTTTTTCTTTCGTTCATCTAAATAGGTAAGTGTGAACAGGTTTCCTTAATTTTTGCTTTATTTGACGGTTAAAACTGTGTACTATCTTATTCTTACGATGTTTACATGTTACATGGTCGGTCTTACTGTTAGATTCACTAACTCCGTTGAAATTCAACGGACAGTTCTGCTAGTGTTTAATATTTTGTGGGTCGTGTGGACTATTTGAAAGGTATAGCCGAAAGGACAGAGTCGCTGTACGTGTTGTAATTCGGAAAGCCAATGGCAATTTCAAATTTCCCTCCTAAAAAGCTTAAGGCAAGTCGAAGCACTTACGTTGGTACCTCTCACTCTCTCTTCAGTTTCCGTCCTCCCCCACCCTCAACCTTGCTCGTTTCATGTTCCTAAGAATCCGTTAGGAACAAAAATTTCTCTTCCATACCATTATTTTCGTCTCAAGCTCAGGGGCAGTCAAATTTACTGTCCTTTATACCACAAGGGGAATCAAAAGAGAGGGATGGGGGAGGAAGGTGAAGGATGTATGAGGGGTGGGGAAAGAGCCCCTGGGAAGTGTAACGAAGCCCGATGCGGTGGAAATAAGAAAACCCAAGTGCTGTCTTTTATTATCAGTCGCTGGTGTAGGTAGAAACTGGTGGCTTGCACTGATACTGACTTTCGTGTTTGCATCTTAACCTTAGCCGTGGCATATTTTTTCATATTCAACGGATATGAATATGATGTCTTTTTTCAACGACAATGAGTTATGACTAACGCAATTTTGGCGAATACGAGACCAACTCATTTGCTGCACCCAGTGAGGTGCCGCCCTAAGGCGGTGCCTTACCTGCTTACCGCCTATAGACGGTCCTGGTGGTATCAATAAATAAGGTATTTGTTACAATAAAGTAATGTTTGAATGGGGAGAATTCTCGCCATCCGTGGTAAGTTTTTTTGCATGTCCAGTTTTTCACGTTTTAAAATAATATCTAATATAATATTTACATTTTTACACATTTCCAAGGGGAGCAGGTGCATCCACTTGCCCCTCCTCCCCCTTGCCGACGCCAATGATGGACAACGTTGCCTATTCACGAGTTTCATGCTTACAAAACATAAAAGTTAACATTTCAGAAAGGAATAATTACACAAGAAATGAGCTGGATAGGAAATCAAATTAACATTATATTTGAATGCCATATACTTGGAAGCGGGTTGTATACAAACAAATTTGGTTAATTGTTAAGAAAAGCTAAGTGAAAACGTATTCTTTGTAGGTGGTTTTCAATTTTTCATAGAATAAAATGTTTTTGTATATTCTGTATACGCCATAGAATTGGCGGCGAATGTTGATCCGTTGAAATTCAGCGGGCACTTACACTTCTTCAAACATTAATCGTCATATCTCAGCTTCTTTCACACCAATATGGACAATTATTTTTATTGTGCCTCTTGAAAGATTACATATTAAAACTGTAAAAATCAAAAATACATATTGTCAATCAAACGCCTTTGAATAAAACGTCTTATCTCGGCTTCTACTGATCAAAAAAGGACAATTTTGTTTGTTATACCTCTAGAAAGACTGCTTATAACAATTGCAGAAATCAGAAACATATATTATTACTCAAACGTCTTTGAAGAACAAATAACTTTAATCATTCACCGAAATTTTTGCTTTGGACATGAAAAAGTAAGTCTGCGAAAAACTTTTTCCCTAATTGATTTAGAGTCATACTTTCAGCGAAGAAAATGTACAGAAATGCTGAAATTTACTTGGAAAAGACACCAATCCAATATCATTCGTAGTTCTCATGATATGAGTGTATAAACAAAAGCGCGGAGTGTGCCGGCCGATAAATAGATGATAGCGATATTTTCACGTTTGGCCTCCCTAACTTTTTTAAAAACCAAGGCTGCCTACAACCATTCAACATATTTTGTGGTACCCGCTTTATAATTCAATTAATAAAAGCTAAGCCTTATTAATTTTAATATTTTCACTAGAATAATAATGACAAGTTATAATAATAAATAAGTATTACCAAGTTGATGTTGACTTGCGATTTCATTATAATGCCATTATTATTAAACTATAACCAATTTTCAATCAAATGAAACCCATGGTGCCAGTATTCCTTTTTTTGATGTTCAACCTTCCCCCTCTCCTCCCCCTACCGTCAGCCTTGAATGTGTGATTTGTCTATTTATTGTTTATTATTCATCTACGAGTTACTTGCAATCAAATGACACACATGGTGCCAGTATTCTGTTATTAAATGTTTAACCTAACCCCCCTTTCCTCCCCCAACCACAAGCCTTGAATGAGTGATTTTTTTATTTATTGTTTATTATTCATCTACGAGTTATTTGCAATTGAATGACACCCATGGTGCCTGTATTACGTTTTTTGATGTTCAACCTTCCCTCTTTCCTCCCTCTACCATGTGCCTTGAGTGCATGATTTGTCTATTTATTGTTTATTATTCATCTACGAGTTACTTGCAATCGAATGACACCCATGGTGCCAGTATTCCTTTTTTTTGATGTTCAACCTTCCCCCTACCGTCAGCCTTGAATGTGAGATTTGTCTATTTATTGTTTATTATTCATCTACGAGTTATTTGCTATCGAATGACACCCATGGTGCCAGTATTCCTTTTTTTGATGTTTAACCTTCCCTCTTTCCTCCCCCTACCATAAGCCTTGAATGCGTGATTTGTTTATTTATTGTTTATTATTCATCTAAGAGTTATTTGCTATCGAATTACACCCATGGTGCCAGTATTCCTTTTTTTGATGTTTATCCTTCCTCCTCTCCTCCCCCAACTCTAGTGAGCGTAATTTGTTTATTTATTATTCATGTACGAGTTATTTGCAATGGAAGGACATCCATGATGCTAGTATTTCATTTTGTTATACCATTTCATCTTCCTTCTTTCCTCCCCATACTCATTCCTCCTTGAACGGTAATGGTTTATTGTTACTTATTATTATTGCCAACATTCTGTTTATATTACTTCAGCTCTCCCACATCTTCATAAAGTGAATTGGAAATTTCGATGAATTTACTTTTCGGTGAATTGTGATTCGGTGAATTGCGATTTGGTGAATTGCGATTAGGTGAATTGTGGTTTCGGTGAATTGTGAATCGGTGAATTGTGGTTCGGTGAATTGTGGTAGGTGAATTTTCCGTAAGCCGATTTTTGTCACCTGAAACATCTAGACGTGTTAGCCATCCATCTGAAAATGCACACGGTTCACTAATCTCCATTTATTCAAAAATTCTTTGGTCTTTTCAATCAACATTGGTTCAGAAATAGGGACTCACTCAGAATGCTTTATAGAAAAACATTCATAAATAGCAATATCCAATTGCTCAAGTTTCGGCTTATGAAGAGTGCGTCGATATTCAACTCTTCTAGTTGCCTCAGAAGACGTAAAAAATTTCATTAACTGTGATTTCTGTGTCTTATTGTCATAAATAGTGGAAGAACTGAGATTGAACTCCTTCATTAAAACACTTTTCTCTAAACGTTTTATTATATCAAGTTTCTGGGTTAAGGTTAGCACAACCCGTTTCCTTTTATTACCTTTAGCGCATATTGGAATTTTAGGAGGCATTTAAAAAGGGTGTGCAAAATATTTTATTTAACATAAACACCGAGAAACATACACAATTGTGTATTGCGACTGCTGAAAATGCAAATTTAGCAGTAACATTCCAAATTTGATGTAAACAAAAAATTTCCAAAAATGCCAATTTTATCGATAACATTCTGAACTAGATGTAATAAAAAATCGAGAGGCAGGAGATGGTGTTTGCTTGAGAATTCCAACTGCATGATTGCCAGATAACTGGGAGTTTACTGTATTTAGGTAGGCAAAATAACAAAATTTATTGAATTCCACTGAAAATCTCAGTATCTTTGAAAAAACTGCACCTGATTAAAAAAAAATAAGTAAAAATGTTCAACAGCTTTTCTGCCATATGATTAGGTGGAAATTGATGTCTTGGGATTTTGTTATTTCCCTTATTTAAATATACAGCAATAATCAAAGCTTCTATGAGTGTTTTTTGCCATGATTATTTATTTGTGCAGACATTTTTACACTGTGGTTCATTAATCCATAGGTCTTACCAACCACCAAAATTAAGAAAAAATTGGGTGCAGACACCCAAACACTTTACCTTATAAGAAAATGTTAGATTTAACCCTTTGTCTGATTTACCTGTATCACATATGGGCACTACTTCATGTGTTGTCTCTAGTTAAATTTGCAAGCTCCTTTCCCAAATTATGTTTTCTCATGGAGTTTTTGCTGTATTACTGCTTTTATCGTTATTTTTAATGCATAATATCAGTTGAAATTCAACTTTAGGTAAAAAATTAAAAATTTACCTCTGTTAAAGGGTTAATAGACAATATGGCGGCGTCCTTAACTAGTTGTGGTATTTGCTCTGAAAATATCGCTGAAAATCAGTCAATTTTAAAATGCGATTTCGGTTGTGAATTAGCATTTCATTCAACTTGTGTTGGTTTAACAAAAACGGTTGCAAATTCAGTAATTACTAACCTGAATTTAAATTTTCGGCACAAAAAGTGTTCGTACTTACCTTGCGATAGTATAAAACGAATCGAGAGTAAAGAAGATGACGTTCTTAAGATAGTTAGTGATCTCCAAGGAAAGTTAAACTCCTGTTTAGATGTTATTAAAAGCCAAGCGACAAAAAGACTTCGTACCACATTGCAAGATATGCAATCATTCTGCTAAGACATCTGCTTCAAATGATATAATTTTGAACAAAAAGTCCCTATTACCCTTGGAAAGCAATGTAAAAGTGATAAAACCCTCAATGGTTCGGATTGACTACAAACCTGCTCAACTTCTGCCGGATTCCATGAAGGATAGTCCTTATTCTCAAGTTGCTGACAACCATTTAACCTATGCAGTGGCCGCTAGCGCAGAAATAAGGAAGACGGAATCACAGATGATTTACAAGGCTGACGAAGACACTGACGGTTACACAAAGGTTACTTATAGAGGGAAACAACGAAGCCCTCCAATTGTTGGGACTGCTATCTCTGATGGCTCAGTTCCTGGTGTCCCACAGAAGTGCCACCTGCATGTTTGGAGGTTCGTCGAAGGAACAACAGCCAAAGCGGTGGAAAAGTATATACTTGACAAGCTACCTGGTAAGGACATTGAAATAGAGCAATTAACAGTATCAAAAGGAGCCTATGCTTCTTTTCGTGTTTCCACCTGTATAGACTTGAAAAATGTGCTAATGTGCCTTTTGGCCCGAAAATGTGCTAGTGAATCGGTATTTTTTTCGGAGAATACGCCCGATTCATCCAAAAGGTTAAGTTCTTCAAACAGTTCTCATAATTTATTCAGACTATCCCATATTAATGTTCAGTCCTTGCGAAATAAGACGTGTCTGCTTGAACTCGCATTACTTGATAGAGAACCAGACATTTTATGCATTAGTGAACATTGGTTGCGAGAAGATGAAATAAAAGTTATTCCTATTCATAATTTTAGACTTGTGTCTCATTTCAGTAGCACAACTTATAAAAATGGTGGTGTAGCTATTTATATCCACAAGAGGTTAAACTGTGACATTAGTTCATTTGATGTGCCAATGGCCGAAGAAAAAGTTTTTGAGTGCACAGTGTGCTCTTGTGTTACCCAGTTTGGTGTTATTTTAGTGGTTTCTCTGTATCGCTCTCCTTCGGCCAACTTCAGTGACTTTATTTGCAAATTGCATGAACTTCTTTATCTTTTATGTAGAAATAACCCGATCTTAATTATAGCTGGCGATTTCAATTGTAATTTCTTAGTGAATTCTCCACAAAAAGCCGAATTATTGAACTTATTCACTTCTTATGGAATGCGATGCTTAATTAACAAACCAACTAATGTCACAGCTTCTTCTGTGACTCTTCTGGATTATATTGTGTCAAATTATGATCACAGAAAAACATGTTCTGACGTTCTTGATTTGAACATATCTGATCATTTTCTGGTTGAAGTTACTTTCGATTTTTATTTTGACTCTCATGTTGTTACTCGAAGACGCTGTTTTTCTGAAATTAATATAAGGATTTTTTTAAACTTACTTGCTTCTGAGAACTGGAATGATGTTTATAGTTCTGTTGATCTTAATGATTCCTTTAATAATTTTTACCAGAAATTTTTATTCTATTACAACTGTTCCTTCCCTCCTATTCTAAAAAAAGGTTCTCCCAGTAATGTCTCAAAGAATAACTGGGTTACCAACGAAATTAGGCAGTTTTCACTCTATCTTAAAGATTTTGCTCATTATTGTAGGATCAGCAATAACTCAATTGACCGAACTCAATATAATAATCTGAAACGTCAATATAGGAATCATATTCTTAAAGCCAAACGCACATATAACAATCAAAGAATAATGAATGCTCATAATAAAATCAGGGAAAGCTGGAAAATTATAAACCAATCCAAAAAAGCACTGTCTGTTCCTGTTTTAAAACTCAAGGATGAATCAGGTGATATTATTACTAATTATTCCTTGTTAGCTACTAAGTTTAATGAGTACTTCATCAACGCTGCGCTTAATGACACAAATTTCAATAATACACTCCCATGTTTTACAGCAACCTCAGTCAAATCCCTCTTTCTATTTCCCTGCACAGAAACCGAACTTAATAACTTATTAAAAAAATTATGTAACAGATTCACTGCTGGTATTGATGAGATACCAATTTTATTATTGTATTATCTTTTAATTTTATAAAGTCTCCCCTTTTGTACCTTATTAACATGTCACTGACCCAGGGAATCTTCCCAGAACCCCTCAAGTTGTCTAAAGTTATACCCTTATTTAAAAATAAAGGGTGTCCTCTGGACCTTAACTCATATCGTCCTATTTCAGTTATCAATCAGTTTGGTAATAATTTTGAGAAAGTTTTTTATAGAAGGTTACTATCTCATGTAGAATCAAATAACTTGCTGTCTAACTCTCAGCATGGATTTCGACAGAACAGATCCACTACTAGCACAGTTTATAAAGCTATTGATCATATCCTCACTGCACTTGATAACAAACAGAAAGTCTCTGCTATGCTTTTTGATTTTTCAAAAGCCTTCGATAGTGTCGATCACCAACTGCTTTTGCATAAGCTCAATTTATTAGGGATCTGGGGACTCCCTAACAAATGGATCCAATCGTATCTACATAATAGACTTCAACAAGTTGTGATCTCTAATCATGATAATAAGTTTTTTTCTCCTGCTAAGTTACTAACCAGAGGTGTTCCCCAGGGCTCTGTGTTAGGTCCAATACTATTTTTAATATTTATTAATGACCTGTCAAATTTTGTTCCCTCAGGACCTAGTATCACTCCAATTTTGTATGCTGATGACACAAATTTCATTATTTCTTCTTCAAAATTTGACAGTTTATTAGAAACTGGAAATCTCATATCGCAACATCTCAGTGATTGGTGCTGCAACAATCATGTAAATCTGAATGTTGGCAAATCTCAACTAATTTACTTTACAAATATAAATAAACCTCCTAAAAGGCTCTCAGTAAACATTAATAATAAAGCTATTCCACAAGCTGAATTTGTTAAACTTTTAGGTGTTTTAATTGACTCACACATGTCATGGGAATCCCATATTAATATGCTTGCAGCTAAACTCTGTAGCCTATGTCATCTCTTTAGGTCAATTAGATCTACTGTCTCTAAAGATGTTCTTCACTTATTATACTTTGGTGAATTTTACTCTAATATCTTGTACAGTATTCTTTTTTGGGGTTCTTCCCCATATGCAATTAGAATATTTAGAATACAAAAAAGAATTATTCGTTTGATTGCAAATGAATCTTATCTTGCACCATGTCAAGCTATCTTTAAAAAACTGAATATCCTTCCTTTGCCTTGTGTATACATAATGACCGTCATCTTGCATACCAAAATGAATATTCATGACTATACTAAGAACTCAAGTATGCACTGTTATAGCACCCGGCAAGTTAACGATCTCCATATCCCATATGTGCGCACCTGTAAAACTGCTCTTGGACCTAAATGGGTAGGTCTGTGTTTATTCAATAAGCTTCCAAAAAATTTGAAAGCTATTAATGGAATCTCTTCTTTCAAAGTTAATTTATTGAAATTCCTGCAGAACAAATTATATTATTCTATAAAAGAGTTCCTTGAGGATAATATTGACTGATTATATATTTTGTCTTGTATGTATATATATGTATGTTTGTATATGTGTATGTATGTGTATGTATATATATATATATATGTATGTATGTGTATGTATATATGTATGTATATATGTATATATATATTTTTTCTTTTTGTATTTACCAATGTACTCAAAGTGTTTATATGCTTGTATTATTTAACCATGACGTGTCCTATGTCTTAAATTGTACCTCACTTTTCAAGATCTTTGGACAAATAAAGCATCTTATCTTATCTTATCTTACAGTGGACACTTGTATATGGAAAATGTGGTGCGTTAAAATGATGAGGAAAGTGATGCTATGAAAAAAAAGCTGCAGGGCAGATAAATACTCAATGTGCTAATTTTAAATTGAAACCTAGGGCATGATGCTGATGACACTAATATTTTTTATTTTGTTCCGACACTTACTGAACTCTTTAATGAGATGCAACATGATATTATCTTAGTGCAGAATTGGTTTCTTACTAATAAATTAACAGTTAATATTGATAAAATGAACTATATAATTTTTCATAAACCAGCTTACTCACCTTCTCTGTTAAATCAATTGACATTTGATGGTAATATTATCAATTGTGTGTGTTGTGTTAGGTATCTTGGACTCTACATCGATTCCACTTTGTCTTGGTCAAATCATACTGACAAGATTTGTGACAAAATTGTAACTGTGATTGGAGTTTTATATAGATTGAGGAACAGTGTACCTAGATATTTATTAAAGCGTATATATTCAGCAATGATTGATACTCATCTTAGATATATGGCAAATATTTGGGGATGGTGTAATAGGAACATTTTTCACAAACTGGTAACTCTACAGAATAGAGCAGTAAGATTTCTATTCAATTTAGACTACTATACTCCTTCAAGCGTTATTTATCCTTTATCTAACATTTTGCCCTTACAATCATGTGTTAATTACTCAGCAAGTGTACATATATATTTAAAATAAAAAACAACCTGTCTCTTAATAACTCCACGATCATTCTAAATTCGCAACTATATACTTATCAAACAAGAGGATAATATAGAATTCACATAAATCATGTTAACTCTACCAGGTATGGCATGAAATCAATATTGCATCAATCTATTCAGGTATATAATAATATCCCTGCACATATCAGAGGAACCAAATCTTTAATAATTTTTAAGAAAAGACTAAAAAAATTCTTGCGGAAACTGATAAATAAACATAACCCAAGCTAAGTTGACATAAAGGGAACCTTTAATGTCGTGTTTATTGATTTGTAGTTTGTATTGTCTTTTTTAACTTTTGTTTTTATTATAAATCTATGCATGTTTTATACTATGTATATTATTTTGTTAAATTCTTGTTACATAATTTTGATTTTGTTGGTGTAATCATTGTATTGTATTTTTAAGTGTATACAGTTCCTATTTATGAGCTAGATAGCTCTTTGGAACATTTATAAAATTTAAATAAAAAAAATAAAAATAAATTTCTGATTATAGCCAGATTTCAGGATACCAGATAAGAAGTCTGGTACTGTATTTGAAGTTTTAATTACCGTATATCTTCGAGTATAAGGCGATTTGAGTAAAGTCGAAATGTACTTTTTAGCCTAAAAAAGTGTCTAAAATCCAAGACTCGAATATAAGTCAAAGCAAAGAAGACGAAAATAAAATAATTTTGTAATTTACAAAAAAATTAATATATATACAGGTGAACCTCTACTTACGAACACGCAAGAAACAAACAATTCATATTTATGAACATTCCACATACCAATGAATTGCGCCTCGCACTTCATTTACGAACACACCCTCATGCACTTACGAACATCGGTCACAGTAAGAACACGTAAACTTGTCAACACGTCATTTGCTGTTTGTATTCGAAACCATATGTGTTTATATAGGTATTGTTTTTTATTACCCTTGAAATATGGAAAACAATTGTAAACGTAATGTTCGTGAAAGTGCTAAAAGTGGTAAAAAATGTCGAGTGCTTTCGATGGAAACTAAAATGGATATAATACATAGATCAGAAATAGGGGATCATATTCGCAATGCAGGCTCTGTTTAGTCCATGATTATAAGTAAAAAACAAAATGCCATCACTGAAGAAATGGAATGGTGTGTAACAATTTGAATTCAGGATCAAAATAAAAAAACCAACACTTGAATACTGAATTGATTTTTCTCTTCCATCCACTCATTCAGGCAGGTTTTTTAAAGATAAAATATAAATTTTAAGTTTTCCTTTGAAACTACGTAAGTACGGTGGTGCTTTATAATTCGCCTTTGCATTTTCTGCTAGTTAGTATGAATTTTTCATACTAATGCACTTCAAGTCAGTAAAATGTTGTTTTTCGACAGTCATGTTTAATTACTGACCCCAAAAAATGTCCAGCTAGTTTGCGACTCGAATATAAGTCGAAAGTAGGGTTTGATCGGCCTAAAAAAGGAAGAAATTTCTCAACTTATACTTGAAGATATACGGTATCAATAGCAGAGGTCTTCAAACTGGGTTCTGCAGACTTATCTCAGGGGTTCCATATGACATTCACATAAAAAATGTTTTATTTATATCCAGAGCTGGTCGTATGGGTGGTCGAACCAGATGGTTGCCCGGGGCCACCAAAAAGAGACATGGTATGAGCAATAGGTAAAATCACATGATTTTTGGTTACATACTGTCTCTGGCTGATATTGAAAGATTCAATAGAAAAACAATTATACCAGTTAGTGAGGGTTGCACACGTCTGGTTGTGTTAATAAACAATTGCTCTGAAATTTGACATTTGCAAACAAAAGCAGGCACATCCTAGCCATTGAATAGGTGCTTGTAATAATTTCAGTGTATAATGAATTACAAGTCGTTTTTAATGTTTTTTAGTTTAATTTTTTCTTATGTTATGAACAAATTCGATTTTCATTTTGTTATAAATTTGACTTTTCTTTCAATATTACTTCCTAATACCATCTTTGGCATGTTTTCTCGGTGTTAGGGTTCCCACGAAAAAAATTTGGATGAAAGGGTTCCACAGCCTCATGAAGTTTGAAGATCACTAATCTATAGCTTGGAAGAAATTATAAGGTAAACATCGGTTTGCAAAATCTTGCCTTTTAAACATGATATACAGTGCTGATATTAAAGTCTACGCTTGCAGGAATATGCTGGACCATAAGAGTTTCTGGAAAGCAGACAAAAAATTCTGCCCTGGGTGAGAAATGAACCTGGGCCTTCTAATAGCATATTTTCCCAATGAATTACTGAGAAACAAGAACGTTAGTAGTCTGCTTCATAAGTTCTGTTGTAGAATAACTGCCTGTTAGGTTCAATTCTCAGTTAAAGCAGAATTTTTATCCTGTTTTCCATAAACTCTTATAAACCTTGTCTTAGTAAAGTGAACAACTGCATCTCCTGAGGTTTACTATGGATATATATACCACATCATCTGAAACTGCACATAAGAATAAATACCCAGAATTTTACAAGATTTTTTTGAAAGGCATAATGTAAGACAACTTCAGGATAAAAATTGTGCTTACCTGTGTACAATCTCTTTTATAAATCTTTGCCTTAATCTAATTTATATTTAGCATACTATATTATAATAATATGATTCAAACTTTTAAATTCTTACTTGTAGGTCCTTGAGTCCTACTTCAAGCAGTGTCTTTTCGTCAAAGTCTGTAGTAAGTTCCTGTCCTTGGGTTATCATACGGATGGGGCCTTCTTGCAACGTCATATTCTGTAAACCTCCTGATCCTTCCTCATTGTTGCATTTTTTACGAGAACGCTGCACTGATTCCCACCAATGAGTAACTTCTGCTCTGAGATCAGCAACATAATCTCCACCCGTCAGCTCCAATGTCACCTGGGAAGCCAGCAGCAAGGAGGTCACTTCATTGGTCTGCAAGTTCACCTGAACAAAATTCCTCCTTAGTGTTAAGGAAAGGAGGATAACTCCAATGCCTCAACCAGCAGGATAACATAAGGAGGCTATTTCAAAACAAAATTACACCAAACTGCACTTCTCCATTCGAAGCTTCATTTGATTATATCCCAACTTTAAAAATGATCATCTACTGAGCTCAACATGCTGGAAAACTTTTTCATCATATCTTACTTTGACTCTAATATAAAGATTAACGTTAGATGAACCCACAAAGTTGGTGTAAATATATTTTTATAACAATTTTAACAAACAAAAGTCATCATCTGGTAGCTAACAACCACATTCTCTTTCTGATGTCATAATTTGCTTTCTGACGGCAATATTAAATAACCAACAGATTTATTGGGTATAAAAACAATAGTTGCCACACACTAAGTTCAGAGAGACCTACAAAAATATCATAATGGCCACCTCTAACATATTCATCTTTGTCTTAATAAAAATCATAATTTTATCACCTTCCACTCACTTTCTCACTGTATTATATAGGAATACAAAATTTCATGCACGTTATACATGCTTGAGCAGTACATAAAATTATAGACCAAATACAAAGTTAAGCTGTCATTAATAGTTTAACCTAGGCCTAAAAGTTTGGTTTTTTATTAATTTAATTATTCACCATAAGAAACAAAAAATAATGTTTTGTACCATGTTTCTAATATATTGGCTCACTCCTTAAAAACTGCCAATATAGCTTAAAATTCCTTTTGCAGCTTTATAAATAAACAAATAAAATAAATAAACAAATTATAATTAAATTGATAGAAGGGATGATCCAAAGATCCTTATGCGACAGGCATAAGCTGTTATGATGGGAAATGAGGAAACGTGAAAAAATCTGCCATGACCAGGAATCGAATCCGGGTCTTCCACTTGCGGGGTGGATATTCTACCACTGAACTACCATGGCAGACTAATTCTTCTGTTTCAGAAAGGGAATATTTTCTTAGGTGTGATTCCCAGTCATGGCAGATTTTTTCACCTGTTTCCTCATTTCCCATCATAACAGCTTATGCCTGTCGCATAAGGATCTTTGGATCATCCTTTCTATCAATTTATATCATGGCATTCTCACCATTTGAGAGGGTAGGGGTTTTCTTTGATGTATCTCCTTGAGGACATCCATTGGGGCTGATTGATACTAGCACAGCTAGCTTGGTCCCAACCTAAGAAAATATTCCCGTTCTGAAACAGGAGAATTAGTCTGCCACGGTAGTTCAGTGATAGAATATCCACCCGGCAAGTGGAAGACCCGGGTTCGATTCCCAGTCATGGCAGATTTTTTCACCTGTTTCCTCATTTCCCAAATTATACTTATTTCGCAAAAATTTTAAAATGTTCTCTAAAAACCTCTTTCTTTAATTACCCTTGTACGGTTAAGGAGTTTTTTCTACTTACGAAACTTTAATTACCCTAAATTAAAGCTATAAAAAGTAAAGTAAAAGCTGATTTTAATCTATAATTGTTAAATACTCTCTTGGAGCTTGCCAATAAAAATATTTTGACGAAAATGCAAAATTAAAATTTTTCATATTTACCATTTTGCCAGAAAGTTGCAAACAAGAATTCAGGAAAAAATTATTTAAAAAAATAAATGGGTAATATCAGGAAATAACATACTTTGTAAGAGCAAAGCTTATCCTTTTCCCCTTTTGCTACTACACCCATCATTGTTAAACACTGCATCTACTTAATCCAACATCCTCATGAGGCTGGACAAATACGTCCAAATTCAGATTAGAAATGCAGTAATGTTGCAATGCTTTTATGAGTGACCCTGAGACACATTAGATCTGTTTACTCAGATATATCCATTGGATCCATTTCCTGCATTTTTTTCCCGTCCTTTGTACCCATTCAGACTGCTTTAGATAGCTTCACATTTTGTGATTTTATCAAGAAATATTCTGCAATAATATTAACCTTCTTTTGCTCTAAACATGTTTAAAATGATAAGGGTGAACCCACAACTAAAAAAGTTCATAAAACTGAGTTTTGAAGTGATATTAGACTTGGGTAGGAAGAATGGTGGTTGATGTTGTTTGACAGCTAGGTTTATCTCAGACATACAATTTATTCAGTCGCAGAAAAAAATTGTGGAAGTATTCTACATGCTATGCCATTAAAGGTGAAGTTGATTATAAAACAAAGGAGCTTTCAGCTGGAAAAGATGAAACATTTACTGAGCACGTGGACTGAGGACCTCAACAGAGTGAAGTAAATCAGGCTTTAATACAGGAAAAAGCTAAAAGTCTGTGTGATGACTTGAAGCAAAAAGAAGGAACAAGTGCTTGATGTGCTCGAAAGAAGGTGCTCAAAATTATGTTCCACAAACCAGTACAGGCATCCTCCGACTTATGTGAATTCGACTTATGCGAATTTTGCATTAATGTGATTTTAAAAGAATTTTTTAAATTTATTAAAAACTAGAGAAGCCTGAATTTCAAATATGAAATGTTGCCAGCATTTTTAATAATAAACACAGAGAAGCTTGAAAGTCCAAAAATTTCTTTGTATAATGCTGCCCATTCAATTATTTCTATTCCTCCCAGTTCCGACTTAATTAAGATTGATTTAAAGCATGGTTTTTACCAATTGCCTTTAACAGAAGATTCAACTAAATTCTACGGTATATATGCAAACAACAATTACTACATCATGGCACACAATGGCACCCTATATCATGTAACGTTGGGCAAAATGTGTAGGCAAGGAAATAATGTCACGGTTTCCTGTAAATTTTATCCCTTATCTTGATGATTGGATTGTGTATGGATGTAACAGTTATTTTGGAATATCTAGAAAGATTGTTAGGCATAACAGTGAATCATAAAAAATCAGTGCTGGTTCTGACCAAAACCTTAGTGTATCTAGGAATGATTATAGACACAGTGGACAACTCATTTCGATTTACAAGTGCGGCAAAGGACCTACTGGACAGAATAGTGTCAATTGTTCCAATTTGTAGCCAAAAAGTCAAAGGATTGCTGGCTACCTTTCATGGATATTATATATGTGCAAACTTCCCCTATTTTTAGTGAAAGATGTGTTTGCAGGATGTAACTCTTGGATTAAGCTTTTATTGTGCCATGTTAATATATGTAAACAACATTTTAAATTAGAACCCACCAATCGCTCCATCAATGTGTTTTCTGATGCTACCCAGAATACGCTAGCTTTTATAATCCCTTCATGGGAAGTAACCAAGGTGTACTACATACATAGGTGCTTGCCTATTTTGCTGATGGAGGGATTGGCGGCATTAGTTGCATTATGTTATGTTATTGAAAAACTAAATTTGGAAAATGAAAGAACAGACACAACAATGAATGTTGATAATATGTCAGTAATATATTCTTTTCATAAATTCTTTTCATAAAGGTAAAGGCAAAATATTTCGCTACAATATTATATGCAAACTATTGATTTGGTATTCAATAAAGAATTGAGACCATAGGGTATCTTGGTGCTACGTCCCTTCCGAAGCCAACCTGGCTGACCAACCTTCCCGGGCTATCCAGCACTTATAAATCCGTGGGTGGCCATATTCTTCTCTCCAGGTATATAAGGGCTGGGTGGCCTGAATCGGTAACGTGATCTGGTGGAGGGAGCGGGTGTAGCACCAAATAATAATATTTCTCTTATATCTTTACAAAAAGAATAAATTATTGGCATATTATCAACCTTCATTGTTATATCTGTTCTTTTGTTTTCCAAATTTAGTTCTTCAATGACAACATTTTTAATAATAAACACAGAGAAGGTTGAAAGTTTATTGAATATTTTTTTAAAATTTCATATCTATAACACTTAAGTACTTAGAATTAGCATAAATGCCCATCAGTATGATGAGAAAGAAAATTATATTGCTGCATCTTCCTCCCTTCCCTCACCCTCTTGCTCCCCTCCCTCCCCCTCATTCCCTCCCTCTCGCTTGCTACATCTACATTAATGCTTCTTATTTCTATAGTATGACATATGAATATTGAGGCAATAATAGGAATCTTGAGTATCAACAATGATATTCACTGTCTAGGAAACTTATCCATGGAAATATACGTTTTAGGTGTACCTGAGTCTGAAGAAGTGGTTTTCACAATGCCGTGTCTGTACACAGCTCTAGAGCCTAAATGATAGTGCAAAAATGAATAAAATCTCATACTTAGGCATTTTATCATACAGAATAGAAACTATGAAGAAATGGTTGACAATGCACAATAATTAAGAGCAGTTAATTCTATGTATTTTTAACAATAATTTGATTTTCTCAAAAACAGCTCAGATTTTCATTAAATTTCATATAGTGACTTAAATTTACTCTTCAATAATACTACATAGTTCATATTTCTGAAAAAATTAATATAAGGCTAGTTTACTCTAGGCAACTTAAACAACAATTTGATTTTCCTAAAAACGGCTAAAATGATTTTCATCAAATTTCATACAGTTACCGTATTTGACCGAATATAGCCCCCCTACCCATTTTTCTCACACAAATCTAGAAAATATTTTAATACCCTTAAAGGACATGATCATTTTTAGGACTTTAATGTCATGAAACATGTTGTATAATTTGAAGAAATATCAAACTTGCACTCATTTAATAAAAAAGTACCAATTAGCGAGTGATAAAACGCCATGCTAATTGGAATTTTAAGGTTTTCAGATTTGTTCCTCAGAATTCAGAGGGTATACTAACGAGAGAGATATTTGACAAGGAATTGAACAAAAATACATTTTTAGGGAGTAAAAATAAACTTTAAAAAGTCGAAATAACATACTAATTAATGCAGCAATATTAGCAAGTCGAAATAACATACCAATTTATGCAGCAATATAAATTCGCACTTTGCTCATATTTCGATCTATCTTTCGTTTGTGTAATTAACAATTCGAGCTTAGCCAGGCAATTAGTCCATTCTCGGGCAAGGTTAATTTTGTTGGTATTACCGTATTTGCTTGTGTAAGCTGCGCACCTTTTTTCCCAAAACGCTGGTGGAAAAGAGGGGGTGCGTGTCTTACACGAATTCTTTTATTTGCCGCTCACCTTTTTTCCCGAAATGTTGTGTCGGTAAACAAATATACGTTAAGCTAGCACCCATGCCGCATCTATTATTCTATTTCTGAATTTCGGTGTATTTAGTCATTTTCATTCATTGTATAAAAATTTAAAATGAGTTTTAAGTTTATTAACGGGTGCTCCCCAAACTCGACGAAGTTTTCTGCTGCAATCGTCACAGAAGCCACGGCGCATGCGCGACCAGTTCGGGTTGGTGGGGGTTTTGTTCTCACGGCAGACGACGCCTACCATGTTCAGATACGGCGTGCTTCCTTTATTCTATGATACGTCTATGAAAGTCATAGCCACCGTGGTGATCATTGAATGATCGCTGATCATCATTTTAGTTCGCCAAAAAAATGACGACCGCTACGGTAGGGATCAGTGACCACATGGCTGGAAAATTACGTACAGCAGAATGATCGCTACCGGAGTGATTTCTGCGAACATGACCAATGTGACCACAAAAACAGTTACGTGTTTAACAAAAGAGGACTACCGAGATTTCTGCTAGTACCGATATAGAGAGATCACCCAATAAATTCGTCACGTAGGAATGTGAAGATGCTTAACTTGAGCGTAGCATTTTTTAGAAATAGGAATTGGTGATTTACAAAACCCTTTTTCGGCTCAAATAAATTTTTTTCCCTAGAGTTGGCCCAAAAACCGGGGTGCGCGGAATACACGAGGTCTCGGCTTACACGAGCAAATATGGTAAAACTTGCAATTTGACGATAATGAGAGCGATCAGGTAATAGAAAAATCCTTCCTATATGGTGACGTCAATCAGCCTTGCAAATAAATATTCGCAACCCGAGTAGTTTAGTCTTACAATGGATAGAAACACTTACTGACTCGAATGAAATTCATCATTATTGAAGTTTTGCACACTTGTTTGTACCCACCTAATTTTTAGTGCCCCCCAACTTTTGCACTTCGCTTTTGGCCAAAAACAGGGGGGCTATATTCAGTCATATACGGTACTTGAGTTTACATCTGCAGTAATACGACATAGCTCATATTTCTTTAAAAAATATATAAGGCTAGTTTATTCTTTTCTAAAAAATGGCTCATACGATTTTCATCAAATTTTGTATAACTATTTAAGTTGATGTTTATAATGATTCTACATATAGTAAACCCTCGATTTAATGGTCCTTGGTTTAGCAGACTTTGGATTTAAGGGACAAAATCTGCTGGATCTGAGTTTTGTGCCAATTTCAGGCAATAACAGACTTTGCCCTAAACAACGGGGCGTTGTTTGGCGAATCAATCCGGACAATGTAGTACACTGTAGTGTACAGTGTATGCAATACAGCTGACTCAAACAAAGTGGCTATCCCAGCCTCTTTGTTTGAGTTCTCTCTGCAAAGCAAAGCATCATCTCATATCTGCGTGAATTGACCTTTACATTGTTAGTGTTTGAGATATTTTGTAACAAAAAGTTTAAATATTTAATCAACCACGGCTTCACAGGGGGGCAAAAAAGAAAAATACTTTGGTCGAACGAAAACGCTCGTCAAACAACCAAGGCAGAAGGAGGTTCACGTGATCCATTCGCTTTCAATTTACTTTCCATTCGTCATTCATTTGGCCCAGATCGCCTCATGTTAGCGAGACATTACGGAAGATGGTGTCAATTGCAGGTTTGGAGTTTGGGTAGTTACTGATCTGGTGTATAAGTGTTTCAAATTTTTCGAATTGGGTGTTGGAGAGTGATGTGTATGAAAAATGGACGAAATTGAGAGACATGAGATGATTCATAGGGGCAAATGATGATGGAATAGTGGGTGGAAGGTCCAATAGGGGATTCTCTGTCATTATGTAGCATCAGTAAAGTAGGTTTTCTCATGTACGAGTGTGTTTTCAGGCTCGAAAAATCCCATTTGCCATTTAACGGACATTCAACTTTAACGAACATCCCTTCTTCCTATTAGTCCATTAAATCGAGGGTTTACTGTAGTTCATTTTTTCAAAAGAAAACTAAACAACACATTAGTATATGAGAAAGTTTGAACAATGTATATTTTTGTTTTATTTCACAATAAATCAAAATTAGAAATCAGATAATTTCAGACAGAAATGTTAATTTGCGATTTCAAGTTACACGACCAATCGTGGGAACACATCTAACACATAAGTCGGGGGATACCTGTACTGGATCAAGACCCATACAGTAAAACTCGTTTAATACGTATTTGAGGGGACCGACTCACTGCTTCGTTATAAGCGTGACTACGTTATATACGAGAAACATGGTTTTTGGCCTATACATCCCATATAACACGTAGACACGTACAGTAAAAGCTGTGCTATCCGGCTATTTAGAACCGGCCACCCTTAGATACCGGCAATTACACATATACAATTCATTTTGTATTTCTTTTTCTTTTTCTATGAATTTTTGTGTGAATTGTATGTGTAATACCACAACTTCCACTTTAAAATTTCTTAAAATATAAGATGTATATATTATGTATTTACTCCGTATATTTCTGTGGCTTCCGAGTAATCATGGCGTTTTTGTTTACGTAAGCCATTTGCATTGTCTAGATGTTTTGGTGTACTTCTACAATTTCCAGTTTTATCGCTTTTTATTATTTAAAAAATCACCCATCCATTGCATATGGCATCAAAATAAATACCTAAAAGCAAGAAACAGGAGAGAAAAGGTTGTTTTAACGCTAATGCAAAAGCTGGAACTGATCAAAGGAATTGAAAATGGAAAAAATAGAGCAGCCATAGCAAAAGAATTCAACATCGGATCTTCCACGCTCTATGATATCAAGACTCATAAGGCTAAATTAATGAAATTTGTGTCATCTTCTGAGACGAGTAAATCAATTAATAAACATCATATGCTTCATAAGCCAAAAATTGAGGAACTGGATAAAATATTATGACTGGTTTTCACAGAAATGTTCTGAAGAGTTAAATAATTTCGTCCTTTTCTAATAGAGTAAATAAAGATAGATAATAAAGATAAATAAGAAAGATATAATCCAATAAATTCAATTTTGGGAACAGGTTCACTGCCATAATCCCCAAACTTCCCGGACGCCCTAAACTTTTCAATAGTCTTTTTGTTTTGCATGTAAGCGTAGCAACGTATTAAATAAGAATGGGTAAATAGTGTCTATATCTAACTACGTGTGGAAGAATTAAAATGGAAAATTCAAACCCCATGCATAGTTATTTTTGGGGAGTACGATAGTGAACCTAAGCCCAATTTTGTTTGGTTATTGCTAAATTTGCAATGTCAAAATCGAAAATCGCTCCCGTAACCGGATATTTCTCCTAATCGGCTTTCCACAATCCTCAAGATAGCCGGATAACACAGATTTTACTGTATTTGCAGTGAGTCGACTTCAATGCCGTACTTACATATGCAAAGAGATGCTTATCAACTTCGCGGCATGTAAAATGTTCGACTGCTATTACATACGATTTTTTAAATGGTCAATTAATATTATTATTATGGTCATTAATTTACATAAACATTTCACATTTTTAATGTTTCAAAACTAAGGGAGTGTGGAAATTCGTATGGAAGGGGTAGATGGAGGAAGGGGACCTCTTCGAACAAGTCCGTGGTAAACGGGTGGAAATTATTCATTACTTTTCGCTCTGCTCGCCAAAATTCATTATATATGGGGCATTTTTTGCTTCGGGACCAAACATTTGTTCGTTAGAGCAGAGAATTCGTAAAATGCGTGTTCGTTACATCCGAGAAATTTAACCACTGCCCTTATGGAGAAGTTCAAGGGACCGAGACATTTCTTCGTTATAGCCGAGATTTCGTTTTAGGCGTGATCGTTATAAACGAGTTTTACTGTACTTTGAAAACCAATGATTTAAGGAGCCAATCATTTATGTGCTAGGAGCTCTATTTTTTTTTATTAACTTACATTTCCAATATGTATAATGTTAGAAAAGAAAACCTGTTAGCATTTTTTAAAAGTATTTAGCTTTCAGTAATTACTTATAAGCAGATGAAGCATCTTAATATATAATGAGCAGTTTTGTCTTTCCAATACGATATTCAGCAACAATGGAGTTTCCTTGATGACAAAAGTTTGTCATATGGAAAATAAAATTTTCATTTTTAAAACAAATTTGTGCATCAAATGAATGTGAATACCAATTGCAGGAAGAAGAATATTCATTCTCTTAGGGATCTTTTGGTTCAAGTACAAAGGCTGTACAAATTTTGCATGTAATTTTGAAATGACACTGCATCCATTCCCATGTTATTCAAATGTAAGAACTAAACGGATGAATTGATGAATTTATTAATCAAATCAAATCAATGATAATAATAGAAAAATCTGATGTGTCGAGCACTTGACTTTCTCCATACAGAGTAATGAATATGATTGCTCTGAACATTAGCATCCTCAATAATAATTATCAGCAATTACATCCTTTAATAATTTTTAAACACTTTTAATAATAAGAGTGCATGGATGGAAAGGTAACTTTTATGCATGAGTATATAGAACTAAACACAAATGTGAAGAAAGAGAAGGAGAAAATTTCTGAACTTGACTGGGAATTGAACCTCATACTATGCATGGAGAAAGTAAAAATTACACCAAAAATTTTTATTGTAATGAATTTGATTTTGGTATCCATAAAATTCATGATTATCTCTTATATATTTTGAAGGGTGTATTTGTTGGTTTGTTCATGAAACTCCTAAAAGATAAAAGCTGGAACAACTAAATTTGGTACGATTCCTCCTTACATCTTCACTTAGTGAATAGTCAAGGTTTGGTCAACCTAACTTTTTTATGGAGTTATTTTTGAGCCCATTGTCCAATTTCAATAGGCCATAAGAGTAGCATGGGTTTCTGTGCAAGCCAGTACAAAAATACTTTTTTAAATTACTTAAAATTAACATAAGAACTCGGGACAAAAACTGTTATATAGAAAAAAAGAATGGAGTTGCATAATCTTGAAAGCAGAATTAATATCTGTGCCGAATTAGCTTCAATAATTGATTGTAATCACATGAAAAGGCTTTTTATTCTCGCGCAGTTTTTATTTAACCCGGCTAGAAACCCGAGAAAATTTCATCACGATCATCCGCCGGGAAAGTTTGAAATCTTTATTTTCCCATAAGTTTACACTTAATTTTTGATTTTTTAGAGTGCAAGATTTTTTCTTTCGTTCATCTAAATAGGTAAGTGTGAACAGGTTTCCTTAATTTTTGCTTTATTTGACGGTTAAAACTGTGTACTATCTTATTCTTACGATGTTTACATGTTACATGGTCGGTCTTACTGTTAGATTCACTAACTCCGTTCTTACACATGATATATATATATATATACTAGTTAATGTGTGCTTGCATTCTGCAAGCATTTTTTATGTTTAGCCTTTTTACAATTTCAAATTATTACCAATCAATTTTGTGAAAAATCATATATCCGTATCAAATTTCAACTTTGGAGCTCATTTAGAAGTGCATTATAATTTTACTCGTTGCATAGGACAATTATGTGTCAATACAGTTGCTCAGATTTCGAATTTTCATGGTAACGAATTTCTTCTTTCTGTTGTAACTAAAAATCCATAATCCTGCAAAATTTCATGATTGCATCTCATTAAGATTTGCTGTATTATTTTCACACTGGTATCGGTCATAAATAGGGCAAAACCGCCTTTAAATTTGGAATTTTCGCAGTATTATTTTATCTTCGGTTGCAATAAAGATTTTATAAAAAGGCCAAATTTTAAGTCTTTGGGTTATATGGAGCTCCCTCATCCTTTCTGTAGTCGTATGGAGCAATACTGGGGCTAAAGAGCTCCAAAAATGAGGATTATTACAATATAGGATTTCCTCCATTAGGCATAGAGTACATTAAAGGCATTAAAATATAAGCCTCTGATTCCCATTAAAAGCTTACTCATATGAAAGCATTAAGACTGTTGCCTAGGAAGCCTATTGGTAGACCCAGAAAATTACCACTTTTTTGCGATAAAAACTATAAATTTATGCTAATTCTAATCGGATTTGAATTCTGTCTTCAAAAATAAGAAACTACAATTTATATCCTATCCGATAGTTTAAGCCTCGAGTTCGTATCTTGATGGGGAGTAATTTTAAAATGCAAATATAAAAACCTCTGCACCAATTTAAATGCTTTCTTATGGGCAAAAAATGGCGCAATAAGGGGCCAAATAGCCCCTAAAAATAGGAATTTTGCCAGTTTCGGATTTTTTTCCTTCGGTAGTGACCAAAAACCTATAATCCTACCAAATTTCAAGTTTCTGGCACATCTGGAAGTGCCTCATAATTTTGTATCCTCCTATATATATGATTTGTATATATATACTAGTTAATGAGTTCTTGCATTCTGCAAGCATTATCAAATTTTAGCATTTTTACAAATTCAAATTATTCCCAAGCGATGTTGTACATAATGATATAACCATGTCAAATTTGGAGTTTGTTGCTCATTTAGAAGTGCCTTATAATTTTAATCCTCGTATGGGGCAATAATGGAGCAAAACAGCCCCTAACATTATGAATTATTACAGTCTCAGATTTTTTCCATCTGTTGTAACTAAAAACCCATAATTCTGCCAAATTTCAAGTTTGTATCTCATTAAGAAGTGCCTTATAATTATCACACTCGTATGGGGCCGAAAAGGGGCAAAACCACACATTAAAAATTGGAATTTTTGCAATTTTACAATTTTATTTTAGTTTGTTATGAAAATCCAATAATTGTGCCAAATTTCAAGTCTCTAGGTCCTATGCAGCTGCCTCGCATTTTTTGTTCTCGCATGGGGCCGAAAAGGGGCAAAACTGCCCTTTAAAAATGAGAATGCAGCTGCATAGGACACAGAGACTTGAAATTTGGCACGGTTATAGAAATTTCATTGCAACCTAAGATAAAATTACAAAATTACAAAAATTCTCATTTTTAAAGGGCAGTTTTGCCCCTTTTCTGCCCCATGCGAGAACAAAAAATGCGTGGCAGCTGCATAGGACCTAGAGACTTGAAACATGGCACGATTATAGAATTTTCATGGCAAACTAAGATAAAATTGCAAAAATTTCTATTTTTAATGTTTGGTTTTGCTATTTTTCGGCCCCATACGAGTGTGATAATTATAAGGCGCTACTTAATGAGATACAAACTTCAAATTTGGCAGAATTATGGGTTTTTAGTTACAACAGATGGAAAAATCTGAGAGTGTAATAACTCATAATGTTAGTGGCTGTTTTGCTCCATTATTGTTCCATACGAGGATTAATATTATAAGGCACTTCCAAATGAGCAACAAACTCCAAATTTGATATGGTTATATGATTATGTAAAACATCGGTTGGGAATAATTTGAATTTGTAAATGTTAAAATTTGAAAATGCTTGCAGAATGCAAGCACATATTAACTAGTATATATATATATATATATATATATATATATATATATATATATATATATATATATATATATATATATATATATATATCATGTGTAAGAAGCATCTATATATTATAGATATATCATGTGTAAGAAGCATCTATATATTATAGATATATATATCATGTGTAAGAAGCATCTATATATTATAGATATCATGTGTAAGAAGAAACTATATATTATAGATATATCATATACTAGTTGTTATGTGCTTGCATTCTGCAAGCATTTTCAAATTTTAGCATTTTTACAAATTCAAACTACTCCCAAGCGATGTTGTACATAATCATATAACCATATCAAATTTGGAGTTTGTTGCTCATTTAGAAGTGCCTTATAATATTAATCCTCGTATGGAACAATAATGGAGCAAAACAGCCCCTAACATTAGGAATTATTACAGTCTCAGATTTTTTCCATCTGTTGTAACTAAAAACCCATAATTCTGCCAAATTTCAAGTTTGTATCTCATTAAGAAGTGCCTTATAATTATCACATTCGTATGGGGCCGAAAAAGGGCAAAACCACACATTAAAAATAGGAATTTTTGCAATTTTACAATTTTATCTTAGTTTGCCACGAAAATTCTATAATCGTGCCGAATTTCAAGTCTCTAGGCCCTATGCAGGCGCCTCGGATTTTTTGTTCTCGTATGGAGCAATACTGGGGCAAAACAGCCCCAAAAATGAGAATTATATCAATATCGGATTTCCTTCATTAGGTGTAGTTAAACATTAACAGCATTAAAATATAAGCCTCTGATTCCCATTGAAAGCTTACCCATATGAAAGGATAGAGCTTGTTACCAAGGAAACCTATTGTTAGACCCTGAAAAATTAGCAATTTTTTGCGATAAAAACTATAAAATTACGCTAATTCTACTCGGATTTGCATTCCGTCTTCAAAAATAAGAAACTACAATTTATATCCTACCCGACAGTTTAAGTCTCGAGTTTGTATCTTAACGGGAAGTAATTTTAAAATGCAAATATAAAAACCTCTACACCAATTAACATGTTTTCTTATGGGCAAAAAATGGGGCAAAAAGGGGCCAAAATAGCCCCTCAAAATAGGAATTTCGACAGTTACGGATTTTTTCCTTTGGTTGTGACCAAAAACCTATAATCCTACCAAATTTCAACTTTCTACCACATGTGGAAGTGCCTCATAATATTGTATCCTCCTATATATATATCTATATATATATACTAGTTAAGATGTGCTTGCATTCTGCAAGCATTTTCAAATTTTAGCATTTTTACAAATTCAAATTATTCCCAAGCGATGTTGTACATAATCATATAAACATGTCAAATTTGGAGTTTGTTGCTCATTTAGAAGTGCCTTATAATTTTAATCCTCGTATGGGGCAATAATGGAGCAAAAAGCCCCTAACATTATGAGTTATTACACTCTCAGATTTTTTCCATCTGATGTAACTGAAAAACCCATAATTCTGCCAAATTTCAAGTTTGTATCTCATTAAGAAGTGCCTTATAATTATCACACTCGTATGGGGCCGAAAAGGGGCAAAACCACACATTTAAAATTGGAATTTTTGCAATTTTACAATTTTATCTTAGTTTGCCATGAAAATTCTATTATCGTGCCAAATTTCAAGTCTCTAGGTCCTATGCAGCTGCCTCGCATTTTTTGTTCTCGCATGGGGCCGAAAAGCGGCAAAGCCGCCCCTTAAAAAATAGAATTTTTGTAATTTTATAATTTTATCTTAGGTTGCAATGAAATTTCTATAACCTTGCCAAATTTCAAGTCTCTGGTTCCTACGCAGCGGCATCGCCTTTTTTGTTCTCGAATTGGGCAATAATGGCGCAAAACAGCCCCAAAAATGAGGATTATATCAATATCGGATTTCATCAGTAGGTGTAGTTTAACATTAACAGCATTAAAATATAAGCCTCTGATTCCCATTAAAAGCTTACCCATATGAAAGGATAGAGCTTGTTACCAAGGAAACCTATTGTAAGACCCAGAAAAATTACTACTTTTTTGAGATAAAAACTATAAATTTACGTTAATTCTACTCGGATTTGAATTCTGACTTCAAAAATAAGAAACTACAATTTATATCCTATCCGACAGTTTAAGTCTCGAGTTCGTATCTTGACGGGAAGTAATTTTAAAATGCAAATATAAAAACCTCTACACCAATTTACATGTATTCTTATGGGCTAAAAATGGGGCAAAAAGGGGCCAAAATAGCCCCTCAGAATAGGAATTTTGCCAGTTTCGGATTTTTTCCTTTGGTTGTGACCAAAAACCTATAATCCTACCCAATTTCAAGTTTCTGGCACATCTGGAAGTGCCTCATAATTTTGTATCCTCATATATATATATATATAATATATCATGTGTAAGAAGCATCTATATATTATAGATATATCATGTGTAAAGGCCACCGCACACCGGGCGCTATACTATGAAGATATAATATAAAGATATATCGCTAACTGTTGTGCAACATGTAATTCAATGTAGGCCCGCAGACTGAAGGAAAAATATAGCGCGCTATAAGCTATAAAACCCCCGCTATATAACAAGCGTTGTGGTCTTGGCTATTTTAACAAAATATAGCAGAACTGGCGCATGCGCAGAATGCACGGGCGACCACGTGTACAGTGCTCCTAGCGTCATATAGTTGAAGTCTTTACTTGAGCAAGTATCGGGCTGCTTGTTTTTTTTCTTATACAGTGTTTGACATGGAAGACACGCAAGATCTCTTCAAACTGCTTTTTTGTTAAACGAAAATACTGTCGGAACTTTTCGTCATCGTTTTGTAGATCCTGAAATAAATGATGGAACTCTCCAAGTTGCTCTCTACTAATATTAATTTCATGAATCCACTACCTCTTCTTTGGCTTTAACCCTTAAACCGAAGTATCTACTTTTTGTCTATTATTAGAAGTATGTCTATGTCAAACACGCATATAAAAATATTCAATTTTTATTGTTTTATTATTAAATTAAGTGTAATGATACATTAAGCTTATTCATTTATTACATATAATTACTATTCGCCATATACCAATGTAATATCTACATATTAATATTTAAAAATCTTTGCATTGAAAGTATACGTAATGTAAAAAATAGTTTGCGCTTACAAATCTCCACAACATATGTCACAAATCTTTTTGAAATATTGTAAGTAGATTGGCCTTTGACATTTTATGCATTTATACCTGTTATTTCGATTTTGTGTATACGGACGTTAGCTACACTTCCTCTTTCTTTCAGGTCTGTCGCTCTCAGATTTCTGTTTTGGTTTCGGTGTGCCGTCCTTATTTGCCTCTTGTAAAATGCTTTCAATGAGTTTTTTCATGTCTGAACGCAGATTTGGAACAGCAAGTCTGTTTCCTAGATGTGGCCTCAAAAGTACTAGAGTTAATTCTGTAAAAAAATTGAATCTCTTTATATTTTTCCGATTTTTTGAAACATAAGTAGAATATGTAACTATTCACCACATATATGTTTACAAACATATAAAATACTGCTAATGGCCAACGTCGACTTCTTCTGTTAGAAGGATAATTAGCGCATTTATGATCCATTACATCGACGCCTCCTTTTGTTCAGTTGTAAAATCCCACTATTTCCGGTTTATTTGTGTTGATACCATCAGCACCGCTTTATTCTCTTTTGGAACCTAACTGAGCAACGTGATATCATTACTAAATCCATACAATGTCGAAGCAACTTCTCTTTTCCTCTTTTGGGATTTTCGTTTTTTTCTCTTCAGTGTTTCTACGTACGCTAGCTTTTTTTCTTGTAATATTTGCACCAATTCTTTGATGTACTACCGCCTTCCGAGGTGCTAGGGTCTGCATCCTTCCTTACTTCTGTAATAAATCTAAATCATAATTATATAATTCTAAAAATTGGTAAAAAAAGAAATGAAAATAATATTTATATGTAATAATAATAATTTGTTTCTATCTTACCGAAGGAAATTTCTTCGTAATTCGAAGTATGTGTCCACTAGACACGCAAAAAATATACGTTATGAGAAGTAGGTGTCCACGAGACACTGTAACTTTTGAAAAACGATTTCTTACGAACGGTTGAAAAATTGCGACTGCAAAATCGATGTATCACCCGCAGCAGGAAGTAATTTGAGGAAGGTACTGTGATGCTTGGGCCGCCAGCTCAATCAGTGAAGCCACACTAACAAAATGAAAAATCGTATGTGGTTGTCAGACCCATACTTCGGTTTAAGGGTTAAACAACAGCAATGCCTCGGCGTTTATTCTCTTGGCCATGTTGTAGAACTAAGCGAGTTTCCCGGGAAAAAATAAAACATATTATAGTATCTGGTGTGCGCATATTTATATCTTATCGCTAGCTATAACATCGCACAAAAATATAGCGCTATATAGTATAGCGCCCGGTGTGCGGTGGCCTTAAGAAGCATGTATATATTATAGATATATCATATATATAGGAGGATACAAAATTATGAGGCACTTCCAGATGTGGTTGAAACTTGAAATTTGGTAGGATTATAGGTTTTTAGTCAAAACCGGAGGAAAAAATCCGAAACTCTCGAAATTCCTATTTTGAGGGACTTTTTTGGCACCTTTTCCCCCCATTTTTTGCCCATAAGAAAGCATGTAAATTGGTGCAGAGGTTTTTATATTTACATTTTAAAATTACTTCTCATCAAGATACGAACTCGAGACTTAAACTGTCGGATAGAATATAAATTATAGTTTCTTATTTTTGAAGACAGAATTCAAATCCGAGTAGAATTAACGTAAAATTATAGTTTTTATCGCAGAAATTGCTAATTTTTCTGGGTCTAACAATAGGCTTCCTTGGTAACTAGCTCTATCCTTTCATATGGGTAAGCTTTTAATGGGAATCAGAGGCTTATATTTTAATGCTGTTAATGTTAAACTACACCTAATGAAGGAAATCCGATATTGATATAATCCTCATTTTTGGGGCTGTTTTGCCCTAGTATTGCTCTACTCGAGAACAAAAACTGTGATTCAGCTCCATGTGACCTAGAGACTTGAAATTTAGCACGAATATATAAATGTTGTTGCAACTGAAGATAAAATTAAAAAATAGCAAAAATTCAAATTTTTAGGTGCGGTTTTGCCCCCTTTTATACCCAATACGAGTGTGAATATTTTAAGGCACTTCTTAATGAGATACAAACTTGAAATTTGACACGGTTATATGGTTTTGGACATAAACGATTGGGAATAATTCAGAATTGTAAAAATGCTAATATTTGAAAATGCTTGCTTAATGCAATCACATATTATAAACATATAAACAAACGTTTCATGGTTTAGTTACTTATAATTGTGCTACAATGCTGAAATTTTTTCTAACGGTTGATATTACCAAGGAACGAAAATGGGATTATAGAAATTTGAAAATGTTTATTTATTGATCCGTAAAACATTCATAAATGTTAAAAAAATTTATTAATGTTTATGCACTTTTATTAGAGCTAGGAAGCTGAATATTTAGAGAATTAAGGGTATGCTATTCCAGCGGTAAATAATATTGGCATATATAATAAAGTTTATTATTGTAGTTGTTAAAAATTCATCATTTTTATACAATTAATTTTATATAACTACTGATTTAGGGGTGCTACATTGATGAAATGTTGCAGAAATGTGAGGTATTCATATCAAATAATAAAAACTATAGAAGTTTTACAATTATAAATTTTAAGCGTTACTTTTATTCCAATATTGTCCATAATGTAAAACATTAATCTGCGCAGCGGTGCAAACATTTGCTATTTCAAAATTATCTGTCTATTCTACTCTTCATACTAAGATGAGATAAAATGCTTGCAGAATGCAAGCTCACATTAACTAGTATATATATATATATATATATATATATAGGAGGATACAAAATTATGAGGTACTTCCAGATGTGCTGGAAACTTGAAATTTGGTAGGATTATAGGTTTTTAGTCACAGCCAAAGAAAAAAATCCGAAACTCTTGAAGTTCCTATTTTGAGGGGCCATTTTGGCCCCTTTTTGCTCCATTTTTTGCCCATAAGAAAGCATGTAAATTGGTGTAGAGGTTTTTATATTTGCATTTTAAAATTACTTCCCGTAAAGATACGAACGCGAGACTTAAACTGTCGGATAGGATATAAATTGTAGTTTCGTATTTTTGAAGACAGAATTCAAATCCGAATAGAATTAGCGTAAATTTATAGTTTTTATCGCAAACAGGTGGTAATTTTTCTGGGTCCAACAATAGGCTTCCTTGGTAACAAGCTCTATCCTTTCATATGGGTAAGCTTTTAATGGGAATCAGAGGCTTATATTTTAATGCCATTAATGTTAAAGTATGCCTAATGAAGGAATTCCGATAATGTAATAATCCATATTTTTGGGGCTGTTTTGCCCCAGTATTGCTCCATACGAGAACAAAAATGAAGAGGCAGCTCAATATGAGCTACAGACTTGAAATTTAGCACCATCATAGAAAGTTCATTCTAACCGAAGATAAAATAAAAAAATAGCAGAAATTGAAATTTTTAGGTGCGGTTTTGCCCCATTTCTACCCTATACAAATGTAAACATTATAAGGCACTTCGTAATGAGATACAATCTTGAAATTTGTCAGAATTATGGGTTTTTAGTTACCACAGAAGGAATAAATCCGATATTGTAAAAATTCGTAACGTTATGGCTTTTTTGCCCCATTATTGCCCCATACGAGGAATAAAATTATAAGGCACTTCTAAATGATATACAAACTTGAAATTTGACACACTTACATGATTTTTTAAAAAGTAGACGGAATAATTCGAAATTGTAAAAATCCTACAATTTAAAAATGCTTCTTCATTATATATTGATGGACCTTACTTAGAATATAGAGGGCATACAAATATCCAGTGCAAACTACAATAGTTTGAGCTGAAATTTAATAAATAATTGAATCAAAAAAAATAATCAGAGGAAAAATTGCAACAATATGTATTTTCTTGGCCGTTAAAAATTATAAACTATTTACTAACTTTTCATGGTTTAGGCATTTCTAATTGAGCTATGAAGCTGAAATTTTTTCCATTGGTAGAATTTGCCATATAATGAAAACAGGATTATAGAAATTTGTAAATTTTTATTCGTTTGACCGTAATAAACTCTTAAATGTTAAATAAATTCAATAAAGTTTATGTAAATTCTGAAGAGCAAAGAAAGCTGAAAATTTTAAGAAAGTTAGGGAATAATGTTCCGGTGACAATTAACATTGAAAATTTTGTTAAAGTTTAGTATTGAGGCCCTTAAAAATTCAAAAATTAAAAAAAATTAAATTTGTATAAATGCACTCCTAGAGATGCTACATCGATGAAATTTGGCATAAATGTGAGGTATTCGTAACAAATGTTAAAAACCTAAGAATATTTTATAATTATTAATTTAGGGGTTGTTTTTACCCCAAAATTTTTCAATAAGGAAAACACGTAAAGCGGTGAAGAGGTTCAAAGTTTTCGTAAAAAAATTATTTTTCCGATACTAATGCTTGCAGAATGCAAGCACACATTAACTACTATATAAATATATATATATATATATATATATATATATATATATATATATATATATATCATGTGTAAGAAGCGTCTATATATTATAGACTAGTTAATGTGTGTTGCATTCTGCAAGCAATTCTAAAGTTTAGCATATTTACAATTTAAAATTATTCCCAATGAATTTTGTACAATATCATATAACTGTGTCAAATTTCAACTTAGTAGCTCATTTAGAAGTGCATTATAATTTTATTTGTCGCATAGGACAATTATTTGGCAAAACTGTCCCTATGATTTCCAATTTTAACGATATTGGAATTCGTCTTTCTGTTGTAACTAAATACCTATCATTCTGTCAAATTTCATGTTTGTATCTCATTACGAATTGCAGTAACATTTTCACACTGGTATGGGTCATATATAGGGCAAAACCGCCTTTAAAATTTGGAATTTTCGCAGTTTTATTTTATCTTCGGTTGCAAAAAAATTTTTATAACCAGGCCAAATTTCAAGTCTCTACGTACATATCGAGCTGCCTCATAATTTATATTCTCGTATGGAGCAATACTGGGGCAAAACAGTCCCAAAAATACGGATTATTACATTATCGGAATACCTTCATTAGGCATAGTTTAACATTAAAGGCATTAAAATATATGCCTCTGATTCCCATTAAAAGCTTATCCATATGAAAGCATTAAGCCGTTTGCTAGGAAGCCTATTGTTAGACCAAGAAAAATTATCACTTTTTTGCGATGAAAACTATAAATTTACGCTAATTCTACTCGTAGTTGAATTCTGTCTTCAAAAATATGAAACTACAATTTATATCCTATCCGACAGTTTAAGCCTCGAGTTCGTATCTTGACGGGAGGTAATTTAAAAATGCAAATATAAAAACCTCTACACCAATTTACGTTTTCTTATGGGCAAAAAATGGGGCAAAAAGGGGCCAAAATAGCCCTTCAAAATAGTAATTTCAACAGTTTCGGATTTTTTCCTTCGGTTGTGACAAAAAACCTATAATCCCACCAATATCAAGTTTCTGGCACATCTGGAAGTGCCTTATAATTTTGTTTCCTCCTATATATATGATATATATATCATGTGTAAGAAGCAACTATATATTATAGATATACTACTTAATATGTGCTTGCATTCTGCAAGCATTTTCTCTAACCTTAATATATAGAGTAAGTGCAGACAAATAATTTTTAACACAAAAGTTTGCACCTCTGCGCCTATATACGTGTTTTTCTTTATGGACAATATTGGAAAAAAGCAACCCCAAAAATTTATTATTGCAAAAATTTTATAGGTTTTCATCATATGTTGGAAATACTTCACATTTCCGCAAAATTTCATCTATGTAGCACCTCTTGAATTGCATTTATATAAATTTCATTGTTTAAACTTTATGCATTTTCAACAGCCACAATAATAAACTTTTCTAAAAATTTTCAAATATAATTGTAACTGAAACACAATTCCTTAATTTTCAGCTTTCTAGTTCGTACGAAGGTATATAAAGATTAGTCACATTTTTTTAACATTTATGAATTTTTAACGGCCGAATAAATAAACATTTGCAAGTTTCAATAATTCCGTTATCATTATTTGGTAAATTCTACTGTCAGAAAAAATTTAAGCATTGTAGAACATTTAGAAGTACGTAAAAGGTGAAATGTTTTTTAAAAGTTTATAATTTTTAACGTCCAATAAATTAAAATATTGTAAATTTCTATTTTTCCTGTCCATTTCTCTATGCTATGTAAATATGTGCTTGCATTCTGCAAGGTTTTCTAAATTTTACTATTTTTACAAATTGAAATTATTTACAATCGATTTTTTACGAAACCATATAACTGTCTCAAATTTCAAGTTAGAAGATCATTTTGAAGTGCCATACAACTTGAATACTCGTATGGGCCAATAATGGGGCAAAACAGGTAATAGGACTTTGAATTTTTACAAAATCAGATGCTTTCCTTCTGTTGTAAGTAAAAACCCATAATTCTGACAAATTTCAAGTTTGTATCTCAATGAGAAGTGCCTTATAATTATCACACTCGTATGGGGCCGAAAAGGGGCAAAACCACCAATTAAAAATGATAATTTTTCTAATTTTCTAATTTTATCTTAGGTTGCAATGAAATTTCTATAACTGTGGCAAATTTCAAGTCTCTGGGTTCTATGCAGCTGCATCGCCTTTTTTGTTCTCGAATTGGTCAATAATGGGGCAAAACAGCCCCAAAAATGAGGATTATATCAATATCAGATTTCCTTCATTAGGTGTAGTTTAACCTTAACAGAATTATAATATAAGCCTCTGATTCCCATTAAAAGCTTACCCATATGAAAGGAAAGAGCTTGTTACCAAGGAAGCATATTGGTAGACCCAGAAAAATTAGCAATTTTTTGAGATAAAAACTATAAAATTACGCTAATTCTTCTCGGATTTGAATTCTGTCTTCAAAAATAAGAAACTACAATTCATATTCTATCCAATGGTCGTAGTCCCGAGTTCGTATCCTGACGGGAAGTAATTTTAAAATGCAAATATAAAAACCTCTACATCAATTTACATGTTTTCTTATGGGCAAAAAATGGGGCAAAAAGGGGCTAAAATAGCCCCTCAGAATAGGAATTTAGTATGACTAAAAAGCTATAATGCTACCAAATTTCAAGTTTCCAGCACATCTGGAAGTGCCTAATAATTTTGTATCTTCCTATATATGTGATATATATATCATGTGTAAGAAGCATCTATATATTATAGATATCATGTGTAAGAAGCGTCTATATATCATATATATATATATATATATATAGGAGGATACAAAATTATGAGGCATTTCTAGATGTGCCAGAAACTTGAAATTTTGTAGGATTATCGGTTTTTTGTCACAACCAAAGGAAAAAATCCGAAACTGGCGAAATTCCTAATTTGAGGATCTATTTTGGCCCCTTTTTGCCGCATTTTTTGCCCATAAGAAAACATGTAAATCGGTGTAGAGGTTTTTATATTTGCATTTTAAAATTACTTTGCATCAAGATAGGAAATCAAGACAAACTGTCGGATAGGATATAAATTGTAGATTCTTCTTTTTGAAGACAGAATTCAAATCCGAATAGTATTAGTGTAAATTTATAGTTTTTATCCCCAAAAAGTGATAATTTTTCTGGGTCTAACAATAGGCTTGCTAGGCAACAGTCTTAATGCTTTCATATGGGTAAGCATTTAATGGGAATCAGAGGCTTATATTTTAATGCCTTTAATGTTAAACTATGCCTAATGGAGGAAATCCTATATTGTAATAATCCTCATTTTTGGAGCTCTTTTGCCCCAGTATTGCTCCATATGAGAACAGCATTATAGAAAGTTCATTCTAACCGAAGATAAAATAAAAAAATAGCAGAAATTCAAAATTTTAGGTGCGCTTTTGCCCCATTTCTACCCTATACGAATGTGAACATTATAAGGCACTTCGTAATGAGATACAATCTTGAAATTTGTCAGAATTATGGGTTTTTAGTTACCAAAGAAGGAATAAATCCGATATTGTAAAAATTCAGAACGTTATGGCTGTTTTGCCCCATTATTTCCCCATACGAGGAATAAAATTATAAGGCACTTCTAAATGATCTACAAACTTGAAATTTGACACGCTTACATGATTTTTTTAAAAGTAGACAGGGAATAATTCGAAATTGTAAAAATCCTACAATTTAAAAATGCTTCTTCATTATATATTGATGGACCTTACTTAGAATATAGAGGGCATACAAATTTCCAGTGCAAACTACAATAGTTTGAGCTGAAATTTAATACATAATTGAATCAAAAAAAATAATCAGAGGAAAAATTGCAACAATATGTATTTTCTTGGCCGTTAAAAATTATAAACTATTTACTAACTTTTCATGGTTTAGGTATTTCTAAATGAGCTATGAAGCTGAAATTTTTTCTCATTAAGAACTGCCTTATAATTATATGGTTTTGGAGATAATCGATTAGGAATAATTCGGATTTGTAAAAATTCGTAACGTTATGGCTGTTTTTACCTATTATTGCCCCATACGAAGAATAAAATTATAAGGCACTTCTAAATGAGCAACCATCTTCAAATTTGACACGCTTATATGATTTTTTTTGAAAAACGAAAGGGAATAATTTGAAATTGAAAAATCCTAACATTTACAAAAGCTTATTCATTATATATTGACAGGTCTTAATTAGGATATAGAAGGATATAGGAGGATACAAATGTTCAGCCCAAACTACAATAGTTGAGGAGCTGAAATTTAATACATAGGTGAATCTAAAAAAATAATTGGAGGAAAAATTGCAACAATATGTATTTTCTTGACCATTGAAAATTATAAACTATTTACTAACTTTTCATGGTTTAGGTAATTGTAAATGATCTATGAAGCTGAAATTTTTTCCATTGGTAGAATTTGCCATATAATGAAAACGGGATTATAGAAATTTGTAAATTTTTATTCGTTCGACCGTAATAATCTGTTAAATGTTAAATAAATTGAATAAAGTTTATGTACATTCTGAAGAGAAAGAAAGCTGAAAATTTTAAGAAAGTTAGGGAATAATGTCCCGGTGACAGTGAACATGGAAAGTTTTGTTAAAGTTTAGTATTGTGGCCGTTAAAAATTCAAAAATTAAAAAAAATTAAATTTATATAAATGCACTCCTAGAGTTGCTACATCAATGAAATTTTGCATAAATGTAAGGTATTCGTAACAAATGTTAAAAACCTATAAATATTTTATAATTATTAATTTAGGGGTTGTTTTTACCCCAAAATTTTTCAATAAGGAAAACACGTAAAGCTGTGAAGAGGTTCAAACTCTTGCGTATAAAATTATTTTTCCGACACTAATGCTTGCAGAATGCAAGCACATATTAACTAGTATATCTATAATATATAGATGCTTCTTACACATGATATATATATATCATATATATATATAGGAGGATACAAAATTATGAGGCACTTCCAGATGTGCTAGAAACTTGAAATTTTCTAGGAATATAGGATTTTGGTCATTACCGAAACTGTCAAAATTCCTATTTTGAGGGGCTATTTTGGCCCCTTTTTGCCCCATTTTTTCCCCATAAGAAAGCATGTAAATTGGTGTAGAGGTTTTTTATTTGCATTTTAAAATTACTTCCCTTCAAGATACGAACTCGAGACTTAATCAGTCGGATAGCATATAAATTGTAGTATCTTATTTTTGAAGACAGAATTCAAATCCGAGTAGAATTAACGTAAATTTATAGTTTTTATCAGAAAAAATTGCTAATTTTTCTGGGTCTAACAATAGATTTCCTTGGTAATAAGCTCTATCCTTTCATATGGGTAAGCTTTTAATGGGAATCAGAGGCTTATATTTTAATGCTGTTAATGTTTAACTACACCTAATGAAGGAAATCCGTTACGGATATAATCCTCATTTTTGGGGCTGTTTTGCCCCATTATTGCCCAATTCGAGAACAAAAAAGGCGATGCAGCTGCACAGGACCCAGAGACTTGAAATTTGCCACAGTTATAGAAATTTCATTGCAACCTAAGATAAAATTATAAAAATACAAAAATTCTCACTTTTAAGGGGCGGTTTTGCCCCTTTTCGCCCCCATGCGAGAACAAAAAATGCGAGGCAGCTGCATAGGATCAAGAGACTTGAAATTTGGCATAATTATAGAATTTTCATGGCAAACTAAGATAAAATTGTAAAATTGCAAAAATTCCAATTATTAATGGGTGGCTTAGCCCTTTAGCGGCTACATGCGAGTGTCATAATTATAAGGCACTTCTTAATGAGATACAAACTTGAAATTTGGCAGAATTATGGGCTTTTAGTTACAACAGATGGAAAAAATCTTAGAATGTAAAAATTCATAATGTTTTGCTCCATTATTCCCGTATACGAGGATTAAAATTATATGGCATTTCTAAATGAGCTACAAACTCCTAATTTGACAAGGTTATATGATTATGTACAACATCAATTGGGAATAATTTGAATTTGTAAAAATGCTAAAATTTGAAAATGCTTGCAGAATGCAAGCACATATTATCTAGTCTATAATATATAGATGCTTCTTACACATGATAAATATAACATATATATAGGAGGATACAAAATTATGAGGCACTTCCAGATGTGGTAGAAACTTGAAATTTGGTAGGATTATAGGTTTTTGGTCACAACCAAAGGAAAAAATCCGAAACTGGCAAAATTCCTATTCTGAGGGGCTATTTTGGCCCCTTTTTGCCCCATTTTTTGCCCATAAGAAAACATGTAAATTGGAGTAGAGGTTTTTATATTTGCATTTTAAGATTACTTCCCATCAAGATACGAACTCGAGACTTAAACTGTCGGATAGGATATAAATTGTATTTTCTTATTTCTGAAGACAGAATTCAAATCCGAGTAGAATTACCCTAATTTTACAGTTTTTATCTCAAAAAATTGTTAATTTTTCTGGGTCTACCAATATGCTTCCTTGGTAACAAGCTCTTTCCTTTCATATGGGTAAGCTTTTAATGGGAATCAGAGGCTTATATTATAATGCTGTTAATGTTAAACTACACCTAATGAAGGAAATCTGATATTGATATAATCCTCATTTTTGGGGCTGTTTTGCCCCATTATTGCCCCATATTAGAACAAAAAGGCAAGGCAGCTGTATAAGTCCTAGAGAGTTGAAATTTGGCGTGATTATAGGAATTACATTGCAACCTAAGATAAAATGATAACATCGGAAAAAAATTCCAACTTTGAAGGGGTGATTTTGCCCCTATTCGGCCCCATACGAGTGTGGAAATTATAAGGCACTTCTCATTGAGATACAAACTTGAAATTTGGCAGAATTATGGGTTTTTACTTACAACAGAAGGAAAGCATCTGATTTTGTAAAAATTCAAAATCCTATTACCTGTTTTGCCCCATTATGGCACTTCAAAATGATATTCTAACTTGAAATTTGAGACAGTTATATGGTTTCGTAAAAAATCGATTGTAAATAATTTCAATTTGTAAAAATAGTAAAATTTAGAAAACCTTGCAGAATGCAAGCACATATTAACATAGCATAGAGAAATGGACAGGAAAATTAGAAATTTACAATATTTTAATTTATTGGCCGTTAAAAATTATAAACTTTTAAAAAACATTTCACCTTTTACGTACTTCTAAATGTTCTACTATGCTTAAATTTTTTCTGACAGTAAAATTTACCAAATAACGATAACGGAATTATTGAAACTTGAAAATGGATATTTATTCGGCCGTTAAAAATTCATAAATGTTTAAAAAATGTGACTAATCTTTATATACCTTCGTACGAACTAGAAAGCTGAAAATTAAGAAATTGTGTTTCAGTTACAACAATATTTGAAAATTTTTAGAAAAGTTTATTATTGTGGCTGTTGAAAATTCATAAAGTTTAAACAATGAAATTTATATAAATGCAATTCAAGAGGTGCTACATAGATGAAATTTTGCGGAAATGTGTAGTATTTCCAACAAATGATGAAAGCCTATAAAATTTTTACAATTATAAATTTTTGGGGTTGCTTTTTTCCAATATTGTCCATAAAGAAAAACACGTAAATAGGCGCAGGGGTGCAAACTTTTGTGTTAAAAATTATTTGTCTGCACTTACTCTATATATTAAGGTTAGAAAAAATGCTTGCAGAATGCAAGCACATATTAACTAGTATATCTATAACATATAGATGCTTCTTACACATGATATATATATCATATATATAGGAGGAAACAAAATTATAAGGCACTTCCAGATGTGCCAGAAACTTGATATTGGTAGGATTATAGGTTTTTGGTCACAACCGAAGGAAAAAATCCGAAACTGTTGAAATTACTATTTTGAAGGGCTATTTTGGCCCCTTTTTGCCCCATTTTTTGCCCATAAGAAAACATGTAAATTGGTGTAGAGGTTTTTATATTTGCATTTTAAAATTACTTCCCGTCAAGATACAAACTCGAGACTTAAACTGTCGGATAGGATATAAATTGTAGTTTCTTATTTTTGAAGACGAAATGCAAATCCGAGTAGAATAAGCGTAAATTTTATAGATTTTATCGCAAAAAATTGCTAATTTTTCTGGGTCTAACAATAGGTTTCCTTGGTAACATGCTCTATCCTTTCATATGTGTAAGCTTTTAATGGGAATCAGAGGCTTATATTTTAATGCTGTTAATGTTAAACTACACCTAATGAAGGAAATCCGATATTGATATAATCCTCATTTTTGGGGCTGTTTTGCCCCATTATTGCCCCATTCGAGAACAAAAAAGGCGATGCAACTGCATAGGACCCAGAGACTTGAAATTTGGCACGGTTATAGAAATTTCATTGTAACCTAAGATAAAATTACAAAATAACAAAAATTCTCATTTTTAAAGGGCGGTTTTGCCCCTTTTCGGCCCCTTGCGAGAACAAAAAATGCGAGGCAGCTGCATAGGACCTAGAGACTTGAAATTTGGCACGATTATAGAATTTTCATGGCAAACTAAGATAAAATTGTAAAATTGCAAAAATTCCTATTTTTAATGTTTGTTTTTGCCCTTTTTCGGCCCCATACGAGTGTGATAATTATAGGGCACTTCTTAATGAGATACAAACTTGAAATTTGGCAGTATTATGGGTTTTTAGTTACAACATAGGGAAAAAATCTGAGACTGTAATAATTCTTAATGTTAGGGGCTGATTTGCTCCATTATTGCTCCATACGAGGATTAAAATTATAAGGCTCTTCCAAATGAGGAACAAACTCCAAATTTGACATGGTTATATGATTATGTACAACATCGCTTGGGAAAAATTTTATTTTGTACAAATGCTAAAATTTGAAAATGCTTGCAGAATGCAAGCACTTAACAACAAGTATATATATATATATATATATATATATATATATATATATATATATATATATATATATATATATATATATATATATATATATATATATATATATATATATATATATATATATATATATATATATATATATATATATTATATATATATATATATATATATATATATATATATATCATGTGTAAGAAGCGTCTATATATTATAGATATATGATATATGTAGGATATAGGAGGATAATAATGTCTGGCGCAAACTGCTATACTTGGAGAGCTGCAATTTAATACCGAGGTGAACAAAGAGAAATAATCGGAGGAATAATTGCAAAATTGTAACAATGTGTATGATTTTGGCCGCTAAAAATTATAAACTATTTTACTAACATTTCGTGGTTTAGGTATTTCTAAATGCGCTATCGAGCTGAAATTGTTTCTACGTGTAGTATTCGCCAAAACATGAAAACGGGAATATAGAAATTTGAAAATATTTATTCGTTCGGCCGTAATAAATTCTCAAATGTTTAACAAACTGACTAATGTTTATATACTTTCTGTAGATCCAGGAAGCTGAAAATTTTAACAGAGTTAGGAAATAATGTCCCGGTGGTAAATAACATTGAAAATTTTAGAAATATTTATTGCTGTGGCTGTTAAAAATTAATAAATTAAAACAATGAAATTCATATAAATGCACTTCTATAGGTGCTACATTGATGAAATTTCGTATAAATGTGAGGTATTCATAACAAATGAAAAAACCTGTAATTGTACTGTAATTATAAATTTTAGGGGTTGTTTTTACCCCAATATTTTCGAAACAGAAAAACACGTAATTCGGAACCGATATGCGAACTTATGCATTGGAAGTAATTTTTTGGCTTTTATTTTTACTTTCAGGTGAGAGAAAATGCTTACAGAATGCAAGCACATGTTCACTAGTATATATATATACATAATATATATATCATGTGTAAGAAGCATCTATATATTATAGATATATATATAGGAGGATACAAAATTATGAGGCACTTCCAGATGTGCCAGAAACTTGAAATTTGGTAGGATTATAGGTTTTTGGTCACTACCAAAGGAAAAAATCCGAAACTGGCGAAATTCCTATTCTGAGGGGCTGTTTTGGTCCCTTTTTGCCCCATTTTTAGCCCATAAGAATACATGTAAATTGGTGTAGAGGTTTTTATATTTGCATTTTAAATTACTTCCCGTCAAGATACGAACTCGAGACTTAAACTGTCGGATAGGATATAAATTGTAGTTTCTTATTTCTGAAGTCAGAATTCAAAGCCGAGTAGAATTAACGTAAATTTATAGTTTTTATCTCAAAAAAGTAGTAATTTTTCTGGGTCTTACAATAGGTTTCCTTGGTAACAAGCTCTATCCTTTCATATGGGTAAGCTTTTAATGGGAATCAGAGGCTTATATTTTAATGCTGTTAATGTTAAACTACACCTACTGATGAAATCCGATATTGATATAATCCTCATTTTTGGGGCTGTTTTGCCCCATTATTGCCCAATTCGAGAACAAAAAAGGCGATGCCGCTGCGTAGGAACCAGAGACTTGAAATTTGGCACGGTTATAGAAATTTCATTGCAACCTAAGATAAAATTATAAAATTACAAAAATTCTATTTTTTAAGGGGCGGCTTTGCCGCTTTTCGGCCCCATGCGAGAACAAAAAATGCGAGGCAGCTGCATAGGACCTAGAGACTTGAAATTTGGCACGATTATAGAATTTTCATGGCAAACTAAGATAAAATTGTAAAATTGCAAAAATTCCAATTTTTAATGTGTGGTTTTGCCCCTTTTCGGCCCCATACGAGTGTGATAATTATAAGGCACTTCTTAATGAGATACAAACTTGAACTATGGCAGAATTATGGGTTTTTAGTTACAACAGATGGAAAAAATCTGAGAGTGCAATAACTCATAATGTTAGGGGCTGTTTTGCTCCATTAATGCCCCATACGAGGATTAAAATTATAAGGCACTTCTAAATGAGCAACTAACTCCAAATTTGACATGGTTATATGATTATGTACAACATCGATTGGGAATAATTTGAATTTGCAAAAAGGCTAAAATTTGAAAATGCTTGCAGAATGCAAGCACATATTAACTAGTATATATATAGAGAGAGAGAGAAGGATACAAAATTATGAGGCACTTCCAGATGTGCCAGAAACTTGAAATTTGGTACTATTATAGGTTTTTGGTGACAGCTGAAGGAAAAAATCCGAAACTGTAGAAATTCCTATTTTATGGGGCTATTTTGGTAATTTTTGCCCCATTTTTGGCCCATAAGAAAACGTAAATTGTTGTAGAGGTTTTTATGTTTGCATTTTAAAATTACTTTCCATCAAGATACGAACTCGAAACTTCCACAATTGGATATATATGACCCATACCGGTGTGAAAATGATACGGAATTTCTTAATGAGATACAAACATGAAATTTGGCAAAATTATGGGTTTTTAGTTACAACAGAAAGACGAAATCCAATATCGTTAAAACTGGAAATCTAAGTGACAGTTTTGCCAAATAATTGTCCTATGCGACGAATAAAATTATAATGCACTTCTAAATGAGCTACAAAGTTGAAATTTGATACAGTTATATGATTTTGTACAAAATTCATTGGGAATAATTTTAAATTGTAAATATGCTAAACTTTAAAAATGCTTGCAGAATGCAAGCACACATTAACTAGTATATATATATATATATCATGTGTAAGAAGCGTCTATATATTATAGATATCATATATATAGGAAGATACAAAATTATGAGGCATTTCCAGATGCGCTAGAAAGTTGAAATTTGGTAGGAATATAGGTTCTTTGTCACAACCAAAAGGAAAAAATCCGAAACTGGCGAAATTCCTATTATGAGGGGCTATTTTGGCCCCTTTTTGCCCCATTTTTTGCCCATAAGAAAACATGTAAATTGGAGTAGAGGTTTTTATATTTGCATTTTAAAATTACTTCCCATCAAGATACGAACTCGAGACTTAAACTGTCGGATAGGATATAAATTGTAGTTTCTTATTTCTGAAGACAGAATTCAAATCCGAGTAGAATTACCCTAATTTTATAGTTTTTATCTCAAAAAATTGCTAATTTTTCTGGGTCTAACAATATGCTTCCTTGGTAACAAGCTCTTTCCTTTCATATGGGTAAGCTTTTAATGGGAAGCTGAGGCTTATATTATAATGCTGTTAATGTTAAACTATACCTAATGAAGGAAATCTGATATTGATATAATCCTCATTTTTGGGGGTTTTACCCCATTATTGTCCCATATTAGAACAAAAAAGGCAAGGCAGCTGCATAAGTCCTAGAGACTTGAAATTTGGCATGATTATAGAAATTACATTGCAACCTAAGATAAAATTATAACATCGGAAAAAAATTCCAATTTTGCAGGGGCGATTTTGCCCCTATTCAGCCCCATACGAGTGTGGAAATTATAAGGCACTTCTCATTGAGATACAAACTTTAAATTTGGCAGAACTCGAGACTTAAACTGTCGGATAGGATATGAATTGTAGTTTCTTATTTTTGAAGACAGAATTCAAATCCAAGTAGAATTAGCAAAATTTATAGTTTTTATCGCAAAAAAGTGGTAATTTTTCTTGGTCTAACAATAGGCTTCCTAGCAACAGCCTTAATGCTTTCATATGGGTAAGCTTTTAATGGGAATCAGAGGCTTATATTATAATGCTGTTAATGTTAAACTGTTCCTAATGAAGGAAATACGATATTTATATAATTCCCATTTTTGGAGCTTTTTTGCCCCAGTAACGTTCCATACAAGAAAAAAAATGATGAGGCAGCTCCATGTAACGTAGAGACTTGAAATTTTGCACAAATATATAAATTTGGTTGTAACCGAAGAAAAAATAAGAAATTGCAAAAATTCCAATTTTTAGGGGTGAACATTTTGCGGTTCAGCTATTTCTGTATGGACTACAATCCTGAAATTTTTTCTAACAGTAGAATTTACCAAATAATGTAAACGGGAATATATAAATTTGAAAATTTTTATTCGTTTGGCCGTAAAAAATTCTAAAATATTATACATTTTGACTAATGTTTATGTACTTTCTTAAGGTGCAGGAAGATGAAAATTTGAACCTAGGGAGGGAATGATGCTCCAGTGGTAAATAACATTAAAATTTTTAGAAAGATTTATTATTGTGGCTGTTAAAAATACATAAAATTTATACAAGTAAATTCATATAAACGTATTTCTAGAGGTGCTACATCGATGATATTTTTCACAAATATGAGGTATTCAAAATGGGTAATGAGAACCTATAAAATGTTTATAATTATACATTTTAGGGGTTGTTTTTACCCCAATATTATCCAAAAAAAATACACGTAATTAGGTGCACAGGTGAAAAATTATGAGTTTGAAAATTAATTGTCAGTTTTTATTCTTTACATTAAGGTGAAAGAAATTCCTCTAAATGAGTTACAAACTTGAAATTTGAAACGACTATATGATTTTGTACAAAATCTATTTGGAATAATGTGAAATTTTAAAATGTTTGCAGAATGCAAGCACACATTAACTAGTGTGTGTGTGTGTGTGTGTGTGATTGTGTGTGTATCCCTTCCAACTGTCTCGGTTCACTGTCTCAAAGTCGGCGGAAGGATGTAAACGGGTGCTAAAAGGCGACGAAGAGTGGTGTCCTCGGACACTGGTAAGTTCGACCATGCTGTGAAGTCTTTCCGCAATATCTCTGGCAAAAGTGAAAGAGGTACTCACCAACCCGCTCTGGGCCAGCATGGTGTTTTAAGGCCTGCAATACCCCCATGACATGTACACCCATAAAAAATAGCCCTCATTCTCTGGAGGCTGGATTGCCTTTGACCGTGGCAGTGGTCAGGAACAAGGCATGAAGGCAGAGGGTGATAAGAATCCCCGGAGGTTAAATGCCCACTGCCACTCTTTCTCATCCTTACCCAATTCCTTTAACCTCAACCTAACTACCTTTAACTGCCGGACTTTGTCCAGTGAAGATAAACTTCAAGAGCTCCAAGAACAACTGGAGAAGATCAAGTGGGACATTTTAGGGTTAGTGAGGCGAGAAGAAAAGGTGAAGGCCTATTGGAGTTGAAGAGTGGACATATTTTTTATTACAGGGGAACTGACACAGGAAGAACAGGAGGAGTTGGATTCATCATCCACAAAACATTGAAGAATAATATCGTGGAAATGGAAAGTTCATCCGAGTGGGCAGCTAGACTAGTGCTTCAAATAAATAAAAGATATCAACTTCAAATAGTCCAAGTTTATGCGCCAACGTCATCATACTCGAATGAGGAAGTGGAAGATTTCTACCAAGAAGTTGGAGAACTGCACGACAAAGGAAGCTGCCATCTAAAAGTGGTCATGGGTGATTTCAATGCCAAGGTAGGAGAACAAAAGGAAGACGACAGCGCAGTTGGAAAATGGGGCTATGGAGACAGAAATGAACGAGGGGACCGACTTGTAGACTTTGCTGAATGTACTAGTCTATATATAATGAACACATTCTTCAAAAAGAGTCCCAATAGAAAATGGACCTGGAAAGGACCCAATTGTACCAAAAACGAAATTGACTACATACTAGAAAATACGAAGCAATTCGCTGAAGACTGTTCCGTCCTCAACCAGTTTAAAACTGGAAGTGACCATCGCTTGGTAAGATGCAGAATAAAATTCAACTCAAAGTTAGAAAGACAGAAGCTTATAAAGAAGAAGCCTAAGTCTATTATCAACATGCAGGTGCTAAAAGACTGAAAAGAAGAATTTCAGCTCCAACTGAAAAATCGATTCAGTGCACTGGAAGAAGTTGAATCCCTATTTATAGAGATACTCAAGGAAACTGCTGAAGAAATAGGCTGAACAGTTATAACAAAGCCAGAGAAAAAGTTGACCGAAAAAACAAGACTGCTGATGGAAAAAAGAAGGAAAATGTGAATTACTAATGATCCTAAAGAAATGATCCATTTTGCAGAACTAAACAAAACTATAAGGAAGTGCATCAAGGAAGATGTGGAAAAATGTAATTATGAGCTAATCGAGAAAGCCATAGAAAACAATAGAAGTTACAAGAAAATGAAGCAACATCTCTCGATCGGAAAGAGACAGCTGATGGCCTTGATGCTAGAAGACGGTTCCATAACCCATAGTAGGAAACTGATCCTGAAACGGGTACAAGAATTTTACACCAAGCTGTATGAGGATCCTCTAGGAAATGATGAAGTAAATGATGATGGAAACATGCCCACCAAAGAGGTCCCAAATATCCTTCCGTAAGAGGTGAGACACACAATCAGAAGTATGAAGAATGGAAAAGCACCTGGAATGGATGGTATCACAGCGGAAGTATTCAAAGCAATGGGTAATCATACGGAAACAATTCTTGCTAAAATTTTTAATTCCTGTCTGAGGAAGAAAAAGATACCAGAAACATGGAACTACGCAAGTATTATCCTTCTGCACAAGAAAGGTTCCAAAGAAGACTTGAATAACTACAGACCAATCAGTCTACTCCCAACAGTCTACAAAATATTCACCGAAATACTCACTATGCGCCTTCAAAACCATCTTGATGCTGCCCAACCTAGAGAGCAAGCTGGATTTCGCAGTGGGTATAGCACGTTGGACCACATCCAAGTCGTGAGAGAGGTAATCAGTCGGACTAACGAGTATGAATTACCTCTATGTATGTGCTTTATTGATTACGAGAAAGCATTCGACTCTGTCCAAACTTTGTCGGTGTTACGTGCACTAAAGAAACAAGGAGTAGAAGAAACGTACACAATCTTGATTAAGAATATCTACGAAAATGAGACCATCTGTCCAGCTGCATGAAGATACGAGTGCCTTTAAGGCCGAAAAAGGAGTGAGACAAGGAGATACTATGTCCCCTAAGTTATTTACAGCAGCTCTAGAGGAAGTACTCAAAACAGTAGACTGGGAGGAAAAAGGCAAACTGGCAAAATTCCTATTTTGAGGAGCTATTTTAGCCCCTTTTTGCCCAATATTTGGCCCATAAGAAAATACGTAATTTGGTGTAAAGGTTTTAATATTTGCATTTTAAATTATTTACCGTCAAGATACAAACTCAAGACTTAATCGTATAGGATGTAAATTGTAGTTTCTCATTTTTGAAGACAGAAGTCAAATCCGAGTAGAATTAGCGTAAATTTATAGTTTTTATCGGAAGAAATTGGTAATTTTTCTGGTTCCAACAATTGGCTGCCTAGGCAATCAGCTTAATGCTTTGATATGGGTAAGCTTTTAATGGGAATCAGAGGCTTATATTTTAATGCCATTAATGTTAAACTGTGCCTAATGAAGGGAATCCGGTATTGTAATAATCCCCATTTTTTAGGCTGTTTTGCCCCAGTACTGCTCCATGCGAGAACAAAAAAGATGAGACAGCTCCATACGACCTAGAGACTTCAAATTTGGCAGGATTATCAAAATTTCGGTGCAACCAGAGATAAAATAAAATATTGCAAAAATTCCAATTTTTAGGAGTGGTTTTGCCCCATTTCTGCTCCATACGTGTGAAATTAACCCTCTTAATGCCACGCAAATGTTGGGGGGTAGAACCAGAAGTGGCAAGGGCAATTCCTGAAGTTTGTATCACCTTAGGAAAATTATCATAGTGAAATTATTTCTTAAGATAGATTATTAATATTTTCAGTATTTGTGAAAAACACCCTAATCTTCAAAAAAATACAGCTATCATTTCTTTTAGTAATAAACTTATCAAATAAAAACTAATGTTATTGCATATCATGTTGCAACAAAAAAAGAAAAAAAGTTTATCACCAAAAATTTCCATTTGAATTTTATTAAACAGCATTAAAACTTATATATTATGGAACCTACATTAGTAAAGAATATAATTAGCAAAAATCAGCAATGAATACAAACAATTATATTAAATACAGATATTTTCCTGGACGTTTGCATTTGGAGCAAATAACCGACTGGACTTATAATTTGTATTAATAAAATTATACTTAATGTAATAAGTTAATTTCTGCATGATTATTAAATAATGATACATTATTCAAAACTACATAATTTTTCAATCAATCGAACATGAAATTATTAATTAAAAACAAAAGTTATAGCACATCACGTTGCAACAAAAATATCACAAAAAATTTACGTATGAATTTCATTATACAACATAAAAACTAAAGAATATAATTAGCAAAAATCAGCAAGGAATAGAAAAAATACTATAGAATTATTTCAGTGAACATCTGCATATGATAGTTAGTAACAAATAACTTCTAAAAAAGTATACTTTACGTTTGTGTCTTGACAAACAAACACTATGCACTCCCTTTTCTCACTCTACGCACACTGTGCGATACCTCATTCTCTTCCTATCACGTTTTCTGCTACATATAACGCAGTTTTTTTCTTTCCTGCCTGGAAGTTTCCTTAGTCCAAATTCCGAATCTCTCTCTCTTTGAGCACCCAAACCGCTTGAAGTGGAAGGTACACTTAAGTCCTTCTTTCCTTACCACTCTATCCCAAGACCCTCAATAATACTCGAATTTTTCTTTTATGAGGGTTCAGGGATCATCCATATGTGTATTTCTCGTGACCAAATGTGCGCATGTCTGGTCGCGTATTCGCACGGTCAGCGCCCTTGGCTTCGAAAGAGAATATTTCATTTCTTTTACCTTACGTGAATTTTGTTTACATTATAAATAAACGCACTATTTATTAAGTTTAAAATAAGTTTATTTATACTTTGAACAATACAAATGTATAGTTACAACTAATTCAATTGTAGCGCCAACATTTCTTGAATGGCCTATGCATGAAAGCATCTATTCGTTTTATTACTGATACTATCCAGTTAAAAAATGTCACAGCAGAGTGCAGTAACATTCGGGATAGGATACAAAAGAAATCGTGGCTACAGGACCTTATCCCAATGAGAGAAAAAAATTTTGAAGGTCGAGATTATTTGCGTTCCATACAACGCAGACGGCTATATGCCACAAATATGACCATTTATAAAGCTTAAGTGATAAATTCACGATCGAAGTATAACAAAAGGAAAAAAGATTTATTAAGTAGGAAGCAACCTCTTTCAGATGATAACAGTATCAAATGCCATCTATCGCATCTATGATGAACTATTACGTGTTTAGTTTCGGTCTACGTGCGGGCTGATATATCGGCCCGTGGCACTCTTTGCCCAAGTAGCAAAAGCCGATATATCAGCCCGTGGCACTAAGAGGGTTAAAAGGCACTTCTTAAATTATACCGCAATTTTTAATGAGATACAAACTTGAAATTTGGTAGAATTATGGCTTTTCAGTTAAACAGAAGGAAGAAATCCGATATTATAAAAATTGAAAAACTTAAGGGCTGTCTTGCCCCATTATTGCCCATAGGAGGATTAAAATTATAAGGCACCTCTAAATGAGCTACAAACTTGAAATTTGGGACGGTTATATGATTTTGTACAAAATCGGTTAGGAATAATCTGAAATTGTAGAAATGTTAAATTTAAAAATGCCTGGAGAATGCAAGCAAATATTAACTAGTATTATATACATTTAAAGACTTTATGTGATTTAAAGTGTCAATGATACTGACTAAGTACATCTTGGTATTTTATTATTAACCAACATCACTTTAAAACACGCCACTGCACTAGTTTCCTTATAAACATTAGTTATTTCAACTTCTTATCTATTGGTGATATTTCATACCTTTCATTATTTGTTTGTCTTATACTGTCATAAGTACTTTTCTGAGGTAGACATTCTGTTAATAAACTTCAAAAATATGAATAGCTAAAAGAAAATCTTAACTGAAAGCAATATCGTACAAATTATGAAATAAAATGAATAGTTAAAAATATTTCATTTGCTGATTATGACATCTCACTTTACCTGAATACAAAAACTGAAATATATATATATATATATATATATATATATATATATATATATATGGAATATCAACGCCAAAGGTAAACTCGGCAACAAAATTTTTAAATTTACTAGTTTTTAAAAGAATCAAAAATTTATAAATTTTAATATATCATTGATAAATTCACATGTAACAAAGACTGGATGATCAAATTTTTCCTACCTTTTCAGCAGTTCCTGCAGGTCTAATGAGCACCCTCAATGGAGCGCCTATTCTCTCTTGCACCATCCCCACACTTCCACCTTTGGTTCCTTCATCTTCAAGAGCCCATCGTCTCAAATGATACGCATATCTGTAAATGATCATCAAGACAAAATCAGAAAATAATCCATTTTTATGATGAATGAATGGATTTATGTGATCTTTCAACATTTAAAATGTCAATCACTTGAATAATGGCTTAAATATTAAATACTCCAATTCGATGTTCCCATACAGCGCTTGAAAATATCAAGATTAAAACTGAAGTGTTCCATGTGGAAAACATTTTGTGGGCCCTAAGAGGGGCAGGACTACAAAGATTTAGAAGAGCAAGTGGTGACATTTGTGCAAGAAAAAATGCAACAACAGACAAAAAGGAAATTTTAAAACCAGATAACCTTTTTAAGTAATTTTCCTTAAACCAGGCATGTTAATACATTAGTACTTCCTTTCAGCACATTTTCTAAAAGAAAATGTGCTTAAGTGATCACTCTGCCTGTCTGTCCATCTGTCGACAATCAACATTTTTTTAACGAGAAACTTGGAATTTTTTTGATTAGATAGTAGTTATCAACATATATTAGGTCGTCCGGAAATTGCAGATCTGTAACCCATTTGTTCCGACCCAACGCAGAAAATGCTGCAAATGTTTTGAAAACAAATACATTTTATCTAACCAATTTGGTACTAAAGAGTTAAACATTGCAGCAAAATAGTTGATGTCCCACCATAAATATTTTGAGAAATTGTGACAAATTGGTACGGTATTTTTGAAATGACACTCAGCAGGAAACAGTCACTGAATATGTCTCTCACTGGCATAAAAAACATTTTTTAATTTTTTTCAGTTTCAATTCCTAGATTTGAATTCCAATACGGCAGTTTTTATGATGGCTGCAGTGCTGTGTGGCACAGCTCGCCTGTCAGTTTCTTTTCCGTTGCAATTTTAATTAGTGCAACACTTGTTGTGAGCCTATTTTTGGGACTTTTATGGTTTTTAAAGTTGTGCTAGCCCTTCACCATGTCCGAGAAAAGAAAGTGCAGTGATAGTGATGTTTCTGCGGTATGAAACATAGTATAAAGCCTCTTACTATAGAAATAAAATTAAATATAATCAAGCGTTCTAACAGTGGCCAGTTGAATATCAAAATTGGTTATTTTTTATTTGGTGAGATTTCTGTGCACTGTATTGTTTCTTTTAATGTTTATTATTGATTTATTAAAGATTTTACGTGACTTGGAATGCAATTTTCTGACTTATTTTGGTGAAAATAGGGTATCTTGTCCTTGGTCGGGAACCTAATCTCCATTATTAACCTTTAAATACCGGAATTCAAATACCCAGTCGAGGGCCCAGCTGCCGGATTTAATTTCAGCCATTTAAATGTTGTGTGTATGTTTTCTGAAAAATCTCGTTTCTCATGAACTATTGCTAAGAAAAAGTTCAAATAAAAAGCACTTGATTGTAAAAATAATGAAGAATCATATCTTTCTCCTTTTTATATGAAAGAAATGCGTCAAAATAACATACTGCCAAACAAACATAAAATATAACAAAAAATAAAATTATAACTATTTTTACTCAATTTTTTGTCAGTAAATTTCCTATTCACTCTACAGCTAACAAGGGGAAGGCACTACTGACCCCCAACCGATTTGGCTGAAACTTCGTAGAGATAATGTCCATGACGTCCGATTAACGAAAATATATACATATCAGGGCCAATACTCAGCCGTTTTTATTTTATTAGTAAAAATAAGTTCATATTTTCCGAGGGAATATATAAGTACTACACACGGTAACGTATTTCGTAAGAATTGGCGCTTGTGTAGTGGGTAGCGCGCTTGGCTGAAAATGTCAAGATCAGATGTTCGAGTCCATGTTCTGATTTTTTTTAAATTTTTTCCCACATTTTCACTTTCATCATTTAAAGTATTTATTACCTAATTTTCTAATATTGCTTAAAGTTTAAATACCCATGTATTTCTAAATAAAATTCCTAATCACAATGATAATATCTCTATGGGCAATGACAAATCAAACTCGTCCGGTTTGCGTTAACATTAATTACATATTTAATGCATTCACTTTTTATTTTTTGCTGAACCCTCCTCCACCCCCGCCGTTCATTAGGGTTTCCCCTATATCGGCGGTCAGCAATTCTGTTTTTTAATTCATTTAATTATCAGGTATTGATATGAAAGTTTATCTTTACGGTTGGTTTTTAAGTAGGTAGTCCGACGGCACTTGCACAGGTTCTAGGGTGGTACTGATCATAAAAACAATGGAAACAATACGGATTAATGCACCACGAACATTTCACGAATGCTTGTTCCCCGCAGTCGCATGTCAATGTTCGCAGGGATTCCGGGAAAGATACTTGATTAACATTGAAAAAGATGCGTCTTTCGTCAGTCAATTTTGAAGCAAACCATGCATATTGAAGCATGTTCACATACCTTGGGGCCGACAGCTGGTTATGAACCAACGCATGAATTTTCACCATGTCCTTCCTACTTGTGATCTCGCGTTGATTTTGCAGTAGGTAAGTTGAATTTTGCAACCGCCTAAGGAAATTCTTCACTTGTCGATAAAAATATACGTCGCAGGGTTGGCATATTGATGTGCATTTTGGAGGAATTATTTGAAGGGTACATAGAGGTTGGTTTTCATGGTCAAAAAATTTTTCATTGTATAGCGATTTATTAGTTTGTCCTCCCCATGAATCAACAATGAAAAGAAACTTATTGTCTTGCACGTATTGTTTCAGGACGTTGTCGAGAAATTCATCATAAGTCCCCGACTGCAGTTTACCGGATTTTGTTGAAGTTACAAATACATTTTTGAATTCGTCCATCAACTCTTTAACTTGGTTTGCCACTTTAGGACCAAACTGCCCATGAGGCTCTTGTAGACAAATAAACACTCTCGGAAGAAGTTTTCCCGATATCGTCATTGCATACTGCGCCGTGTACGAATGAGTAGTCTTTGCTATGCTGCCCACATTCAACTCTACGCGTTTTTCTCCTTTATGGGTCAGAGTCCGTTTAATTTGCACTCGGTATTCGCATCCAGTCTGGTCCGTGTTTATTACAAAATCCGGATCGAAATTACTAATCAGCGGTCTTGTTTGGTCTCGGAAGCGTAAAGCAGACTGCAGTATTTCTCCTGGCTTGGCTGCTTCTTTCTTACTGACGTACTTCGTGATGCGCCGTTGACGAATATTATGCGTCGCCTTGAAATTAACAGCCCATCGTAAGGATGCAGTGAAATGAAAATCTTCATTAAAAAATTGGAACCCTGCTGCTATTCCCCACTGCTGCAGCGTTTGTGTGTCCACGTGCTGCTGATTATTCCGAGCTTCCACAAAACGATCGTACACCCACTCATTGATGAAGTCGTGTTTATTTTTTCGTGAGCCTCCTTTCTCAACATCTTCTCGCCATTTCCTTAACTGCTTCATATCTCTTAAATACTTGGTTCCCTGTTTCTGTAGGGATGACAATTTCCACGATGGGTGCATATCTGCAAGACCGACCACTTTCACTTTAATTTTATATGGAACCGAATTTATTGGTTTGTATTTCTTTGGTGTCGGTTCGTACTCGCTTCCCGAACTTTCTCTAGCTAACTCGATTTCCTCATATCCGTGCATTTCGTCGACTTCATCTGGCCCCACCAGATCATAATCTTCATTGAAGTTCATCTCGCCAAGCATATCCACAACACGTGTATAAATTTCTTGGGCCATTACAACACTACGGCCACATTCACTTTCGGGAACTTCTTTATCCGACATCAATCCATTTTTTCGGAGGAGCTTCATGCAGTAATGCATGGCGGTGTTCAACACGTCTTTCGCCGTTTCGTCGTCCAAAGGAGGAGACGTAGAAGATGTAACATTTTTGCTCGTTACAGGATTCCCCGCTGAAGATGTTGAAGCAGTATATTCCATTTTTGAAACAGCAAAAATAGCAGTATGTTAAAAATACACTTCGAAACACGCTAGATAATTTACTCACAATGCTCTGATGAAAGAAGCAATACTGATATTGTAGCACTTGAAATCGCTCCTCTCCGATCCTTTTCCAAATGCTTATAATGTATTTATCGACAATGCCATGACTGTGAAACAATACGTGCAAGACAATACGTTTCTTTTCATTGTTTATTCATGGGGAGGAGAAACTAATAAATCGCTTTACAATGAAAAATTTATTGACGAGGATAACCAACTGCTATGTCCGCTACAAATAATTCTTCAAAACTGCACATCAATATATAAAAAATATTAACTATTAAAAAATAAAAATATACTATTATAGCGTTATTAAGAAATAAGCATTTAAAATGAGGAAAATGAACATTAGGAAAAAATCAAAAAAATTTTCGGAACATGGACTCGAACATCTTATCTTGACATTTTCAGCCAAGCGCGCTACCCACTACACAAGCGCCAATTCTTACGAATTACGTTACCGTGTGTAGTACTTATGTATTCCCTCGGAAAATATGAACTTATTTTTACTAATAAAATAAAAACGGCTGAGTATTGGCCCTGATATGTATATATTTTCGTTAATCGGACGTCATGGACATTATCTCTACGAAGTTTCAGCCAAATCGGTTGGGGGTCAGTAGTGCCTTCCCCTTGTAAGGCAATCGCAGTGTTTTTGTCCTCTATAGCAGAGGATCCCAACCTGGGGTACATGTACCCTCAAGGGGTACGTGAAGCCAAATCAAGGGGCACGTGAGATATTTGATAAATAAAAAATTTTACATGTTCAAAAACACAAGTGCTTTGAAAATTGCTATGCCTCTGTTGCCTATCTCTATTCCTCACCAAAACTTATTAAATTCAATATTATTTTCCTTTCAGGCATTTGGATTTGTTTTTGGCTTTTTAAAACATGTTTATAGTTATAAACCGTCTGAGCTGATTTTTACTGAAATAACGGGCACAGAGATAAGCAGTCGTAATTTTTTCCATATTCAAATTTGGGTTTTGCACAACATCAGCCCATTGTTGATACCTATAAAGATAATCGAAACATGAAGTATCACTTGTTGGATTTAAAGTTATGTAACTAATATCTCAACACAATACGAGAATTGCATATTTTAATTTTCAATTAATCAACAAATTTTCAATACAAAAATACAATGCAGTTCGAAGTCACCCTTAAGATACACTTAATATTTACTATAATACGGTTGTTGAAATATAGGAGTTTAAATTCGTAAACTGCATTTATTGGTAAAATGTCTCAAGCATTACTTGCCTTATTTGGCACAAGGAAATCAAAAATTTTCTATATGAAGTTTTTTATCTGTGAATTTTCCTGTATACACATACATAGTAAACAGTGAAATTTAGCTCCTCTAAAAAATATTGAGAAGTGGTACGTAAGGCCTTACTCTAAAACCAGGGGGTACGTTGACCGAAAAAGGTTGGGAACCACTGCTCAAGAGGCTTGGGCTGATGTGTTACTCCTCAAAGCACGGTGCAACACACAGACCCCTGTCACACACCTTGCATTTGTATTTTGTTCTTGTGTATTTGTATTGCAAAGAATACAACATCTCACGCAGTTTCCCATAATCAGCCAATGTTTATTTTCTTTGGTCTCCAAACACTTAAGTTGGGTGTTGGTAGCACTAGGTCTCCCCCTTGGTATTGCCTGAGCAGGAGGAACCCTAGAACTCTCCGCTCTGTTTCGTTTTTTCAAAACTAATGAGCAAGGCAGTTTGGAAACAGGTATCGCGCACCAACTAGAGTCGATTAAGGAAAATAAGTCTCCTGGGCCGGAAGGCATACCAGCGCGTGTGTTAAAAGAGCTAGCCTCGGTAATCGCACCTTACTTGAAAATAATATTCGAAAAATCCGTTGCACATGGTACTGTTCCGAAAGACTGGAAACTAGCATATGTAATGCCCATCCACAAAGGCGGTGATAAAGAGAACCCCGAAAATTATAGACCGATTTCCTTGACGTCATTATCGTGTAAGATTCTAGAACATATAATCGTTAGCTCTGTTCTGTGTTATTTAGATAGTCGTTCTTCGCTAAGTAAAAACCAACACGAGTTTCGGAAAGGTAGGTCATGCGAAACGCAGCTCGCCCTGTTCGTAAACGATTTGTCTCATTGCGGAGAGAAAAAGACTCAGGTTGATGCCATTTTCATTGACTTTAAAAAAGCATTTGATAAAGTACCCCATAATAAATTAATAGGAAAACTAGGAAAGTATGGCATAAACCCTAATATCGTGAGTTGGGTAAAATACTTCCTCTCCAACAGAAAACAGATAGTAGTTATTGATGGGAAATCTTCATACCCGGTAGAAGTCACTTCAGGTGTTCCACAGGAAAGTGTCATAGGCCCACTACCATTCCTGATATATATAAACGATATCTGCTCAGTAGTTCGCTGCAAAATAAGACTTTTCGCAGATGACACCGTTTTATATAAGAAGATAATGAGCCAGGATGATCAATTTTATTTTTAACAAAATCCCAAACGTAAACACTATTGATATCATGGATATCAGTACCTTCATCGCTAACTCTAATTTATTTGCGGTATTGGCCGGATTTCTCATAATATTGTTCTCTGTTACCTTCTCAATTACACCCATTCCCCTAAGACGCCTACACTCTACCCTGCTCTCTAGCCTAAAAAAGCCCTACTGAAAGCCATACTGAAATCGTACGATCGTTGGGAATGTGTCAACTATTAGCACTTATGTGAAACAGAAGGAAAAAATTCTAGAATGTGATAAATTCAGGTAACTTGATAAAAACAATAAACACTTCCCCACCCAATAGCTCCTCTTCTTCCAAATAAAATCTTCCAACTTCTCAATTAATAAACCAAGTCCAGTAAGCGCAGTTGAAAAAGATTTAAGGTACGAAAGTATTTTTAATTTTATTGTTTATTCTTAAGTTATTATGTGCATTTTTAATAACTTTTATATTAATTTCTCTGCGATAAATAGTTGTATGTACAGATAGATGTACTCAGGTATGTTATCCAGCTTGCGCGAGTCATTTGTAACAAACGACTCGCGCGATCCGGACCGGGCTGTCTGTAAAGCATATTGCATACATCTATCTTTGAAGTTTGAAACAAATTTATTTTTTCCTTTTTAGTGCAAAAAATAACTTATACATATAAAATATTTATTATTTAATTTATTCATAATTTAATATTGTTGTATTAACATATTAGTAATGTTATTTTATCTTTCTTGAACGTGAGGGGAGAGGTTTTCCCGAGATGCGGGAATGTATCCCCCAATTATAACATGCAAGTATATGGAAAAACGGCGTTCGACACTCGAATATTCGAGATTCAAACACGTTTTCAGGAACGCATCCCCAACGAGACTCGGGAGTCGCCTGTATGCGTGTTTACCGTAAAGTTTGTTGACTTTGAGTTCGATCCATTTTTGTTTTGCTAAGAGTATGTCTTTGGATGCTTTTTTTGGCTTATACAGTAAAACCTCACATAGCGCGAATTCACAAGATGCGGTTTACATTTCACTACCAAACCTCACAAGATGCGGTGTTTCTCCTCGCTAAGACGCGATTTGAAAAGACAAAGCTAAAGTCATTCTTCAAATTTCCCGTAACCTACAAATGACGAAAACTTAAAATTTAAATTTAAAGAAAAAACACTGAAAAAGTGATTCATGTAATCATTTTACAGAAATGTTTTGTCAAGAGGTTCGTATGCATGCTTCTCAATACCTTATGGCCGAATTTGTTACACTTTCACTTGAAGTTGCATCAATGTTACTTCTTCCCCTGCCCTTTTGTCTACCAATGTTGAGTTACAATCTCGAGCTATCGCATGGCACTCGATAATTTCCAAGCTAAAAGAATTTTGGGGAGTAACCCGGTAGTAACCTCATGTTCGTATTGTTCGTTCAAACAGCAGGCTCTGTGTGTCTTATCGTAAGTGGTTGTCTTAACCTTGCCTCCCCTGTGATTTAAAATATTATTCTTATCCTTAATATTTATCTTTCTTATTGAAAATGGAAGTGATTTTTCAAGCGAGAAGAAAAAGTTCAGTGCACAGCCAAAAACTTGAAATTTCAGATAAACTTAAATCAGAACATGGAAGCATAGTGCTAGGGCGGGATTATGGGGTGAATGAGTCGACTATTTGTATCATATGAAAAAATGAAAAAAAAAATAAGAGCCAGTGTAAGTGCAGCAACTTCTGCAGGTGAAAAAATGAAAAGAAAGTCAAAACGAAATGTGCACTTAAGCATTGGAAAAATTACTATGAGTGTGGATTGAAGAGGGCACCACTGAGTGGCTCGATCATACGTGATCAAGCATTGCATCTTCATAAAACAGTAAGCGAACAAAATGCTGAATTATCCACTAATGTTCCCTTTAGTGCAAGTGCAGGTTGGTTCGAGAAGTTCACAAAACGCTTCAACTACCACAATGTAAAATTAGTGGGCAAATCTGCCTCTGATGATCACCAGGCGGCCAAAAATTTCATACCAGAATTTACTAGGTTATTCAAAGAAAAAGGTTATAAGCCTCAACAAATTTTAACGCGGACGAAACCATCCTATTTTGGAAGCGAATGCCAGAGAGAACGTACATTTCGAAGGAGGAGCAAACAGCACCCGGATTCAAGACTTCTAAGGATTGTGTTATGCTATTGTTGTGTTCAAATGTTTTTTTGAGTTGTTAAAAATTTTACGGAACTAAAAAACCTTATGGTTCAAGGTCCTCAGAAGATGCTAGCACCCGACTGTCAGACTAACGAATGTAACTCGATTTCTCAGGATACAATAGTCTACAATGTTACATTTGCCTCAAATGTCATATAATATTTTCCTCAAAATAAGTGAAAGCATGAAGGAAATTGATTGGATCGCCAAAGAATGTAGTTTTTTCAGGAAAACTTTCACTTGTTGATCTCCCTCCCTCACAGGATGTTATAATGCTCATGCGACAATGTATGAATCTTCAATGACGTTACAACAATGTATCGCATATACTATGTTCTCAATGGCTTGTGAAATCTAACGTGGAGTCCGAGGTGATCTTATTGTCTTCAAGGTATGTACGCATACAAAAAAATTCATTGTTACGACTTATAGAGGAACAAAATTTAGAAAAAAATCGTAATGTGAGAACAAATTCAAGACTTCTTTTTCACGCCACATATTTGTATTCTTAAATAGATATTGATTGAGTATCGATGGAATTTTCCAATGAACATATCAGAAGTCAATATATTTCTTATAATAAGAAAATACGGCACAAAGCACGTCCCGTATTGATTTCACACGGGATACGGAACATTTGAGGAAAAATTGGCCGAAAAACGGGACATGTGGTCACCCCTTATTTCCTATTAACTTAACGCTTCATATAACGAGATTTCACAAGATTTCCAGGAACACAACTACCATGTTATGTGAGGTTTTACTGTAATTGGTATTGTAGTAAAACTGATAAAATCACGTATTTTATTGATTCTAACCGCATTTCTATGTGAATTTGACTTCGGAATCAGTCTTCAATAAAAATAAACTTTGTTCTTTCCTGAATAGAAGTATCCAAGTCTCAATTTTGTACCGTGATTTTAAGTAATTTTAATGTGCAAATTTAAAGTAGTCTACACTCATCCCTGTATTTCAGTTGCAGGACGCAGCAAAATACATGACATTTGATAATTAAATCGTTCGCCATTTCGAATCAAAGTGATGGACAGAAACAAAACCTTGACCATTCACTAAGTTAGGATGTAAGGAAGAATCGTACCAAATTTGGTTATTCTAGCTTTTATCGTTTAGGAGGAGTTCCATGAACAAACCAACAAACAAATAAACCAACAAACACACCCTTCAAAATATATTATAGGGGATATTTTTTTTTTATTTCCTCATCTCCCTTTTTTCTTTTTTTCTGTGTTTTCTCTTTCTTTGTTCCCCCTTTTTTTACTGGTTGTTGTGTCTCTAGATTTTCACCTTGTACGGTTAAGGAGTTTTTCATTTTTTGATATACAGTAGAACCTCATAAATCCGGCACCCTCGGGACCTAGCACGAGCCGGATTTTAGAAAATTCAGGTTTTTTCAAAATGTTGCACATTGCCTAAGTATCCAGGGGCAAATCGGCCTATTGCGGGATAAAACAAAAGAAAGCTTTTTGTAATCTATATAATGTATTTCAAAATTTAATCAGAAATCACACCAGAATATTTTAAAATATGAAATACATACACTAAATGTATGTAAATAAACATGCAAAATATTAAATAAATCATAATAGACGCCTTGCCACTCTTGGCTGCGCCACTGCACCTTCATACCATATCACGGCCTATACGTAAAAAAAATAAAATACACATCATTAAAATACAAAATTTATGCCAAAACTTATAAAAGAAAGAATCATTAACAAGTGGACGAATTTGGAATAAGGTCATAGCAAATTTAATGCCAATTTAATAGCAATTTACATGTCTCGTTTCTACTCTCGATGGCTAGACGATAAGGTCGAGATAGCGTCTTTAGCTGCAGGAATGCAAGGCTCATAAATTTCAGTGTTGGAAGCTATTTGAAGGTTTTTCTGCGAAATTGTCTTGAACATATCACACAGATTGCTTCATACATTGTGATCTTTCCTTAATAATTTTATCTTTAATTAGGTACAAATTCATCATATCCTGTGATTCGATGCATGACCGCTGCTCTAAAGCCGATATTGTATCAGTGACTAATTCTATGTAACGGTCTATTGAAGGCTTGTTTGCAGCTGCATTGTCATCATCGTCACTTTCACTTTTTCGTAATTCTCATGTTCGGGTTCCAAAACCATTTTAACTATTTCTCCGTAAGTTAGCTGATTCACTACAGGCACTTAATTGTCGTTTTCCATCCAGTTTTCAATGTCTTCTTCTTCCAGACCCTTCGTGAAAGCGTTATTCATCGATCCCTTAGCAAATTCCATAATTTCAGACACCAGTCTCTTTTTGTCACTAACACTGAAACCTAGAAAATCTGGTGGTGATTCATCACATCCTTCAAACATGCTTGCAGGCCACAAATTATGCCAGGCATTTTTCAGTGTTGTGGCCGTTACATCAGTCCATGCTTTAGCTCGAGTCCAAATCGAGCCCTTAATGTTAAATTCCTTTTTAAATCTTTAACACCTTGGCCTCTATTGCAAGCAACAAGCAATTTCTGCATAAATTGCTGTCTGTAATAGCAATTTAGTGAGCGTAATATGCCCTGATCCATAGGTTGAATAATAGATGTACAATTTGGAGATAAATAAACCACACGCACTTTACCCAGTACCAAAAGTGATGCATCAGGACGGGCAGGACACTTATCTAATGTCACAATTATTTTATAATCATCACCTAGTCCCTTAGATTTACAATGAGCACGTGCCTCCAGTGCAAAATAATTCAAAACCCAATCCAACAATAATTGAGAAGTTATCCATGCACGTTTATTAGCACGGTAGTTGATAGGAAAATTCTTTACACCCTTTAAAGCACGAGGGTGTGCACTTTTACCAATTACAGTTAGCTTTAGTTTGTGCGTACCTGCTGCAATTGCGCATGCAAGAACCGCCAGCCTATCCTTTGACTCCTTCACTCCAAATGCCATATCCTCATCGGCAGCTGCAAGTGTGCTCCGAGGAAGACATCGCCAAAATAATCCTGTCTCGTCCGCGTTATATATTTGCTCTGCAGTAAGATTTTTATCCAAAATTAACTTGGTAAACTCCTCTACAAATGTTTCAGCAGCATCCGAATCGGCACTAAGTTTTTCGCCAGACACTGCTAATTTTCGTATTCCATGCCGAAGCTTGAAGCGATAAAGCCAACCTTATGAATAATCGCAAGCTTTATTGATTTTCAAATCATTGTGGAATGTCTTTGCTTGCTATATTAGCAATAGGCCTGATACCAGTACACCTTCACTTCTTCTTTGTCGAAACCATTCAAGCAATACTCTATCGACATCGTTGACCCTGGAAGTGTGTAATGTTTTTCGGCTACTTATAGCCTTCGGAGTGTCATTGTCTGCATGAAATGTCAGTAACTCACTTTTTTGTTTCTTCAAGTCATACACAGTAGAACTGCCTTCGCTATATTCTTCACAAAGTGTCTCAACTGAAGCACCTTTTTCAAGTTTTCTTAATAAATCTACTTTTTGTTCAGTAGAAAGAGATTTATGTTTACGCTTCATAATACTACTGGAGGGGTTTTCAGCTTTTTTTTTTTGAAGACATTCCAATATGAACTTGAGCAATATCACACTAATGAAAAACACTTGCGATCGCTACGAATATGAATATGCGACTGTATACAAGTTATACAGTGTGACTGTGGAAAATATTCCCTAACATGTACCAACATGTATTGGTCAGCTGACAATTAGACTCACTCACACATACAACGTAACTGCTGCCATCAAATTGGTTCTAGAATTCGCGAATTTTGATGCGAGGCGGTGCGTTTATCGTTCCATAGCGGATTAGGCTACCAGCGGCAAAAATTTTAAAAAGTGTCAGATTTTTGATAATTCCGGATTTTCAAATGCCGGATTTATGAGGTTCTACTGTACCTATATCGCCATAGTCTCCAACCCTCCCTTTCATTATTATCATGACTTTCTGGTCAAAGAAGTTAAACCGATTTCACAAACTGTCCACCCAAATCTTGACCATTGTAGCTGACATTAAATTCCTCAAAGACTATCAAAAACATAAGGTCTTCCCTAAATTCACAAATATATTTCCGAACACCACAAATCATATAGCATCCAAAGCCATACTCTTAACAAAACAAAAATGGATCGAACTCGAAGTCAACAAACTTTACGGTAAACGTGCATATTTGGAAATCGAAGCATATGATTTACATCTGAAACTTACCAAAAAATTATCAGGCTTTGAATTATCCATCTGGGATCAATACATGAAGCATATTCACTCCATCATACAGTTTCAAACAAAACAGGAAAACTCTGCAGAAAACTCAATTCATTTAACAACAAACCACAACGAGACGGACAAAATGTACCCAAACCACACAGCAGCAATGTAGCCATCATTTCTGGTAAAACTTTCACAAAGGCAGAAATCTCATTGCTAGAAAAAGGCCTAAACTACACCCTTCCTTATAAAAAGCCCCAAACAGAATATTTAGCCACAGACATCGAATCGTCTATTCAATCTCTACCCGAAAACACAAAAAATATAATTAGAAACACTACCCTTGCACAAATAAAAGAGAATCTTTCCAAAACCTCCCAAGAAAAACACCACAGCTATCAGGACTACAACACCATAAAAACATTACACAAAAAGGACTGTTTTTATCTAAAAGCAGACAAAGGTACTTGGTAGTCATTTTAGAAAAACAAAAATACTACGAAAAAGTCGAAAAGATCTTAGAAGAAGGACCTTACACCACAACTCCCAAAAATCTCTTAAACAAGATGATCACAGACACAAAAAACACCCTAAAAACTTTAACTTCGATTATTACAAAACAACTCCGATTCCAACTAAACATCTCCAACCCTACAATCCCAAGGATGCACTGTCTCCCAAAAATACATAAAAAAGACATCCCACTAAGACCCATCGTTTCTGCTATAAACTCTCCAACATACAAAATATCACAGTGGTTAAATAAGCAATACAAACAATGGCCCCTTATGCAGACCTCAAACATTAAGAACAACATCCACTTCATCAACCAAATTAAAGACACAAACCTCAACGTCCGCGAGATTTTAGTCTCCTTTGATGTCGTTTCCTTTTCCCCAACGTCCCAACTGACGAAACCTTGAAATTTCTAGAAACTTGGCTCAAAGAACAAAACCTAACCCAAGAAACAGTCAAAGATTACATACACGTGACACGCCTTTGCATGAAACAGAACTTCTTCAAAGTAAACAACAATATTTACCAACAAACCCATGGCACAACCATGGGAAACCCCCTTTCCTCTGCCAGCCGGGTTAGACTGGTAGGCAGTGCGCCTGCCTTCTAACCCAAAGGTCATGGGTTTGAATCCCGCTTCGGGCATGGATGTTGTGATGTTGATTTTCTCTAACAGAATCTGACAGTGCAAAATGACCTTAGCCATTGACGCACCTAAAAAAACCTACCGTATTCACCCGAATCCAAGACGACCCTGAATCTAAGACGACCCCCCATTTTGATGATTCCAAAAGAGAAAAAAGCTCAAATTGACCTTCATGACTACAAAAATTATAAATCTTGTGAAATATTTATTTTCTCTTATACTTTTCTTGAATGTCATTGTCTTTTAACATTTTAAAATCATAAGATCACATCACAAATAGAACCATTCAGGTTTTCAAACAAATTAAATGGTAGCATTCATTTTAAGATAACATTAAAAATAAAGTAAATACATTGAAAGAATATACTCATTTCAGGACAACAAAAAAACATTTCAATCCAAGTGCTGCATAAAATCATTTTATTGTGTTAGTCATCATCACTGTCTATGCAACCTTTACTATTTTCCTCATGCTCACTATCTTTATCACTCTCAACTTCATCATCAGTCTCCCACAAAACATCATCCTCACTCCCATCCATGGCATTAGATAAGCAGCATTTCTTAAATCCTTTCACTATTACTTTTGCATTTATTTCTTGCCACGATGCCTTGATCCATTGGCAGAGCATTGCAACTTCAGGTTTCTTAAGATTTCCTTTTGGTGTTAAAGTGTGAGTTCCACTTTGTAACCACTCAGAATACAAAACCTTTAAATTATTTTTAAAACACTTATTGACAGCAACATCTAAAACTTGAAGTTGCGATGTCATTCCTCCAGGTATTACAATAAGATCAATATTCATCGCACTCATTATGTTTTTAATTTCAGGAGATGTGTCCTTGAATGCATCCAGTGAAAGCATTGCTCTTTGTTTCAGTAAAGCTCCTGGCCGTCTATTCCACACCACATGTAACCAATCTCTCATTAGTTCTTTAGTCATCCACCCCTTTTCTTGACACCTATTTTTCCACTTGGCAAATGTTTCTTAGGCATTGTTTTCCGCTTTAGAATCACATATGGTGGTAATTTAGTCCCATCTGCTAAAACCGCCAACATTACCGTGACTCGCATTTTTTCGTTGCCTGTAGTTTTAATTAGGACGGACTTCGCACCTTTTTCGTTCACAGCATAATTGGATGGCATGTAGAAGAAAACCGGAGTTTCATCGGCATTTCCTATTTGGCTCAAAAGGTAATTATTGGTTTTTCTAAGTCCAATTACGTATTTCTGGTAAGCGAGAAGTTTTTCAACATAGTCTTCTGACAATTTCTGACACAGCGAAGTTCGTCGCCGTAAAGAAAAATTATTTCGTCGCATCATTTTCACGCACCAACTTCTGCTGGCCTTGAATTCTTGCAATGATATATTAAGTCCTCTAGTAATTTCATTAGCTTTAAGTATAATACTTTCAGTCCAAACAGGCATACCGTTCTTCCTCATGGTGCGCACAAACTTGACTACTTCTTCTTCAGTGCCATGAAATCGGCCTAATTTTGGACCACTGAGTGACTTCCTTGCGGCTTTGGCTTTTTCTAGTTCCTGTTTTGAGAGTTTCCATCGACGCACATTTGCCTCAGATACACCGAACTTTCTACTCGCATCACAGTTATTAGTTTTTTCGGCGTAATTTATCACGATCAGCTTAAAATTTGTATCTTAGCTCCGTCTAATTCCTTTGTTAACTTTCCCTTTGCACTCGTGCCACGTACTTCAACATGATCTGTCATTTTAACTTAAGGGTTGTGCATTTAAATCAAGAATGCACAACTCAAAATTACTGTCACACTTAGTGAATCGCGGTGCATCGTTTGAAAGGGGAATCCCAATGATTTCCGCTCTCATTTGTTTTGAAATTGCGGTTGCCATTACGTGCAAGGTGAAAGTACGTCGTCTGTGTTATGATCGTCGACGATGATTATTAGTCTAAATAATTATTATTCCCGTCATGTTTTTCTTATTGTTATTACTATTTGTTTATTTCACTTCTTTATGTACGTACTTGAATTTGCTGTTGTGAATTCTTTAATATACCATTTGTTGTAAAAACCATTGATTAAATGCTTAAATATATTTCGTATTCGAATGTAAGACGACTCTTGATATTTACAGCTGAAAATTTGGAAAAAAGGTCGTCTTAGATTCAGGTGAATACAGTAACTACCCATTTTCCCATTTCTAGCTAACTTATTTATGGCTAATTTCGAACAACAATGCAAAGACACCTTCAACTACTTCCCAAAAACATGGCTCAGATACGTTGACGACATCTTTACCATCTTCGACATGTCAAAAAATAACATCACTGATTTCTTATAAAAACTAAACAAACAATACGAAACCATAAAATTCACACATGAAGAAGAAAAAGACAACAGGCTCCCCTTCCTTGTTATACTAGTAGAAAGACATGACAACAAACTAAAGTTTAACATATACAAAAACCTACACATACAAACAAATACATACCTAATGATTCTCACCACCACTTTTCACACAAGTTAGTAGCTTTCCATTTCATGATACACAGACTCCTACATATACCACTGTCCAAAACAGATTTTCAAAAAGAACTTACTCTCAGAAAAACGTCATAACACAGAATGGTTATCACACAAACATAATTCAAAACATCCTACGAAAACATAACAATAAACTCTTCCTCAAAACACAGACAACCCTCAAAAACACCACTTCCACTAAATCAAAATACAATAAAATTCCTTTCGCCCCTGGAACCACAAACCAACTTTGCAACATATTCTCCTAACACGATTTCAAAACTGTACAAGTCAACCACAATAAACTCACCAACCTCCTCCTCAATCCAAAGGACACCATACGGTTTTTACAGAAATCAGGCATATATAAAATATCTTGCAGTAAATGTGACAAAGTATACATAGGGCAGACGAAACATAAATTAGAAACACGATTCAAAGAACACATTGCACATTTTAAACATAACAGGTAATTCAATTGTAGCAACACACACACAAGAACACAACCATCCTATCACCACTGAAAACTTAAGACTTTTAAAAACAAACTAGATGCCTACGAACGCATGCTTATTGCAGAACATAAACAAACCATTATGAATAACAACCACAGTCCTCTCCCCCTCTCTCCTCTCTACAGTTTAACCATCAACCCTCCACCTCCTTTCACTTTCATTTCTACACAAACACGCCACCATTTAAATACCCCTAACCAAGTACCACATCATCATTCCACATCAGCTAATGATGAAGAGAGCCTTGCTCTCGAAATACGTATATAGTGTTCTACCGGTTATCTAGAGAGTTGCGTTTGTTTTCTTGAGTATGTGTGAGAGTGAGTGTTTCGTCTGACAGGTCCCTGTCGCTGTCGGAAGACACATAAACCTGCAGACACCGTGTGCAATACCGGATCACTGGCAAGGAGTAACTTCCCGTAAACCCAGAATTATTTCCTTATCAGCCCCTTCCTCCTTTTTTTCCTTTTCCCCCTTGTGTGAACGTGTGTGATTGTTGAGTAGGTCCCTGTTGTAATCATACAGATTCATAAACCTACCACAACAGTGTGTGATTTTTTTCATCCACGAGCAGAATGAATATCGCTATGCGTGCCTACATGAAGCTAATGCATAGATGTGCACCCGGGTTGGCGTGGTCCTAAGATAAAAATTAGTGTGTGACACTTCAAAAACTGGAGCGTGACCACACAGGCGTGCAGCTTAGAGGGAACCATGGTTGTGACAAAAAATCTATAATCATGCAAAATATCAGGTATCCAGCTCACCTGAAAGTGCTTTATAATTTTTATCCTTATATGGGTAAATAATGGGGTGTAAATTAAGCCCAACTTATTAGAAGAATGGTCCAATACCTCTTTCTAAATGTTTCCAGATGTGTCCGCAATAAAAGCAAAGCTCTCTGGATACAGAGAAGGCTAGCTTCTTCATTAACACGCTTCTCCAAATCGGCAGATGCTGCTGCTAGATGAGCCATACACTGAGTTACAAATTCTCTCTCATGCTCCAAACGATGCCCCACGTAGTAGGCATTCAGATACTGGATAGCTGACATACTAACATCTGAAAATGTCAAAATTTAACAGGAGTAGAGATAGGCTAAATGTAAAATTAAAGCAAGGCTAAAAACATTCTTCCACACATTTTACATTACAAACTGGAAAGAGACCATTTCTTTTCATTCTCAACATGTGCTAGACATAAATTCAAGGAAACTTATATAAATTCCAGCCTGGATTACAATATTCAAATCTTGCCCTTGCAATCAAAGATTTGGGACTGCCACAAAAAAATTTACCAGTGCTGTCTGCTCGAAGGGCAATTTTCCACATGTGATCCATGCCAACTACGTCTTCATTCTCCCGTACTGGTGAGGTTTGTTCTGAAACAGCACCTTCAGTCTCTCCATTACTGGAAATACTTCGCTTCACATTCCTCCCACTATTAGGACGAGCCAAATCACACAATCTTTGAAAGAGGCTGAGAGCAGTCGTACCCATCGACTCAGGTTTGAGCATTGGTAGCTTTCTGAGGTAAAGATGCTCAAGGGTCCTTGGACTGAGAGCATGATGCGGTCGCTCCCCTCCTGACTCCCTTCCCCAACGGCACTGTGCTAAGAACCATGTGAAAAGGTCATCTGAGCAGCGGTGATCACTGGCCAAACAGTCCCAGAGAACATCCACCTGATCCACACTAAGCCTAAAAAAGAGTGGGTGTTTCATAAATTCATTTACAGAAAAATTTAGCTGTTTCCCTGACTTTGTAATAAAAATGTGTTGAATCATTCATATTTAGCCACTAAAATATGCATAAGATGACCAAAGACCTGATATCTTGGAAAAGCATAAAAATAATACAGGAATCATTTGAGGTAACAAAACTGAAAATGATCAGTCCTTTAGGCTCTATGATCTAATTAGTGATAACGAAAACATATAATGCTAATGTGAACAAAACTATCAGCTGACAGAAGAGTTATGGATAGAATCTCAAAACTCACAATCTTAAAACTCACAATATCAAACCCACTACAGGCAGTGTCTGCTTAAAGTATAGGTTATGTTCTTGAAAACCCATATGTTAAGCAGATGTACATTAAGAGGAATGGAGATGCAATCCAGTAATGGAAAAGCCCAAATTTTTTGACTTAGAATCATGTTTGAATATTGTACCACTGCCTTTATAAATTAATTAATAAATTTAAACATGCATTCCATATATAAAAACAAATAAATATCATAAAACTTTAAAATATTAATTTTAAAAATTATTTCTTACCTGAAACTATCTTCCCCACTTGCTAATGGTAGTTTATTTACATAAAAGTTTTAGGAAAGTTTGACATGGAAAAATTATAGATTGCAAATGTGCAACTAAGAGGTCACAACCATGAAGTTACAACTAATTTCATCTCCAAATCAAAAGCTTACCAAATCATCTTCACCAGAGCACTTGCAGTATGATTCTCAGACATTCTCATTCCGTGAAATCTAACGAATGAAAAAAACTGATCGTAACCACTTCAGAAATCAATCAACATTAAAAGCTGCAAGGTTTCTGAGCAGCCTAGATAGAGCACTCAAGATCATAATAGGCTACTTCGTATTTTTTCGCTAACTGTGCATATCTTCTCTTGTGGTTACTCATCCACTGGGATGAGAGTACTTTTACCATCCCTGCCGGCTCCAATATCATCCCTCTCGTGCTCTTTACGCATTTGCCATCTCCTACACCCCATTCACCATTTTAAGTGATAGACGACATCTGTATCTGGTAACAATGTCAGTAGTGAAAATTAATATGTACATATACTGAATGATTAACTGAAAAAAATTAGGAACCGGCTCTAAAAATAAAGTACAAGGAAATTTAGATAACTGTAGCAAGGGGAGGCCTACCTGCCAGGGGCACCAGATCGCTCCATTTCATCACACACGTCAGCAGCATAGTTCTCATTCTTCAGAAATTTAGTAATATCGTTCCACTAACTTAACAAGTGTTCGATTCGTAATATATTCCATTTCATAGACTGTTGGTAATTGAATGTCAGATAGGGCAAAATGTACTTGAAAGGACAAAAATCAATAAATTTTCATATTTTCTAAAAATCTAACAACCGGCTTGCAAATTCAGAGAAAAATTAAAAAAAAGGTTGCACGAGTCGGCTTGAGCTCATCAATGCATATACTTGTACATATTATATTTCAGTCTCTTCCAATCATTTCTCTCGGCCATGTAGAAGTGAATCACACTGTATGGGCTTATGGGTGTGAACAGGTCAATATGCTGGGCAACTCATTGACAGTGTTGCTTTTCCCTGTGATGGTAAAGTAACACCTAACATACTGGCATTGCAACGTTGAGTGTTGTTTTTTCATGCAGGTATACAGACAGTGTTTTCTGTGCGGCGTTAAAAACACTCGCTAGTTGTGCCATTCGTATGCATGTCTATTTCGTTTTGTGGAAAATATATTCATTTAATTCAGTGATATTTTATTAATATGGGTACCAAAATGAGTAAGCTTACTTTAAGCGAAAATGTTTCCATTATTCATCAAGTTGAGGTCCATCCAAACGGGACAAGAATTGAGATGGCAAACTGCCTTAGACTAGCTCCATCTTCTTTGAGCAACGTTATATAACTATACTCTTAATATTTGTTTCAATTAATAATAATTTGATATTAATAAACTGCTGTTTAGTCTTTAAATTTTAGACTACCCCATTTAAGGTATTACTCGATTTAAGGTACAAAAAACTTGTCACCCAGGCAAACATTAAATGGGGATTCCACTGCATATTGTTTTTATCATAAAGTTATTTTTTTGGAAACATTCTTTAACACGTTCACCCCAGGGGCTTATTTTAGATTACGTTTGATCAGGCGGGCATATTTTTTTTGGGTTGGATGACTGAATTTCCTGTGATTCATGCTGCCAGATGTCACCTGCTGCGTGTGCGCTGAAAGTTTGTATATCAGTTGACGATCAATTGTCCATCGTCTTGTTCTGTCCAGTTTATCGTCAAGTTTCTGATATAATATTTTGGGAAGGCATTTGTATTCATTTGGTTTATTATGGTAACTAGTTTATGATATAATATTTTGTGATTATTTTTTGTAACAGCCATTAGTAATAGTCAGTATTTTACGGTTTTCGATATTTTTGGCGTCATAGGTATGACCTTGAAAGCTGCACCACTGCGGCTATCATCGGAGAAAGTCAGAACTAATACGACAGGGTGGCTTTGTGTCTAAAATTTGCAATAGCGACATCAATGCCCGTTCCTCGAAGTTCCATTAGATTGTCGAATGCCACGGTCCCAGGGGAAGGCAGCGGTGGCTTCATCATCTGCTATTGTCCTAACCACTTCTATGAAACCCATCCTAAAAAGTGAGTGAACTTAGGGCCTCTGAAATGTGGGGGTCATGAAGCATACGCGTTATAACCAAAATTATACACGGTTTTTACTATTACTCTACAATAATTTTATAAATGAGGAGAAATCTTCCAATTATACTTAAATAATTTATCTTCTTTCCATTGGGTCAGAAGATTCAATGGATCAACCTAGCACATCGGGTGGAACATCATCTAACACAAATAAATGACAGGGATCGTTTTGTTATTCTTCCGAATCGGAGGAAGATGACTCGGAAGCTGATTCTGATTATGCCAGATTGATTCTGCTACAGACACGTGTGTCACTTCGAGTGATGAGGAAAATTTGGATAATAGTAATAGTCAAAAGTCCAGCTCAGAATGGGGTCCAGTGGGACAAAAGTGTTTATCAATAAATGAATATGTTGAAGACATGAAGCTTTTACCTGTAGATATAGATTGCAGCAACCCATTCCAATTGTACAAATTATTCCTCACTGATGACATAATACATCTAATGGTTATGGAAACCAATAAGTATGCTGAGCAATATGAGTCTACTGTAAAAGGAATCGCAGCAGCAACTTCCAAAAAACAACAAAAGGCCTGGGTACCAGTTACGCATGACGAAATGAACAAATTTATTGGTATATTGCTAATTATGGGTGTCATGCATGTGCCAGAAATTCGTCTCTACTGGTCAAATAAAACCATGTACACAAATATACGTATAAAAGAAAGTACGAGACGTGACCGATTTCTGAACATACTTAGGTATTGGCACTTTTCTGACAACACCCAAGCTGTGGCTGAAGACCGCCTGGACAAAATAAAAGTTATATTAGAAAAAATAAAAAGTTTTCAGAAGACTATAAAACCTGGAAAAGAAGTAGTAATAGATGAGAGCATGGTGCCATGGCGTGGATATCTTGTATTTCGTCAATACATACCAGGAAAACGTCACAAGTATGGCATAAAATTATATAAACTCTGTCTTCCAGAAGGTTATACATACAATATGGAGGTGTATCCTGGAAAAACTGGAAATTCAACAAAGGACATGCCTGAACCACTGTTATGCGGCTAATGACTGATCTTCTATATGAAGGTCATATTGTATACACGGACAATTTTTATACTAGTGTGCCTTTAGTGCAAGAACTACTGGAAAAAGACACGTTTTTGTGTGGTACCATCCGCAGCAACAGGAAGAATTTGCCAACGGAAGCAAAAAAAAAACAAAAAAGGGGTGAAGTTATAAGCCTTGAAGATAAGGATGGCATAAAATTTCTAAAATGGACTGATAAAAGACCAGTACAAATGCTAACCACATGCAAAAAGCACAAGTGTGTTTTGGTTGAGGAAGGAGAAACCCGAAACCGAAGACAAAAACCTGATGCTGTTCACAGCTACAATATCGCTAAGAAAGGAGTCGATTAATCAGACCAAATGTCGTCCTATTATTCTTCCTTGCAAAAAACGATAAAATGCTATAGGAAAATCGTGATGGAGTTAATTTGTGGGACAATGCTTGTAAATGCCTGGGTAATACATCAAAAATGGACCAATAAAAGTAACATGAGCATATTACAGTTTCAAGAAGTGATTATTGATGAGCTTCTAAATAAAACAATACCTGAAGTGAGAGGTGTTGCACCATCAAGAAAGAAGCTCCATTTTCTCACAAAGTATGAAGGAGCCGCAAAAAATATCAGGAAAAGGTGTAGAGAGTGCTACAAATGTATGTCCCAAGAAAAAGGTCGTGAATATGCAATCAAAAATGTAAAAAAATAAGGACATATTGTCGGAGTTGTGGAGGTCAGCTACCATTATGCCTAAATTGTTTTGAAAAGATTCATTCCTAGGGATATTTTTCTTTCTCTTATACTTTTCGATAATAATAAACAAATTTTCAACCAAAATATTATACTTGTTATTTATGATAATTTATATATAATAAAAAAATTAAAATGGTATATTTCATTGAAAAATATTTTCTTTTACTTTTATATAGTAAACCCTCCATGAGTTCTTCAAAAAATGCCCACTTATAGAAAGTAACCAAATTCGAAAATATTTATTTTTACTTTCCCCATTTACGTAGTATAAAGAAAGTACTGTAATTGCGAAAAAATTTGACTTCGAGATTTCAACGGATATAGTATATGTTTTGGGGTCCCTAGAACATGTTTTGACTATTTTCACGATGATGTCTGTGTCCGTCGGTCTGTCTGTGGTTAAAAATCTCTAACTCAAGAACTAATAATCAGATGCATACAAATAAATCCCTTTGATAAGAGAGAGATTACTATATTTTTGCAAGTCCAAGAAAAAAAAATTTTGAGGCTTTCATGGGATGGGACGGAAAACAGAAACACTCAACCACGAGGCGGGTTCACATGAATCGAAGTATAAATGAGCAGGCGCCATGAATCACCGGTGACCCATGCCGCCCCGTAGGAAAACTCGGTGTGACTCACCAGTAAGTCACGCCGGGGTGAACGTGTTAACTAAAATGTTAGTGTTGAAATAAATTATAATCAACAATAATACGGTATTATGCACACATGATGAACCTGAAAAAACCTACATACAAAGAACCTCCTTACAACAAAGTGCCAAAAATTGGGTCCCTTCAATTTCATTATAAAGAGGTTTTACTGTATATACCAATACAAATTTGACCATCTTGGAAATAAAAACCAAATATTTTTTAGCATTGCTTATCTAACTATATATTAATTTTACGTTTACGTCTGTAGACATTTGTGTACAATTTATATCAGCATATTTCTCAAGAACCGTTCCTCATAAAGATATGAGGTAAACGGTGTTTTGTTTCTACTGTCTATGAGGTCCCTGGAAAAATATTCTCATTTTCAGAAAGTCCCGGGTTCAAGTCCAGGAGAGAGTTATATGTTCCCATAAGTTTACATGGGATTTTCGATTTTTCAGAGTGCAAGGTTTTTTTCCTTCAATCACTTCGCAGACGGGGAAATTCATTTGCTTAGTGTTTTTCTCATCCCTTCAAATATGGCAGCAGTAGCCGGAAAAACCGTGAAACTGCGAAGCACGCGAATTTTGAAGCCACGAATTTGGAGGTTCTACTGTATTTCCGTTGAAATCTCGATTTCGACTTTTTTCATGAAAACAATAATTTCTCTATATTACGTATCGTATATTGGAGAAAGTAAAAACTATTTCTGAGATATCTCTGATACCTATGAATTGGCCGAACTTTTGTTTTTCTTTTTATTCAAATACATGTCCTTTCTTTTTTATATAACAAAAAACAATGCAACCGTTTATGTAGAATATCAATGAAGAGAAGATAACCATGTAATGTGTTTAAAAAAATAACATCCCTATTCTCATTTAATTTAACATTTTAGCTTGAGCCTATTTGCGCTAAGCATCATGGATGTACATATAATATAATGGTTCTACTTACAAAGAGATAAGATTCCAGCATTCAAACGATGATAGGAAGATTCAACTGCTTTCATTGAATCGTTAGAAATGCTTCCCATATGCAGTTAACTGAATAATTATCCGTAAATATTTATGTTGCTATGTATAAATGTTGACATTTATACATAGCAACATAATTTCGATGCTTAAACAAAGTGCAAAGCAAATAACGCTATTCTTTCACCTATTTGAAGGTTTAACTAGCATTAACTGAATTGGAGGCAACAATTACGGTCGCCTTGACAACGTCTGGAAAGAGTACGAAATATCTGCAAAATATCGAAAACAATTGCGTATTTCTGAATGATTCGACCATGTAACATGTAAACATTCCAAGAATAAGATAGTATAGAGTTTTAGCCATCAAATAAAGCAAAAACGAAGAATATCATCCATATTTAGATGTTTTAATGGATGAAGGAAAAAAACCTTGCACTCTGAAAAATCGAAAATCCCATGTAAACTTATGGGAAAATAAAATTGTCTCCTGGATTCAAACCCGGGTTGATTTTGGAAATCCTGGTACCCTATATTACTAGTAGAGTCATATGAAGTCAATTTGCAAAGTTTGGTCCCGATAGCTCAAAGGGCATGGGCAGGGCCATCTTAAGACATTTGGATGCCCTGGGCTAGTAACATGATGTGCCCTCTTATAGTGGGGTGGGGATTTCTAAGTTTTAACCTTAGAACTACTAGGGGAAGAGGGGGCTCCGAGGCCCACAAATTTTGTTTTCGTATGTATCTCTTTTAAAAATAAAGGTGACGTCTTGATATTTAACTACATCATGCAGAGACTTATAGATAACAATTACTTGAAGTTTCCCATCAATGTATGCATATTTCAATTTTCTGCAAATTATTTCGTCATTGGCTGCATGCCTTGACAAGCGGGTGGCCTAAATTATAGAGTGCCTTCTGATTGATCAACTTAATTCTTGCAACTCCCGCCTCCCAGTATTGTTATTTATATTCAAATTATGTTGCATTTCATTCATTTCCACACCCTCCTTATCAGTAGTTCATTCGTTTTCTCATAGAGCAATGTATTGGTGTGAAAAACCTTACATGCAAGCAAAGATGTGGGAAGATTTTTGTTTTGCTTCTTTCAATATGAATGTGACACTAGTTTGGTCCATACCAATAAGCAATATGGCATCGTGGTCATTTTATGACAGTATGACAGCAAAAAGATGGGGCGGTCAAACCCTCGGTCTTGTAAAACCTCGGGTTCAGGGAGCTAGGAAAAGAATGATCCTTCCCAAACGAAAAGTGGCCCAAGCCAGGGCACAGACCTTGAGGGTGAAAATAGTGCATTTTACGACATGATAACATATTGTATTGTAATTTTTCCATTTCAAAAGAATTCGTCACGAGCCAGAAGATGCCATATGATACCGAAAAATCCTAGATAAATATTTATTATAATTCCATTAAAGGTGGGATCGATACTGTAGATCAGATGGCAAGGAAGTACATATACTACAAAGAGAGGCACGAGGGGATGGCCGCTTTTGATGTTCCATATTTTTATCGGAAAATCCACCATGACATGCTTACAGTGTTGCTCACATGTGTGGAAAGCACAGTATGAAACGTGTTATTTGTAATAAAGGGTGGGTTGGAGACTACAGCGAATTAGTTATTTCAAAAAACAAGAAACTCCTTAACCATAACAAGGTAAATATCTAGAGCCACAAGCAACCAAAATAATAAAAAATATATATACAACTACTTACAGGTTTGCGGGTTTTAGTGTTTTACCGGATATCTAGAGAGTTGTGATTGTTTTCTTGTATGCGTGTGAGAGTGAGTGTTTTGTCTGACAGGTCCCTGTCATTGTTGGACAACATACAAACCTGCAGACATCATGTGGGATACCGGATCACTGGCGAGGAATAACTTCCCGTAAATCCGGTATTATTTCTTGTGTGAGTGAGAGAGTGAATGAGCGAGTGACATTGGGTCCCTGGCGAGGATTAAAAACCAGCAAACCTGTAAGTAGTTATATATATATTTTTTATTATTTTGGTTGCTTGTGGCTCTAGATATTTACCTTGTTACGGTTAAGGAGTTTCTTGTTTTTTGAAATAACATGTTATTTGTTTAAATTGTTGTGTCAGATGTAGCAGATTAAATTGTTTTTCTAATAAATTTGTTATTATTTCTGTAAACACAATCTTACTGCAAAATTAATGTGATCTTTAAAACTTAATGAGGAAAAATGTAAAAAAATTGTTTTTATGCAAACATTTATATCTTTATAGTAGATAATGTACATATAATTTCAAATACTTTACTAAAATTACATAGCTTTAATCCTATGATGTTTCTAAATATATAAAAATTGATTCAAAACATTACTGTGGCTTCTTATAGTATTTTAGATTGTGGGCCTCTGAGCCCCACCCTCCCCCCTTGGTAGTCCATGGTAGTGAAAATCGCTTGGTAGTTCTAGGGCTAATGTAGAAGTAAATACATAAATACATATCAATTTTATTAATCATAAATGAAAACAATACACATTTTTATTAAAACAAAAAGTAGAAAAAAATAACAAAATAGAAACTCAAATAAAAACGAAGCAGAAGTTATATGTAAGGAAGTTAGTGTCTCACAGCCCATTTAGCCCAATGGTTAAGGCAGCGCTGCCTAACCCTAACGAAGGTAAACCACAAAACTAGATATTTCTGTACAAAAGGACAGGTTACTACGACTGTCGGGTTGAGTAATTAATTGATTTTGATAAAAAAATATAAGACTCAGTTATGTAGTTCTTAATCCATCTTCTCCAATTCGCTATTCTTTTTCTTTCGATGCACTGGAATGGAACTTTCTTTCTACTTCACGATCCATTGTAAGGAAGGACAAAACTCCTAATGTGTAGATTGCGGAGAATGTTGAAAATAACAACACGATTCAATCTGTGTACGTACATGTACATCGCAATTGCATTCACGTCAATTTAATATGTATTTAATAGAGTAATACTGCCGACTACCTTTCTTTGTAAAGACTTCCATCGGACTAGCCACAGGGCACGAGAAAGATTCCTGGGAACCGAGAAACAATTATCACAGCGTATGTAGGTCCAGATTGCCATCTCAAGTGGTATGGATATTTGTACAAACAGACGTAGCTTATACTCGTTTCGTCTCGTAGGTGCGTGCATTCTATATGAATGAACCTTTAAATCATCATGTTTTGGCATCGAGAAATGCATATGGAAAGAAATCACATGGCCCGAGAATTTTCCAAGGTAAACCTGAACCTTCCTTAAGCCCTTGTAAATTCCCCAGACCTCCACTTCTCCTCGGAGTCTCTGAAGTATAGCTATTATGATTCTGTCCAGTATACAGTGTGCGACGAGTGAAATTTTTTAATGCTGCCGTCCTACATAGTACGTACTTTCAGAAAACCCCTAGCATTTCCGACTGCCCAAAATATTTATGTATTACAGGGAAGTATCCACATATTCACTACCTGAGGCATGTAATAGATGATGAGCCTCTTGAAAAATAAAAGGCTATGACAATTTATACTTTTTGAGAAAAGATTTCAGTCTTTCCCGACGAATGATATGGAGAGAGTTTTCCCAGGTTTCCAGCCGGGTAGCGTGGAAAAAGGATTCCGACATTTCGGCAACTCTCATTTCAGGTCCGGTATTTATGGGGGCCGGCCGTAATGGCTCAGCCTCTGATTGGCTGTTGGAGGTAGGCCAATGAGTGACTCATTTTTCGGCCAGGCGGGAGAGCATCGGGTTTCACGTCTTGCTGTGGAAGAAACCCGTGTCTCGGTTGAAAAGTTGCCCTTCTAAACGGATCTCAATGGCTTCCTTGACCAAACGGTCCCAGAAGCCATAGGCCTGGTTTATCATCCTTGTTTCGGTGAACTTTATTCTGTGGTCCGAGGATAATGAGTGTTCGGCCATAGCAGATTACTCCGGGTAGTTCAGTCTGATGCACCGGGCATGTTCTTTTAGACTGGTCTCGATCGTACGACCCGTTTGCCCGATGTATGCCTTTCCGCACTTGCATGGGATCCTGTATACCCCATATGTCTTGAGGCCTAGATCATCTTTCACTGGGTGTAGGAAGCTCCTTATCTTACGGGGAGGCTTGTGGATGGTTTTGATGTCATACCTCGAGAGAATCCTGGCAATTTTCCCCAACACAGATGAGATATACAGCAGGTAAACTGAGGCAGGTGGTTTCTCAGCTTTGGCCGGTTCGGTGGAGGGTTTCCGAGAGGCCCTTTTCAGGGCCATGTTGATGTTTTGGAGTTTGTATCCATTTTGTTGTAGAGTTGTCCGTAGGTGTTGGAGCTCTGATGGCAGGCTTTCAGCATCTGAGATGGCAAAAGCACAATGCACTAGGGTTGCCAGTACTGAACTCCTTTGGGACGGATGGTGGTGGCTTAGATCATTCAGGTAGAGGTCGGTATTTGTGGGTTTCCTATACATGCTGTGCCCCAAGGTACCATATGGCTTTCGGCGCACAAGTACATCAAGAATGGGAATGCAGCCTTCCTTTATCTCCATGGTGAACTTAATGCTGGGATGGAGGCTGTTGAGGTGATCCAGGAATTCCCCGATGGTGTCAGCTCCATGCGGCCAGATGACGAAGGTGTCATCAACATACCTGCAGAAGCACTTGGGTTTCAGAGGGGCTGAGCTGAGGGCTTGTCCTTCGAAATCTTCCATGAAGAAGTTGGCAACCGCCAGGGAGAGTGGAGATCCCATCGCCACGCCGTCAACTTGCTCGTAGATTTGACCGTTTTATAGGAAGTATGGCGATGTGAGTGTGGCAGAACAGGTTGATGATACCGCTCTCGAAGCGTGGTTCAAGGAGCTTTAGTGTGTCCTTTATGGGCACTCTTGTGAAGAGTGACACCACATCAAAACTCAAGATGTCGTTGGAATCAACCTTGAGCGTTGATAGGGTGTGTATGAATTCGGTCGAGTTCTTCACATGATGCTCACATTTCCCCATCAGTGAAGCCACAAGTTTTGTTAGGAATCTGGCCAGTTTGTATGTCAGATAGTCGATGGTGCTGACGATGGGCTGTAATGGTACTCCAATTTTATGAATTTTTGGGAGTCCATAAAGTCTCGGAGGTACAAGGGCCTGAGGTAGAAGGGTCTTGCGTGTTTCCTCTGGTAATCCTGATTTTTTGATGAGGGCCGAGGTTTTCCTGACGATGGTTTCTGTGGGATCCTTGGGTAAGGTCCTATAGGCTGGGTCGGCGAGGACTTGCTACATCTTGGCGTGATATTCTGCGGTGTTCAGCAGAACAGTAGCATTGCCCTTATCCACAGGTAGAATAGTGACCTCTGGGTCATCGCCTAGTTTGCGCAGGGCTTCACGTTCCTCCCAAGTGATGTTGGGTTTGGGAGGCGCGGCCCTTTACAGGACCATGCAAATCTCGGTTCTGACCTCTTCTGCAGTTCTGGGTGTTAAGGTGTGCACCGCCTGTTCTACTCCCCCTATGATGTCACATATGGGGATGTGCTTTGGTGCAGGAGTGAAGTTGGAAAGAACTGATTTGGTTGCCTCATCAATTCTTCTGTCGGTGGGATTTATCACAATGCGGTCTAATGTTAGTAATGTTAATAATTTTCCATTTGTAAATAATACCGTTAATTATCCATATACTAATGTTTCTCATGTAAATAATTTTCCTGCTATGCCTGTAAATAATAACTTAAATTCATCTAATATTAACAATGTTGGTAGTGTTCACAAATAATCAATACTAGTGCTAACGGTAGTTCTCACGCGAGCAGCACTCCATGCGTCAACAATCATCCTGCTTCGCCGATCAATACTTCTCCGAGCATGCTTCCTCCGTGTGTGCCATGCGGCAACAATGCCGCTACTAAAGCCAACAGTGCACGCCGCAACCTTGATACTATTGATCTTTCGGTCTCCCCGATGGAAACTGAATTTGTTTCCATATGCACTAAGCATAAATCATCTACCCCTGCCGTAAATGTCTCAGAAATCCCGTTAAAAAATCGTTTCCACGCATTTCAGGCCGATGATCCCGCCCCTCATCCTTCAGATGCTCCTTCCACATCTCAATCTGATCCTCCTTCTGCCCCTTCAGGGGATGCTCCTGCTGCTCCCGTTAATATTAATAATCAACCTGCTCAAGCCGCTCCTCCTCCCTCTCAGCCGGGCCCTAGGAAACCCATCCCCTCGTTCAAGTTGCTAAATGTTAATGACTGGGAAGGCCTCCTCAAGGCAATAAAAAGTAAAGTCACTCACGTGCCCTCAGCACACACCACAGGAGCCAGATTAATAATTTTAAATTGCACCACTATAAAGAATTTCCTCATTGTCCAAGAAATCCTTAAAGAAAAAAATATTAAGCATTATACTTACCAACTCCTTGATGAAAAATAGCCCCAATACATTGTGCGGCAACTCCCATTTATACTTACATAGACTTCTTAAAAAGATCAATCGAGGAAAAAGGTTTCGACGTAAGCCATGTCACGCAGCTTACCACTTCCAAACCAATCCCGGAAGTGGGATATTACCCAGAGGAGGATGATGTGCCCATTGACGACCCGAGGAAAAGACATACTCCGACCTTCTTAGTCCGTTTAAAACCAACTACTAATCACAGGGACTTTTTACAAATAACCAACCTCACGGGACTCGGCTGCTCAATCACGCCTTATAAAGCCCCAATGAACCCCGTCCAATGTTTTCAATGCCAGAAAATTGACCACACCCAAAATTACTGTCATCTCCCCCCAAATGCGTAAGGTGCGGAGAAGGACATTTAAGTAAAGACTGCACCTTAACCGAAAATTTCCGCCCAAAATGCATCAACTGCGGCGGATGCCATGCAGCCTCTTATCGCAGCTGTCCCATCTACGTTAGAGCTAAAACAATAATGAAAAAACGTCGTGACGGGGCAGAAAATGTTCCCAATGTTGATCAAACCCCTGTAAATAATGATGTTAATTTTCCGCCTCTTCCCAATTACCCCACTGCTCCTTATTTTCCTCCTCAGCAACCCCAGCCTTATGCTCTCCCCAGTCATTTCATGCCTTATCTATCTGCTCCTCAAGCTCCCCCTCTCCAATCTGCTCCGCCACCACCCCCTCCGCAGCAACCTTTGCCTCAGACTGCGGACCTTTTCTCTTGGTTTATTAACGTAGCGGGACAGCTAGCCCAACTACAAACGCTTCATGAAAAATAAATATTTTTATTGAGTGAACTTCTCCGCACCTTAGAATAATGGCTAGCATCACTCATCAAGGCCAACGAAAATTTCAACTCCTTCCATGGAACTGCTATGGTGTTAAGAATAAATTAACAGAATTTAACAGCTTTTTGGACAGCAATTGCGTGGATGTTATCTGTCTGCAGGAGACATTCCTTAAAACCACCGACAAATTGTACGTTCCCAATTATAAATGTTATACAGCAGATCGCTTGACTGCAGGAGCAGTGTCGCAATTTTAATCCGTTCCTCTATTCAGCACTCCATTTCAAACACCCCTCACTTAGTCCACATCGAAACAATAGGTATCTCCGTTCCCACCCCATTCAGTAAAATTCACATTTATTCCATTTATCATAACCCCTCCAAAATTCTTCAACATTCTGATTAAGACTCCCTTATGCACTCCCCCACACCTAGTGTCTTCCTGGGGGACTGGAACGCCAAACACGCCAACTTGGGCTGTTTTTTCACAAATAGAAATGGCAGAATATTGAAAGGCTATGCCAATTTCAATCCCATTGCAATAGAAGTGCCTATTGAGCCAATCTTATACCACCAATGCCCTCGATATTCTCCTGATATCCTGGACATTGCAGTGACCCACAATTTTCCACATCACTCCTACCGTAGTTCGTCAATTTACATCTGATCACTATCCCATAACTTTTCTCCTCACAGCTACCCCCACCCATGTTCACCCTCCTCCCCCTCTCTGAGTTAACTGGACTACTTTTAAAGAACATTCTTTCAGCTCTTTTTCAAAATTACCAATATTAAATAATCCAACTCCCTTGCAAATTGATCCACAAATCTCCTTAATCAACTCATAATCTCCTCCAAACTTAAAGCCTCCAAACCCGCACCTGTCCTCCCCAGACCCAGACATGACCTCCCCGCTGACATTCAAAACTTTATTAAGCAACGTAACTATTTCCTACGCCAATGGCGTTCCTTCCGCGACCCCGTAGATAAAATCCTTTATAACCGATACCATAATATGGTTAAATCTGAAATTAAAAAGCATAGGAGCAAACTATGGTGAGATAAGTTAAATTCAATCTCCTTTGAGGACCACTCCACTTGGAAAATCGCTAAATCCCTCACCAAAACCTTTTCTCCCTCTCCTCCAGTACCAGTTAACCAACAACTAATTTATGACCCCTTCCTCCAATCTGAAATCTTTGCTGATCACTTCCAATCATTCTTTTCAAGTCCCGTCATCAACTCACCTCACGACACTTCGATTGATAATTCCGCTAATTCCCTTTTTCTTGCCCCCTCTTCTGACCCCCTTCTCACTTCCGACTTCGAAGTTTAATCACTCCTCTCAACGGTCAAAATTAAAAAAGCCCCTGGTATAGATAAAATTTCCAATTCCTCCTTATTTCATCTTTCTAAAGTTCCCTCAGTCATCTCAGTTTTTACCAATTTATTTAATGTCTGTCTCAATACCTCCTACTTTCCCAATTCACGGAAAATTGCCAAAATTATAGTGTTCCCTAAACCTAATAAAAACCCTAACATTCCCAAGAATTATCATCCCATATCTCTTCTCCCCAACATATCTAAAGTGTTCGAAAAAATTATTCATGCTCGCCTCAACAAGTTTGTCTCCGACAATAATATTCTCAGACCAGAGCAGATGGGTTTTCGCTATCGCACTTCCTGCTCCCATCAGGTCTTCAGGTTCACTGAAAAAATAACCACTGGGTTCAATAGGTGCAAACAATTAGCAGAAGTTCTCTTTCTCGATGTGGCCAAAGCGTTTGATCGAGTTTGGCATGCTGGCCTCATTGAGAAACTCCTCCGTATCAATCTCCCCCTCTCCCTTATCAAAATTATAGCAAGTTTTCTTAACAACCGCTTTTTTCACATTTCGGTCAACTCCTCCCTATCTCTACCCCGCCTAATACACTCTGGCATCCCCCAGGAGGCAATTATCAGCTCCCTGCTGTTCAATATTAATGTCAATGACGTTCCGGACCCCAGGAAGGCTGATATTCTTATGTTTGCTGACAATACACCCATCATCAGTCAATCCCTAATTCCCGACGTCACCTTCGAAAATATTAATAGGTATATGCATAAATTTGTTAAATGGACAGACACCTGGAAAATCACATAGTTTAACACTAAAGGCATTTAATTATAAGCATCTGATTTCCATTATAAGCTTACCCATATGAAAGCATTCATGCTGTTGCCTAGGAAGCCTATTCTTAGACCAAGAAAAATTACCACTTTTTTGTGATAAAAACTATAAATTTACGTTAATTCTACTGGGATTTGAATTCTGTCTTCAAAAATAAGAAACTACAATTTATATCCTATCCGACAGTTTAAGTCTCGCATTCGTATCTTGATTGGAACTAATTTTAAAATGCAAATATAAAAACCTCTACATCAATTTACATGTTTTCTTATGGGCATAAAATGGGGCAAAAAAAGGCCAAAATAGCCCCTCAAAATAGGAATTTCGACAGTTTCGGATTTTTTCCTTCGGTTGTGACCAAAAACCTATAATCCTAAAAAATTTCAAGTTTCTAGCACATCTGGAAGTGCCTCATAATTTTGTATCCTCCTATATCTATAATATAAAGATGCTTCTTACACATGATATATACTAGTTAATGTGTGCATGCATTCTGCAAGCATTAGTATCAGAAAAATAATTTTTTGACGCATAAGTTTGAACCTCTTCACCGCTTTACGTGTTTTCCTTATTGAAAAATTTTGGGGTAAAAACAACCCCTAAATAAATAATTATAAAATATTCATAGGTTTTTAACATTTGTTACGAATACCTCACATTTATGCCAAATTTCATCGATGTAGCATCTCGAGGAGTGCATTTATATAAATTTTATTTTTTTTAATTTTTGAATTTTTAAGGGCCACAATACTAAACTTTAACAAAATTTTCAATGTTAATTGTCACCGGAACATTATTCCCTAACTTTCTTAAAATTTTCAGCTTTCTTTGCTCTTCAGAATGTACATAAACTTTATTCAATTTATTTAACATTTAAGAGATTTACGGTCGAACGAATAAAAATTTACAAATTTCTATAATCCCGTTTTCATTATATGGTAAATTCTACCAATGGAAAAAATTTCAACTTCATAGCTCATTTAGAAATACCTAAACCATGAAAAGTTAGTAAATAGTTTATAATTTTTAACGGCCAAGAAAATACATATTGTTGCAATTTTTCCTCTGATTATTTTTTTTGATTCAATTATGTATTAAATTTCAGCTCAAACTATTGTAGTTTGCACTGGAAATTTGTATGCCCTCTATATTCTAAGTAAGGTCCATCAATATATAATGAAGAAGCATTTTTAAATTGTAGGATTTTTACAATTTCGAATTATTCCCCGTCTACTTTTAAAAAAATCATGTAAGCGTGTCAAATTTCAAGTTTGTAGATCATTTAGAAGTGCCTTATAATTTTATTCCTCGTATGGGGAAATAATGGGGCAAAACAGCCATAACGTTCTGAATTTTTACAATATCGGATTTATTCCTTCTTTGGTAACTAAAAACCCATAATTCTGACAAATTTCAAGATTGTATCTCATTACGAAGTGCCTTATAATGTTCACATTCGTATAGGGTAGAAATGGGGCAAAACCGCACCTAAAAATTTGAATTTCTGCTTTTTTTTTATTTTATCTTCGGTTAGAATGAACTTTCTATAATGGTGCCATATTTCAAGTCTATAGTACATATGGAGCTGCCTCTTCATTTTTGTTCTCGTATGGAGCAATACTGGGGCAAAAGAGCTCAAAAAATGAGGATAATTGCAATATAGGATTTCCTTCATTAAGCATAGTTTAGCAATAGAGGCATTAAAATATAAGCCTCTGATTCCCATTAAAAGCTTACCCATATGAAAGGATAGAGCTTAAGTCTCGAGTTCGTATCTTGACGGGGAGTAATTTTAAAATGCAAATATAAAAACCTCTACACCAATTTACATGTTTTCATATGGGCTAAAAATTGGGCAAAAAGGGGCCAAAATAGTCCTTCAAAATAGTAATTTCGACAGTTTCGGATTTTTTCCTTTGGTTGTGACCAAAAACCTATAATCCTACCAAATTTCAAGTTTCTGGCACATCAGGAAGTGCCTCATAATTTTGTATCCTCTTATATATATGATATATATATATATATATCATGTGTAAGAAGCATCTATATATTATAGATATATAGGAGGATACGAAATTATGAGGTACTTCCAGATGTGCTGGAAAATTGAAATTTGGTAGCATTATACCTTTTTAGTCACAACCAAAGTAAAAAATCCGAAACTGGAAAAATTCCTATTCTGAGGGGCTATTTTGGCCCCTTTTTGCCCCATTTTTTGCCCATAAGAAAACATGTAAATTGATGTAGAGGTTTTTATATTTGCATTTTAAAATTACTTCCCGTCAGGATACGAACTCGGGACTTCAACTATTGGATAGAATATGAATTGTAGTTTCTTATTTTTGAAGACAGAATTCAAATCCGAGTAGAATTAGCGTAATTTTATAGTTTTATCTAAAAAAATTGCTAATTCTTCTGGGTCTAACATTATGCTTCCTTGGTAACAAGCTCATTCCTTTCATATGGGTAAGCTTTTAATAGGAAACAGAGGCTTATATTATAATGCTGTTAATGTTAACCTACACCTAATGAAGGAAATCTGATATTGATATAATCCTCATTTTTGAGGGTTTTGCCCCATTATAGCCCCATATTAGAACAAAAAAGGCAAGGCAGCTGCATAAGTCCTAGAGACTTGAAATTTGGCGTGATTATAGAAATTACATTGCAACCTAAGATAAAATGATAACATCGGAAAAAAATTCCAACTTTGAAGGGGTAATTTTGCCCCTATTCGGCCCCATACGAGTGTGGAAATTATAAGGCACTTCTCATTGAGATACAAACTTGAAATTTGGCAGAATTATGGGTTTTTACTTACAACAGAAGGAAAGCATCTGATTTTGTAAAAATTCAAAATCCTATTACCTGTTTTGCCCCATTATTGGCCCATACGAGTATTCAAGTTGTATGGAACTTCAAAATGATCTTCTAACTTGAAATTTGAGATAGTTATATGGTTTTGTAAAAAATCGATTGTAAATAATTTCAATTTGTAAAAATAGTAAAATTTAGAAAACCTTGCAGAATGCAAGCACATATTAACATAGCATAGAGAAAAGGACAGGAAAAATAGAAATTTACAATATTTTAATTTATTGGCCGTTAAAAATTATAAACTTTTAAAAAACATTTCATCTTTTACGTACTTCTAAATGTATACAATGCTGAAATTTTTTCTGACAGTAGAATTTACCAAATAACGATAACGGAATTATTAAAACTTGAAAATGTTTATTTATTCGGCTGTCAAAAATTCATAAATATTTAAAAAATGTGACTAATCTTTATATACCTTCGTACGAACTAGAAAGCTGAAAATTAAGGAATTGTGTTTCAGTTACAATTATATTTGAAAATTTTTAGAAAAGTTTATTATTGTGGCTGTTGAAAATTCAAAAAGTTTAAACAATGAAATTTATATAAATGCAATTCAAGAGGTGCTACATAGATGAAATTTTGCGGAAATGTGAAGTATTTGCAACAAATGATGAAAACCTATAAAATTTTTACAATTATAAATTTTAGGGGTTGCTTTTTTCCAATATTGTCCATAAAGAAAAACACGTAAATAGGCGCAGAGGTGCAAACTTTTGTGTTAAAAATTATTTGTCTGCACTTACTCTATATATTAAGGTTAGAGAAAATGCTTGCAGAATGCAAGCACATATTAACTAGTATATATATATATCATGTGTAAGAAGCGTCTATATATTATAGATATCATGTGTAAGAAGCATCTATATATTATAGATATATAGGAGGATACAAAATTATGAGGCACTTCCAGATGTGCTGGAAAGTTGAAATTTGGTAGGATTATAGGTTTTTGGTCACAACCGAAGGAAAAAATCCGAAACTGGCAAAATTCCTCTTTTGAGGGGTTATTTTGGCCCCTTTTTCCCCCATTTTTTGCTCATAAGAAAGCATGTAAATTGGGGCAGAGGTTTTTATATTTGCATTTTGAAATTACTTCCCATCAAGATTTGAACTCGAGGCTTAAACTATCAGATAGGATATAAATTGTAGTTTCTTATTTTTGAGGACAGAATTCAAATCCGAGTAGAATTAGCGTAAATTTATAGTTTTTATCGCAAAAAAGTGGTAATTTTTCTGGGTCTAACAATAGGCTTCCTAGGCAACAGTCTTAATGCTTTCATATGGGTAAGCTGTTAATGGGAATCAGAGGCTTATATTTTAATGCCTTTAATGTTAAACTATGCCTAATGGAGGAAATCCTATATTGTAATAATCCTCATTTTTGGAGCTCTTTGCCCCAGTAATGCTCCATACGACTACAGAAATGATGAGGTAGCTCCATATAACCCAAAGACTTAAAATTTGGCCTTGTTATAAAACCTATATTGCACTAGTTGGGATATTTTCATGATATTTTTGTTTATAAATACATTGCATTTTAATTTTCGTAACAAAAATTTCAATTTCTGTTATACCTACTGAACTTCAATTCGTATTTCTTTTATTGATGCAAAATTTGACTAATGTGTCGAAAAAAATGTTGTGTGATGTTGTAAAATTGTAACATATATACTAAATTTGAATTATTTTCCACGGTATTTTATATTTGTACATCAACTTCTTTTTCAAATTTCTTAATATACATTTGTAATTCTGCGATGTACTAAACTTCATTTTGTATTGTTTTTATGATTATAAAATTTTGGTAATACACTGTGTAATGTGATTACCGTGTAATAAAAATATTTAAAAGTCGAATATTTATATAACTAATTGGAACATATAATCTTCGTAATTACTAAGAATACGAAATGGGCAATTTTTTAGCGTAGGCAATCATCGCAACGAGCGGGTTGCCTACCCACCATTTCTTTCAGTTGACGGATGGACTCTTAAGATACCACGAATTTTTTTATCGATTACAGAAGTTTTTTTGCATGGGTGTCGTTTTATTATACCCTTTGCTACTGAATAATATATTTCTGTAGCGAAATATGAAAAATAATTCACCCGCCACCGGTGACAGACAGAAAATTTCTTCCCGCAGCGAACGTGTTAATGTAAAACTACACCTAATGAAGGAAATCTGATATTGATATTATCGTAATTTTTGGGTCTGTTTTGCCCCATTACTGCCCCATTCCAGAACAAAAAAGAAGAGGCAGCTGCATAGAACTTAGAGACTTGAAATTTGGCACGGTTATAGAATTCTCATGGCAAACTAAGATAAAATTCTAAAATTGCAAAAATTCCAATTTTTAATGTGTGGTTTTGCCCCTTTTCGGCCCCATACGAGTGTGATAATTATAAGGCATTTCTTAATGAGATACAAACTTGAAATTTGGCAGAATTATGGGTTTTTAGTTACAACAGATGGAAAAAATCTGAGAGTGTAAAAATTCATAATGTTAGGGGCTGTATTGCTCCATTATTGCCCTATACGAGGATTAAAATTATATGGCATTTCTAAATGAGCTACAAACTCCAAATTTGACACGTTTAATTGATTATGTACAACATGGATTGGGAATAATTTGAATTTGTAAAAATGCTAAAAATTGAAAATGCTTGCAGAATGCAAGCACACATTAACTAGTCTATAATATATAGACGCTTCTTACACATGATATCTATAATATATAGATGCTTCTTACACATGATATATATATATATATCATATATATAGGAGGTTACAAAATTATGAGGCACTTCCACATGTGCTAGAAACTTGAAATTAGGTTGGATTATAGGTTTTTGTTCACAACGAAAGGAAAAAATCCGAAACTGGCAAAATTCCTATTTTGAGAAGCTATTTTGACCCCTTTTTGCACCCTTTTTTACCCATAAGAAAACATGTAAATTGGTGTAGAGGTTTTTATATTTGCATTTTAAAATTACTTCCCGTCAAAATAGGAACTCGAGACTTCAACTGTCGGACAGGATATAAATTGTAGTTTCTTATTTTTGAAGACAGAATTCAAATCCGAGTAGAATTAGCGTAAATTTATAGTTTTTATCGCGAAAAAGTGGTAATTTTTCTGGGTCTAACAATAGGCTTCCTAGGCAACAGTCTTAATGCTTTAATATGGGTAAGCTTTTAATGGGAATCAGAGGCTTATATTTTAATGCCTTTAATGTTAAACTATGCCTAATGGAGGAAATCCTATATTGTAATAATCCTCATGTTGGAGCTCTTTTGCCCCAGTATTGCTCCATACGACTACAGAAATGATGAGGTAGCTCCATATAACCCAAAGACTTAAAATTTGGCCTTGTTATAAAACCTATATTGCAACCGAAGATAAAATTAAACTGAGAAAAATCCAAATTTTAAGGGCGGTTTTGCCCTATTTATGACCCATACCAGTGTGAAAATAATACGGCAATTCGTAATGAGATGCAAACATGAAATTTTGCAGAATTATGGATTTTTAGTTACAACAGAAAGAAGAAATTCGTTACCATGAAAATTCGAAAACTTAGCAACTGTATTGCCACATAATTGTCCTATGCAACGAGTAAAATTATAATGCACTTCTAAATGAGCTACAAAGTTGAAATTTGATACGGATATATGATTTTGCACAAAATTGATTGGGAATAATTTGAAATTGTAAAAAGGCTAAACATCAAAAATGCTTGCAGAATGCAAGCACACATTAACTAGTATATATATATATATATATATATACTAGTGAACGTGAGCTTGCATTCTGCAAGCATTTTCTCTCACCTGAAAGTAAAAATAAAAGCCGAAAAATTACTTTCAATGCATAAGTTAGCATCTCGGTTCCGAATTACGTGATTTTCTGGTTCGAAAATATTGGGGAAAAAACAACCCCTAAAATTTATAATTATAATACATTTATAGGTTTTTATCATTTGTTACATATACCCCACATTTATGCGAAATTTCATCCATGCAGCACCTCAAAGTGTGCATTTATATGAATTACATTGTTTAAATTTTTTAATTTTTAACAGCCACAGCAATAAATATTTCTAAAATTTTCAATGTTATTTACCACCGCGACATAATTTCCTAACCCTGTTAAAATTTTCAGCTTCGTGGATCAACAGAAAGCACATAAACATTAGTCAATTTGTTAAACATTTGATAATTTATTACGGCCGAACGAATAAATATTTTCAAATTTCTATATTCCCGTTTTCATTATTTGGCGAATTCTACAGGTAGAAAAAATTTCAGCTTGATAGCGCATTTAGAAATACCTAAACCATGAAATGTTAGTAAAATGGTATATAATTTTGACCGGCCAAGAAAATGAACATTGTCGCAATTTTCCAATTATTCCTCCGATTATTTTTCTCGGTTCACCTACGTATTAAATTCCAGCTCTCCAGCTATTGTAGTTTGGGCCAGACATTAGTATCCTCCTATATATATCCCATATCGTATATCCTCTGTAAGAAGAGTCGATATAGAATGATATATATATATATATATAGGAGGATACTAATGTCTGGCCCAAGCTACAATACTTGGTGAGCTGGAATTTAATACATAGGTGAACCGAGAAAAATAATCGGTGGAATAATTGGAAAATTGCGACACACATTGCATTCTGCAAGCATTTTCTCTCACCTGAAAGTAAAAATAAAAGCCGAAAAATAAATTTCAATGCTTAAAGTTGCAACTCGGCTCCGAATTACGTGTTTTTCTGTTTTGAAAATATTGGGGTAAAAACAACCCCTAAAATTTATAATTATAAAACATTTATAGGTTTTATCATTTGTTACGAATACCTCACATTTATGCGAAATTTCGTCAATGTTGCACCTCAAGAAGTGCATTTATATGAATTTCATTGTTTAAATTTTTTAATTTTTAACCGCACAGCAACATATATTTTTAAAATTTTCAATGTTATTTACCACCGGGACATTATTTCTAAACTCTGTTAAAATTTTCAGCTTCCTGGATCTAGAGAAAGTACATAAACATAAGTGAATTTATTAAACATTTGGGAATTTATTACGGCCGAACGAATAAATATTTTCAAATTTCTATATTCCCGTTTTCATGATTTGGCGAATTCTACAGGGAGAAAAAATTTCAGCTTGATAGCTCATTTAGAAATACCTAAACCATGAAATGTTAGTAAAATAGTTTATAATTTCTAGCGGCCAAAATAATGCATATTGTTGCAATTTCGCAATTATTCCTCCGATTATTTTTCTTTATTCACCTCGGTATTAAATTTCAGCTCTCCAACTATAGTAGTTTGGGCCAGACATTAGTATCCTCCTATATATATCCTATATCGTATATCATCTGTAAGAAGAGTTGATATAGAATGATATATAGGATATATATAGGATATAGGAGGATACTAATGTCTGGCCCAAACTACAATAGCTGGAGAGCTGCAATTTAATACCGAGGTGAATAATGAAAAATAATCGGAGGAATAATTGGAAAATTGCGTCAATGTTTCATTTCTTGGCCGGTAAAAATTATAAACAATTTTAGTAACATTTCATGCTTTAGGTATTTCTAAATGCGCTATCAACCTGAAATATTTTTGGCCTGTAGAATTCGCCAAATAATGAAAACGGGAATATAGAAATTTGAAAATTTTTATTCGTTCGGCCGTAATAAATTCTCAAATGTTTAATAAATTGACTAATGCTTATGTACATTCTGTAGATCCAGGAAGCTGAAAATTTTAACAAGGTTACTAACATTTCGTGGTTTAGGTATTTCCAAATGCGCTATCGAGCTGAAATTTTTTCTACTTGTAGAATTTGCCAAATAATGAAAACGGGAATATAGAAATTTGAAAATTTTTATTCGTTCGGCCGTAATAAATTCTCAAATGTTTAACAAATTGACTAATGTTTATGTACTTCAATTAGAGCCAGGAAGCTGAAATTTTTAACCAAGTTAGGAAATAATGTTCCGGTGGAAAATAACATTTGAAATTTCATGAAAGTTTTATATTGTGGTTGTTAAAAATTCATAAATTTTAAACAATGAAATTCTCATAAATGCATTTCTAGAGGTGCTATATACATAAAATTTTGCATAAATGTGAGGTATTCCCAAGAAATGCTAACAAGGGGAAGGCACTACTGACCCCCAACCGATTTGGCTGAAACTTCGTAGAGATAATGTCCATGACGTCCAATTAACGAAAATATATACATATCAGGGCCAATACTCAGCCGTTTTTATTTTATTAGTAAAAATAAGTTCATATTTTCCGAGCCATTACGTAAATACCACACACGGTAACGTCATTCGTAAGAAGTGGCGCTAGCGTAATGGGTAGCGTGCTTGGCTGAAAATGTCAAGATCAGTTGTTCGAGTCCATGTTCGGAAACTTTTTTTAATTTTTCCCTAATATTCATTTTCCTCATTTTAAATGCTTATTTCTTAATAACGCTATAATAGTATATTTTTATTTTTTAATAGTTAATATTTTTTATATATTGATGTGCAGTTTTGAAGAATTATTTGTAGCGGACATAGCGGTTGGTTATCCTCGTCAATAAATTTTTCATTGTAAAGCGATTTATTAGTTTCTCCTCCTCATGAATAAACAATGAAAAGAAACTTATTGTCTTGCACGTATTGCTTCACAGTCATGGCATTGTCGATAAATACATTGTAAGCATTTGGAAAAGGATCGGAGAGGAGCGATTTCAAGTGCTACAATATCAGTATTGCTTCTTTCATCAGAGCATTGTGAGTAAATTATCTAGCGTGTTTCGAAGTGTATTTTTAACATACTGCTATTTTTGCTGTTTCAAAAATGGAATATGCTGCTTCAACATCTTCAGCGGGGAATCCTGTAACGAGCAAAAATGTTACATCTTTTACGTCTCCTCCTTTGGACGACGAAACGGCATTACTGCATGAAGCTCCTCCGAAAAAATGGATTGATGTCGGATAAAGAAGTTCCCGAAAGTGAATGTGGCCGTAGTGTTGTAATGGCCCAAGAAATTTATACACGTGTTGTGGATATGCTTGGCGAGATGAACTTCAATGAAGATTATGATCTGGTGGGGCCCGATGAAGTCGACGAAATGCACGGATATGAGGAAATCGAGTTAGCTAGGGAAAGTTCGGGAAGCGAGTACGAACCGACACCAAAGAAATACAAGCATTCGTGAAATGTTCGTGGTGCTTTAATCCGTATTGTTTCCATTGTTTTTATGATCAGTACCACCCTAGAACCTGTGAAAGTGCTGTCGGACTACCTACTTAAAAACCAACCGTAAAGATAACTTTCATATCGATACCTGATAATTAAATAAATTAAAAAACAGAATTGCTGACCGCTGATATAGGGGGAACTCTAATGAACGGCGGGGGTGGAGGAGGGTTCAGCAAAAAATAAAAAGAAAGTGAATGCATTAAATATGTAATTGTTATCGCAAACCGGTCGCTTTATTTGTCATTGCCCATAGAGATATTATCATTGTGATTAGGAATTTTATTTAGAAATAAATGGGTATTTAGAAAATTAGGTAATAAATACTTTAAATGATGAAAGTGAAAAATGTGGGAAAAAATCAAAAAAAGTTTTCGAACAGGGATTCGAACAACAGACCTTGACATTTTCAGCCAAGCACGCTACCCACTACGCTAGCGCCACTTCTTACGAATGACGTTACCGTGTGTGGTACTTACGTAATGGCTAGGAAAATATGAACTTATTTTTACTAATAAATTAAAAACGGCTAAGTATTGGCCCTGATATGTATATATTTTCGTTAATCGGACGTCATGGACATTATCTCTACGAAGTTTCAGCCAAATCGGTTGGGGGTCAGTAGTGCCTTCCCCTTGTAAGAACCTATAAATGTATAATAATTATAAATTTTAGGGGTTGTTTCTACCCCAATATTTTCGAAACAGAAAAACATGTAATTCGGAGCCGAGATGCGAACTTATGCATCGAAAGTAATTTTTGGGTTTTATTTTTACTTTAAGGTTAGAGAAAATGCTTGCAGAATGCAAGCACACATTTACTTGTCATTCTATAAGCACTCTTCTTACAGAGGAGGATATACGATATAGGATATAGGAGGATACTAATGTCTGGCCCAAACTACAACAGCTGGAGAGCTGGAATTTAAGACATAGGTGAACCGAGAAAAATAATCGGAGGAATAATTGGAAAATTGCAACAATGTGTAATTTCTTGGCCGGTAAAAATTATAAACAATTTTACTAACATTTCAAGGTTTAGGTATTTCTAAATGCGCTATCAAGCTGAAATTTTTTGTACCTGTAGAATTCGCCAAATAATGAAAATGGGAATATAGAAATTTGAAAATTTTTATTCGTTCGGCCGTAATAGATTATCAAATGTTTAACAAATTGACTAATGTTTATGTACATTCTCTAGATCCAGGAAGCTGAAAATTTTAACAGGGTTAGGAAATTATGTCGCGGTGGTAAATAACATTGAAAATTTAAAAAATATTTATTGCTGTGGCTGTTAAAAATTAAAAAATTTTAAACAATGAAATTCATACAAATGCACTCTTAAAGGTGCTGCATGGATGAAATTTCACATAAATGTGGGGTATTCGTAACAAATGATAAAAACCTATAAATGTATTATAATTATAAATTTTAGGGGTTGTTTTTACCCCAATATTTTCGAAACAGGAAAACGTAATTCGGAACCGAGATGCGAACATATGCATTGAAAGTAATTTTACGGCTTTTATTTTTACTTTTAGGTGAGAGAAAATGCTTGCAGAATGCAAGCACACGTTCACTAGTATCCTATATCGTATATCCTCCTCTGTAAGAAGAGTGCATATAGAATGATATAATATATATAGGAGGATACAAAATTATGAGGCACTTCCAGATGTGGTAGAAAGTTGAAATTTGGTAGAATTATAGGTTTTTAGTCAAAACCAGAGGAAAAAATCCGAAACTCTCGAAATTCCAATTTTGAGGGACTTTTTTGGCACCTTTTTCCACCATTTTTTGTCCATAAGAAAGCATGTAAATTGGTGCAGAGGTTTTTATATTTGCATTTTAAATTACTTCCCATCAAGATACGAACTCGAGACTTAAACTGTCGGATAGGATATAAATTGTAGTTTCTTATTTTTGAAGACAGAAATCAAATCCGATTAGAATTAACGTAAATTTATAGTTTTTATCACAAAAAATTGCTAATTTTTCTGGGTCAGCAACAAACTATAGATTTGACATGGTTATATGATTATGTACAACATCGTTTGGGAATAATTTGAATTTGTAAAAATGCAAAAATTTGAAAATGCTTGCAGAATGCAAGCACATATTAACTAGTATATATATATATATATATATATATATATATATATATATATATATATATATATATATATATATATATGCTAGTTAATATGTGCTTGCATTCTGCAAGCATTTTCTCTAACCTTAATATATAGAGTAAGTGCAGACAAATAATTTTTAACACAAAAGTTTGCACCTCTGCGCCTATTTACGTGTTTTTCTTTATGGACAATATTGGAAAAAAGCAACCCCTAAAATTTATAATTGTAAAACTTTTATAGGTATTTATCATATGTTGCAAATACTTCACATTTCCGCAAAATTTCTTCTATGTAGCACCTCTTGAATTGCATTTATATAAATTTCATTGTTTAAACTTTATGAATTTTCAACAGCCACAATAATAAACTTTTCTAAACATTTTCAAATCTAATTGTAACTGAAACACAATTCCTTAATTTTCAGCTTTCTATTTCCTACGAAGGTATATAAAGATTAGTCACATTTTTTTTAACATTTAAGAATTTTTAACGGCCGAATAAATAAACATTTTCAAGTTTCAATAATTCCGTTATCGTTATTTGGTAAATTCTACTGTCAGAAAAAATTTCAGCATTGTAGAACATTTAGAAGTACGTAAAAGGTGAAATGTTTTTTAAAAGTTTATAATTTTTAACGGCCAATAAATTAAAATATTGTAAATTTCTATTTTTTCTGTCCATTTCTCTATGCTATGTTAATATGTGCTTGCATTCTGCAAGGTTTTCTAAATTTTACTATTTTTACAAATTGAAATTATTTACAATCGATTTTTTACGAAACCATATAACCGTCTCTAATTTCAAGTTAGACGATCGTTTTGAAGTGCCATACAATTAGAACAGTCGTATGGGACAATAAAGGGGAAAAACAGCTAACAGGCCTGGTTATAAAACCTTTATTGCAACCGAAGATAAAATAAAACTGCGAAAATCCCAAATTTTAAGGGCGGTTTTGCCCTATTTATGACCCATACCAGTGTGAAAATAATACGGCAATTCTTAATGAGATGCAAACATGAAATTTTGCAGAATTATGGATTTTCAGTTACAATAGAAAGAAGAAATTCGTTACCATGAAAAATCGAAATCTTAGCAACTGTATTGCCACATAATTGTCCTATGCAACGAGTAAAATTATAATGCACTTCTAAATGAGCTACAAAGTTGAAATTTGTTATGGATATATGATTTTGCACAAAATTGATTGGGAATAATTTGAAATTGTAACAAGGCTAAACATCAAAAATGCTTGCAGAATGCAAGCACACATTAACTAGTATATATATATAATTACTAGTGAACGTGTGCTTGCATTCTGCAAGCATTTTCTTTCACCTGAAAGTAAAAATAAAAGCCGAAAAATTACTTTCAATGCATAAGTTAGCATCTCGGTTCCGAATTACGTGATTTTCTGGTTCGAAAATATTGGGGAAATACAACCCCTAAAACTTATAATTATAATACATTTATAGGTTTTTATCATTTGTTACGAATACCTCACATTTATGCGAAATTTCATCCATGCAGCACCTCTAAGAGTGCATTTATATGAATTTCATTGTTTAAACTTTTTTAATTTTTAACAGCCACAGCAATAAATATTTCTAAAATTTTCAATGTTATTTACCACCGGGACATTATTTCCTAACCCTGTAAAAAGTTTCAGCTTCCTGGATCTACAGAATGTACATAAACATTAGTCAATTTGTTAAACATTTGAGAATTTATTACGTCCGAACGAATAAATATTTTCAACTTTCTATATTCCCGTTTTCATTATTTGGCGAATTCTACAGGTAGAAAAAATTTCAGCTTGATAGCTCATTTAGAAATACCTAAACCATGAAATGTTAGTAAAATTGTTTATAATTTTTTTTAAGAGCTTGTTACCAAGGAAGCATATTGTAAGACCCAGAAAAATTAGCAATTTTTTGAGATAAAAACTATAAAATTGGGGGTAATTCTACTCGGATTTGAATTCTGTCTTCAAAAATAAGAAACTACAATTCATATTCTATCCAATAGTTGAAGTCCCGAGTTCGTATCCTGTCGGGAAGTAATTTTAAAATGCAAATATAAAAACTTCTACATCAATTAACATGTTCACTTATGGGCAAAAAATGGGGCAAAAACGGGCCAAAATAGCCCCTCAGAGTAGGAATTTTTCCAGTTTCGGATTTTTTGCTTTGGTTGTGACTAAAAAGCTATAATGCTACCAAATTTCAAGATTCCAGCACATCTGGAATTGCCTAATAATTTTGTATCCTCCTATATATATGATATCTATAATATATAGATGCTTCTTACACATGATATATATATATCTATAATATATAGATGCTTCTTACACATGATATATATATCATACTAGTTAATGTGTGCCTGCATTCTGCAAGCATTAGGAGAGGAAAAATAATTTTGGAACGGAAAAGTTTGGACCCCTTTATCGATTTCTTTATTGAAAAATTTTGAGGTAAAAACAACCCCTAAATTCATAATTATAAATCATTTATAGGTTTTTAGCATTTTTTACATATATGCGAAATTTTATTGATGTAGCTCCCCTAGAAGTGCATTTATATAAATATAATTGTTTAAAATTTTTGAATTTTTAACAGCCACAATAATAAACTTTAACAAAGTTATAATGTTAATTTTCACCGGAACATTACTCCCTAACTTTCTTAAAATTTTCAGCTTCCTTGCTCTTCAGAAAGTACATAAACATTAGTCAATTTGTTTAACATGTAAGAGATTATTACGGTCGAACAAATAAAAATTTACAAATTTCTATAATCCTGTTTCCATTATATGGCAAATTCTACCGATGGAAAAAATTTCAGCTTCATAGATCATTTACAATTACCTAAACCATGAAAAGTTAGTAAATAGTTTATAATATTCAATGGTCAAGAAAATACACATTGATGCAATTTTTCCTCCAATTATTTTTTTAGATTCACCTATTTATTAAATTTCAGCTCTCCAACTATTGTAGTTTGGGCTGAACATTTGTATCCTCCTATATCCTTCTATATCCTAATTAAGACCCGTCAATATATAATGAATAAGCTTTTTTAAAAGTTAGGATTTTTACAATTTCAAATTATTCCCTTTTGTTTTTTAAAAAAAATCATATAAGCGTGTAAAATTTGAAGTATAAATTTATTCCTCGTATAGGGCAATAATAGGTCAAAACAGCCATAACGTTACGAATTTTTACAAATCCGAATTATTCCTAATCGATTATCACCAAACCATATAATAGTGTCAAATTTCAAGTTTGTATCTCATTAAGAAGTGCCTTATAATGTTCACACTCGTATTGGGTAGAAATGGTGCAAAACCACACTTAAAAAATTGAATTTTTGCTATTTTTTTATTATATCTTCGGTTGCAATGAAATTTCTATAATGGTGCCATATTTCAAGTCTGTAGTTCATATAGAGCTGTCTCATCATTTTTGTTCTCGTATGGAGCAATACTTGGGCAAAAGTGCTCCAAAAATGAGGATTATTACAATATAGGTTTCCTTCATTAGGCATAGTTTAACATTAACAGCATTAAAATATAAGCCTCTGATTCCCATTAAAAGCTTACCCATATGAAAGGATAGAGCTTGTTACCAAGGAAACCTATTGTTAGACCCAGAAAAATTAGCAAGTTTTTGCGATAAAAACTATAAAATTATGCTAATTCTACTCGGATTTGCATTCCGTCTTCAAAAATAAGAAACTACAATTTATATCCTATCCGACAGTTTAAGTCTCGAGTTCGTATCTTGAGGGAAAGTAATTTTAAAATGCAAATATAAAAACCTCTACACCAATTTACATGCTTTCTTATGGGCCAAAAATGGGGCAAAAAGGGGCCAAAATAGCCCCTCAAAAAGGAATTTTGCCAATTTCGGATTTTTTTCTTCGGTTATGACCAAAAACCTATAATCCTACCAAATTTCAAGTTTCTAGCACATCTGGAAGTGCCTCATAATTTTGTATCCTCCTATATATGTATATCATGTGTAAGAAGCATCTATATATTATAGATATATCATGTGTAAGAAGCATCTATATATTATAGATATATAGGAGGATACAAAATTATGAGGCACTTCCAGATGTGCCAGAAACTTGAAATTTGGCAGGATTATAGGTTTTTGGTCGCAGCCAATGCAAAAAATCCGAAACTGGCAAAATTCCTATTCTGAGGAGCTATTTTGGCCCCTTTTTGCCACATTTTTTGCCCATAAGAATACATGTAATTTGCTGTAGAGGTTTTTATATTTGCATTTTAAAATTACTTCCCGTCTAGATACGAACTCGAGACTTAAACTGTCGGATAGGATATAAATTGTAGTTTCTTATTTTTGAAGTCAGAATTCAAATCCGAGTAGAATTAATGAAAATTTATAGTTTTTATCTCAAAAAAATAGTAATTTCTCTGGGTCTTACAATAGGTTTCCTTGTTAACAAGCTCTATCCTTTCATATGGGTAAGCTTTCAATGGAAATCAGAGGCTTATATTTTAATGCTGTTAATGTTAAACTACACCTAATGAATGAAATCCAATATTCATATAATCCTCATTTTTGGGGGTGTTTTGCCCCATTATTGCCCAATTCGAGAACAAAAAAGGTGATGCCGCTGCGTAGGAACCAGAGACTTGAAATTTGGCACGGTTATAGAAATTTCATTGCAACCTAAAATCAAATTATAAAATTACAAAAATTCTCATTATTAAGGGGCGGCTTGGCCGCTTTTCGGCCCCATGCGAGAACAAAAAACGCGAGGCAGCTGCATAGGACCTAGAGACTTGAAATTTGGCACGATTATAGAATTTTCATAGCAAACTAAGATAAAATTGTAAAATTGAGAAAATTCCAATTTGTAATGTGTGGTTTTGCCCCTTTTCAGCCCTATACGAGTGTGAAAATTATAAGGCACTTTTTAATGAGTTACAAACTTGAAATTTGGCAGAATTATGGGTTTTTAGTTACAACAGATGGAAAAAAACTGAGAGTATAATAACTCATAATGTTAGGGGCTGTTTTGCTCCATTATTGCCCCATACGAGGATTAAAATAATAAGGCACTTTAAATGAGCAACTAACTCCAAATTTCACATGGTTATTTGATTATGTACAACATCGATTGGGAATAATTTGAATTAGCAAAAAGGCTAAAATTTGAAAATGCTTGCAGAATGCAAGCACATATTAACTAGTATATACATATATATATCATATATATATAGGAGGAAACAAAATTATGAGGCACTTCCAGATGTGCCAGAAACTTGAAATTTGGTAGGATTATAGGTTTTTGGTCACAACCGAAGGAAAAAATCCAAAACTGTCAAAATTACTATTCTGAAGGGCTATTTTGGCCCCTTTTTGCCCCATTATTTGCCCATATGAAAACATGTAAATTGGTGTAGAGGTTTTTATATTTGCATTTTAAAATTACTCCCCGTCAGGATACGAACTCGAGACTTAAACTGTCGGATAGGATATAAATTGTAGTTTCTTATTTTTGAAGACAGAATTCAAATCCGAGTAGAATTAACGTAAATGTATAGCTTTTATCTCAAAAAAGTGGTAATTTTTCTGGTTCTAACAATAGGCTTCCTTGGTAACAAGCGCTATCCTTTCATATGGATAAGCCTTTAATGGGAATCAGAGGCTTATATTTTAATGCTGTTAATGTTAAACTACACCTAATGAAGGAAATCTGATATTGATATAATCCTCATTTTTGGGGCTGTTTTGCCCCATTATTGCCCTATTCGAGAACAGAAAAGGCGATGCAGCTGCATAGGACCCAGAGACTTGAAATTTGGCACGGTTATAGAAATTTCATTGCAACCTAAGGTAAAACTACAAAATTACAAAAATTCTAATTTTTAAAGGGCGGTTTTGCCCCTTTTCGGCCCCATGCGAGAACAAAAAATGCGAGGCAGCTGCATAGGATCTAGAGACTTGAAATTTGGCACAATTATAGAATTTTCATGGCAAACTAAGATAAAATTGGAAAATTGGAAAAATTCCAATTTTTAATGGGTAGCTTAGCCCCTTTTCGGCACCATGCGAGTGTGATAATTATAAGGCACTTCTTAATGAGATGCAAACTTGAAATTTGGCAGAATTATGGGTTTATTATTTACAACAGATGGAAAAAATCTTGGAATGTAAAAATTCATAATGTTAGGGGCGGTTTTGCTCCATTATTGCCCTATACGAGGATTAAAATTATATGTCATATCCAAAGGAGCTACAAACTACAAATTTGACACGGTTATATGATTATGTACAACATCGATTGGGAATAATTTGAATTTGTAAAATGCTAAAATTTGAAAATGCTTGCAGAATGCAAGCACATATTATCTAGTATTATATATATATATATATATATATATATATATATATATATATATATATATATATATATATATATATATATATATATATATATATATATATATATATATATATATATATATATATATATATATATATATATATATATATATATATATATATATATATATATATATATATATATATATATATATATATATATATATATATATATATATATATATATATATATATATATATATATATATATATATATATATATATATATATATATATATATATATATATATATATATATATATATATATATATATATATATATATATATATATATATATATATATATATATATATATATATATATATATATATATATATATATATATATATATATATATATATATATATATATATATATATATATATATATATATATATAGATGCTTCTTACACATGATATATATATGTACTAGTTATTGTGTGCTTGCATACTGCATTTTTAATGTTTACCATATTTACAATTTAAATTAGTCCAAATGAATTTTGTACAAAATCATATAACTGTATCAAATTTCAACTTTGTAGCTCATTTAGAAGTGCATTATAATTTTATTCGTCGCATAGGAGAATTACTTGGCAAAACAGTCGCTAAGATTTCCAATTTTAACGATATTGGAATTCGTCTTTCTGTTGTAACTAAATACCTATCATTCTGTCAAATTTCATGTTTGTATCTCATTACGAATTGCAGTATCATTTTCACACTGGTATGGGTCATATATAGGGCAAAACCGCCCTTAAAATTTGGAATTTTCACAGTTTTATTTTATCTTCGGTTGCAATAAAATTTTTATAACCAGGCCAAATTTCAAGTCTCAAAGTTATATGGAGCTGCCTCATCATTTTTGTTGCCGGATGTAGCAATACTGGTGCAAAATCACCCTATAAATAGGGATTATTACCATATCGGAATTCCTTCAATAGGCATGGTTTAACATTAAAGGCATTACAATAACTGCCTGTGATTCCCATTAAAAGCTTATCCATATGAAAGGATTAAGCCAGTTTCCTATGAATCCTATTGTTAGACCAAGAAAAATTACCACTTTTTTGCGATAAAATCTATAAATTTATGCTAATTCTACTCGGATTTGAATTCTGTCTTCAAAAATAAGAAACTACAATTTATATCCTATCCGATAGTTGAAGTCACGAGTTCGTATCTTGACGGGAAGTAATTTAATAATGCAAATATAAAAACCTCTACACGGATTACCATGTTTTCTTAATCCTGTTTTCATTATTTGGTAAATTCTACCGTAAGAAAAAATTTCAGCATTGTAGCCCATATAGAGATAACAAAACCGCAAATTGTTCCCCCTAAAAATTGGAATTTTTGCAATTTGTTATTATATATTCGGTTACAACGAAATTTTCATATTTGTGCAAAATTTCATGTCTCTAGGTTATATGGAGCTGCCTCATCATTTCTTTCCCGTATGAAGCAATACTGGGGCAAAAAAGCTCCAAAAATGGGAATTTTATAAATATCGAATTTCCTTCATTATGCACAGTTTAACATTAATGGCATTATAATATATACCTCTGATTCCCATAAAAAGGTTACCCTTATGAAAGCATTAACACTGTTGCCTAGGAAGCCTATTGTTAGACCCAGAAAAATACCACTTTTTTCCGATAAAAATTATAAATTTACGCTAATTCTACTCGGATTTGAATTCTGTCTTCTAAAATAAGAAACTACATTTTACATTCTATCCGATAGTTTAAGTCTAGAGTTCGTATCTTGATGGGAAGTAATTTTAAAATGCAAATATAAAAACCTCTATACCAATTTACATCTTTTCTTATGGGCAAAAAATGAGGCAATAAGGGGCCAAAATAGCCCCTCAAAATAGGAATTTCGGCAGTTTTGGATTTTTTTCTTCGGTTTTGACCAAAAACCTATAAACCTACCAAATTTCAAGTTTCTATCACATCTGGAAGTGCCTCATAAATTTGTATCCTCCTATATATATATATACAGGGTGTCTCAAAAAAATGTATACACACTTTGATGATTAATAACTTGGGTGTTTATTAATAAATTTTAATATAATAATTGCATAACATAGAGTATATGTTCGAATAAAGATAAAATGACAAACATTACATGTTAGATGTTTCAATGTTGCATTATCTCAACAGTTCGAATAGTTTTCCATTCTTGTCAATACACTGCTGACATCGTTGAATAACTGAATTGCAAACGTCAATTAACGTTTCTGTTGTAAATGTGCGACACGTATCTTCGATTGCTTGTCTTAACTGTGCAGGTGTTGTAGGTTTAATGTCATAAACTTTATCTTTAAGGCAACCCCATAAATAAAAATCAAGTGGTGTTAAGTCTGGTGAACGTGGAGGATACTCAACAGCGCCTCTTCGTCCGACCCATTTGTTTGGAAAAGTTTCATCAAGATAACTTCTGACATCACGATGAAAATGGGAGGGTGCCCCATCTTGTTGAAAATAAAAGTCTTCCTCATACCCATACAGCTGACAAATTTGTGGTACAATTCATCACTGAAGAATGTTGAGGTACACAATACCAAAAACTATTGCATCAAAAAAGAATGGTCCAATCAAACCTTTGGATGATAAACCACACCACACTGCGATCCCCGGTAAATTTACATGCCTTTCCACAGTAACATGTGGATTCTCTGTGGACCAATACGTGCAATTATGACGATTAATTGTACCATTCAACTTGAATGTTGCTTCATCAGACCAAACAATTTTGTTGGCAAATGATGCATCTTCCGCTATTTTTGAACGAAACCATTCAGAAAATTCAACTCGGCGATCAGAATCATCTTCATTCAGTGCATGCACTAATCTTGGGATGTCACTTTTCCGTTTTGCCTTCTTTAAAATGCGATGAACACTTGACCTGCTGATTTGTGTTTCTCGTGAACATTGTCTGACGGATTTGATTGTGAAAATCTTTGCAGCACCTCTTCTGACTTCCTAGGGCTTGTGGATGTCCGAAGTCTTCCAGATCTTTGTTTATGCACATTTTGAACGGTACCGTCAGTTTCAAATTTGTCACGAATACGTGAAATCGTAAATCGGGTGGGAGGTTCTGTTTGAAATTCACGTCTCCACTGTCTTTGGACTTCCTTTACATTTTCAGATTTCCAGTACCATTTCAGTACAAATCTGTGTTGTTCAAACGTGTCTTTTGTTATCCATTTCAAATGAAACAATAAAAACAATTAAAACAATTGAAACCATGAAAACAATAATGCTGTACAAAAATATTGCATAATTGTAAGAATAATGCAACATTGAAACATCTAACATTAATGTTTGTCATTTTATCTTTATTCGAACATATACTCTATGTTAGCAATTATTATATTAAAATTTATTAATAAACACACAAGTTATTAATCATCAAAGTGTGTATACATTTTTTTGAGACACCCTGTATATATGATATATATATATATATATCATGTGTAAGAAGCATCTATATATTATAGATATATATAGGAGGATACAAAATTGTGAGGCACTTCCAGATGTGCTAGAAACTTGAAATTTGGTAGGAATATAGGTTTTTGGTCACAACCGAAGGAAAAAATCTGAAACTGGCGAAATTCCTCTTTGTAGGGGCTATTTTGGCCCCTTTTTGCCCCATAAGAATAAATGTAAATTGGTGTAGATGTTTTTCTATTTGCATTTTAAAATTACTTCCCGTCAAGATAAGAAATCGAAACTTAAACTATTGGATAGTATATAAATTGTAGTTTCTTATTTTTGAAGACAGAATTCAAGTCCGAATAGAATTAGCGTAAATTTATAGTTTTGATCGCAAAAAAGTGGTAATTTTTCTGGGTCTAACAATAAGCTTCCTAGGCAACTGGCTTAATCCTTTCATGTGGGTAAGCTTATAATGGGAATCGGAGGCTTATATTTTAATGCCGTTAATGTTAAGCTATGACTAATGATGGAAATCCGATACTGATATAGTCCCCATTTTTGGGGCTGTTTTGCCCAACATGAGAACAAAGACAGTGAGGCAGCTCCATATGACCTAGATACTTGAAATTTAGCACGATTATAGAAATGTTGTTGCAACCGATGATAAAATAAAAAAATTGCAAAAATTCCAATTTCTAAGGGGCGGTTTTGCCGCATTTACACCCCAAACGAGTGTGAAAGTTATATGGATTCTTAATGAGATACAAGCATGAAATATGGCAGTAATATGGGTTGTAACTTACAACAGAATAATGGAATCCGATAATGTAAAAATTCTAAGTCTTAGCAACGTTTTTGCCACATAATTGTCCTATGCGACGAATAAAATTATAATGCACTTCTAAATGAGCTACAAAGTTGAAATTTGATACGGTTATATGATTTTGTACAAAATCGATTCGGAATAATTTGAAATTGTAAAAATGCTAGCAGAATGCAAGCACACATTAACTAGTATATATATATATATATATATATATATATATATATATATATATATATATATATATGATAAATATATACAGGATGTTTCAAAAGGTAAGGACAACCAGCAAGGGGGGGTAGAGGACATTGATTTGAGCAGAAAACTTAAATAAAGTTTTTCTCAATTCACTAATTCACTACCGTTTCTGAGTTACAGCGACATGAACAGTGCAAAAGAGTTGCCTGACAAAATCTTCTTTAGACCATTTTGACTGTGTAGAGCATCAAATATGGATGCTATGATTCATCACTTTTTGCCTAGGTCGGCAAGGTTGAATCTCGCCAGCGTTCATGGTTCAGTTTCAAAGAGAGGCAGTAGAGTGGGGACGGAAATGTTTAGCAATGAGGAATATCCTGATATGCATTACATTTATGGTTTTTTTGGTGGTAATTCTGCAGCCGTTGAGAGGGAATATCGGTTACGATTTCCACAACGAAGGCATCCTCAATGACGAGTGTTTGAAGCCGTAAACAGAAGGCTGGGAGATACAGGTGTGATACAACCAAGGCATCATGTTGGTCGTCCTAGGCGCAATTTGTATCAAGTGGAAGATGTTCTTGATATTGTTAACGAAAATCCTTCCATTAGTACTCGACATATTGCACATCGAACAGGCTTTCCTCATACTTCAGTTTGGCATATTTTACATAGACAAGGTCTACATCCTTTTCATTTCTGTCGTGTCCATGAGTTAACACCAAGAGACCATGGATGTCGTCGCAAGTACTGTCGATGGCTCTTACGCAAAGCTATTGACGAACCAGACTTCCCGAACCAAGTATTGTGGACTGATCAGGCAGGATTCACAAGAGGTGGTGTTATGAATCTACCCAATTTTCATTTATGGTCAGATAAGAATGCTCGTGCAAAACGATCCTCCTCATTCCAGCACCGATTTAGTGTAAATGTCTGGGCAGTAATTATTGGCAGCAGCCTTATTGGTCCATACGTGATGGAAGACGGGATCGGAGGTGCCAATTATCTAAATTTCCTTCAGGGAACACTGCATACATTACTGGAGGATGTACCTCTAAATATTCGTTAGGAACTAGTCTACCCTAGCTACGTTGGGTAAGATGATATCTATTGTTAATATCAAGACAAACGAATTTTTTAACATTTTAAGATCGTTTTTCTCGGGAACAAGAAAGAGTTGTGTTTTCTTACTTCACACACTTCCATTATTCATAGCCTGCTACCAACCGTGCAAAGTTGAAGAAAATCAGCGATATGAATGTCGTGGACTCCCCTTGTAAGTTAGGATGTAAGGAAGAATCGTACCAAATTTGGTTATTCTAGCTTTTATCATTTAAAACACACGCTTAAAAATATATTATTGATTAGTGGTGAATCAAAAAGTGTAAATACTGAAAAAGTTGAAGCATGGAAGGCTGCTGTACTTCCTAGACTAATGGAGAAGTACAACAAGAAAGATACATTTAATGCAGATGAATTTGGTTATTTTTTAATTTGCTCCCAGACAAAACGTTTGCTTTTAAAGGAGAAACTTGACATGGGGGGAAACGAAGCAAAGAAAGAGTGACAGTTCTAGTGTGTACCAATATGAATGGATCTGAAAAGCCGCCACTAGTAGTCATTGGAAAGTCTGAAAATCGAAGATGTTTAAAAAATGTGAAGTCCCTCCCATGCACCTATCGGCATACTAAATCTGCATGGATGACATGCAAAATCTTTGAAGAATTTATGACATGTTTAGATAGAAAAATGGCATCAAGGAACCGAAAAATTGTTTTATTTGTAGATCAATGTGCAGCTCATCCTAAGGATGTTCACCATCTGAAAAATGCGCATTTACAATTTCTTCCAGCCAACTCTACCACTGAACTACCATGGCAGACTAATTCTCCTGTTTCAGAATGGGAATATTTTCTTAGGTTGGGGCCAAGCTAGCTATGCTAGTATCAATCAGCCCCAATGGATGTCCTCAAGGAGATACATCAAATAAAACCCCTACCCTCTCAAATGGTGAGAATGCCATGATATAAATTGATAGAAAGGATGATCCAAAGATCCTTATGCAACAGGCATAAGCTGTTATGATGGGAAATGAGGAAACAGGTGAAAAAATCTGCCATGGGTTTTCTTTGATATATCTCCTTGAGGACATCCGTTGGCGCTGATTGATACTAGCATAGCTAGCTTGGTCCCAACCTAAGAAAATATTCCCGTTCTGAAACAGGAGAATTAGTCTGCCACGGTAGTTCAGTGGTAGAATATCCGCCCGGCAAGTCATGGTCATGGCAGATTTTTTCACCTGTTTCCTCATTTCCCATCATAACAGCTTATGCCTGTTGCATAAGGATCTTCGGATCATCCTTTCTATCAATTGTTTATTTTTGGCTTCGAAGGGAGGGGGGGTAAAAAAATTAAATAAACGGTCATAAAAACTAAAGAACTGAAACTTCGCATTGGGAATGAGTGCAGCATATTTTTCATTTGCATTTTCAAATTACTTAGAATTATCGTACAATATTGGAACTTGAACAAAAGAATGTTTAAAAGAATAAAAATTCATTTTCTTACTGTCATTTTTTCAACTCTCTCCGTAAATTAGTTTTGGCCCCAAATGAAAAAAACCGAGCAATATTGTATATCCTGAAGCTCTATACGAATAAAAATTATAGATGTTTCAAAAATTAATTACTGTAAGCATAATAAAGATTAATTTATATAGGTTTACGGGTTTTTTTAATTAGGTCATTTTTACACTGTTCTGAATCCCGGTCAATGCCGGGTAAACTATCGCTAGTAATATATAACAATTATAATATACTAGCAGAAGTGCCCGTAGAATTTCAATGGATTTAGTGAATCTAAAACTTCGACCATGTAACATGTAAGCATCGCAAGAATAAGATAGTATGCAGTTTTAACTGTCGAATAAAGCACAAATGAAGAACACCTGTTAGCAATTACCTATTTAGATGAGTGAAAGAAGAAAATCTTGCAGTCTGAAAAATCAAAAATTACGTGTAAACTTATGGGAAAATAACTATTAAATTAAGCACCCCCCTGATGTTGCCCGTGGGCCGTAGTTTGCCCACCCCTGCCATAAAACCTATGTTATCTGCAGGATAAAATTATTTACCTATGTGATGTTTTGTGATGATATCTTCAACGGTTTGAAAATCACAATTTGTGGAAAATCTATGTCTAATTATTTGTTACTTATGTACGTAGTTTTAAAAACAGTTTGCTTTGGAGAACTCTACGCCACACTTTGTGTTTCTTTTTTTGCTACTTCAGTTTATATTAGGTATATATTATTTATTTTAGTTTATATTAAGTATATATTATTTCTTTTAGTTTATATTAGGTATTTATTACTTTAGTTAATATTACGTATTGTTTATAACGGTTGTCACATAATTTGATAATCCAACAATATGCTCATTCCCATGTTATTTAAATGGGAAAAACTAAAAGAGAAAAACATTTTTAATATAAAAATCACTTAAAAAACCCTCCCATTTTGCTTATCTTTTTATTGCGGTTAAAATGGCACCTTCTTCTTGCTTCTATGTTTTGTGGTTGTTGCGCTATAAATGCACAAACACATTCTTCAAAATATATAATAATTTGTTAATTTAAAGTTTTTATATTAAAAAGTAAGACGAGATTACGTGCCTTTTACACTTTTGTAATAATCAAAACAGAATTTAATGTTGTAATATATATATATATATCTTGCTCAAGCAGTCGCCTGTTTTATTATTCGTATTTTTTTAGAGTTTGTCTAATACTCCAAGTTATCCTGTTTATTAGCAATGCAATATTCCAGAACGATAAATAATATGTTGTTATGTACTGCTATTGTTGTTCAAATTTTGTTTATTTAATTAATTAATAATGAAAACGTAAATAAAATTAGATACTTTCTCCCTCCCTCACCTCTCTCTACCATATAAATGCATTGAACTCTCAATTTCGGCGACAATGGGAGTTGTCATGGTAGCTTATAATGGGTATTGTAATAAAACTGACAAAATCATGTATTTTATTTATTCTAACCGCATTTCTACGTGAATTCGACCAGAATTCGGAATCTGTCTTCAATAAAAATAAACTTTGTTCTTTCCCGCAAAGAAGTATCCAAGTCTCAAGTTCGAACCTTGATTTTAAGTAATTTTAAAATGCAAATTCAAAGTAGTCTACACTCATCCCTGTATTTCAGCTGCAGGACGTGACAATATACATGACGTTTGATAATTAAAACTTTTGCCATTTCGAATCAAAGTGACGGACAGAAACAAAACCTTGAACATTCAATAAGTTCGGATGTAAAGAAGAAACATACCAAATTTGGTTATTCTAGCTTTTATCGTTTATGAGGAGTTCCATGAACAAACCAACAAAACACCCTTCAAAATATATTATAGGAGATAATAATTATAATATATAATAATAATTATATTATATAATAATAATAATTAATAATGATGAAGAAAGACTGCAAGACACTATTTTGCTGCTCAAAATTCCCATGGGCACCTGAAAGAATTTCTCCAAAAATTATCGACAATTTGAGCACGTGATCTCAAAAAGGTTCACCAGCCCTGATCTAGGTGGTAGTTTGCTGGGTATTACCGTATTTGACCGAATATAGCCCCCCTGTTTTTGGCCAAAAGTGAAGTGCAAAATTGAGGGGGGAGGCTATTTTCGGACACTAAAAATTAGGTGGGTACAAACAAGTGTGCAAAGCTTCAATAACGATGAATTTCATTCGAGTCAGTAAGTGTTTCCATCCATTGTAAGACTAAACTACTCAGTTTGCGAATATTTATTTGCAAGGCTGATTGACGTCACCATATAGGAAGGATTTTTCAATTACCTGATCGCTCTCATTATAGTCAAATTGCAAGTTTTACTGTATTTGCTCGTGTAAGCCGCGCCCCCGTGTATCCCGCTCACCCCGGTTTTTGGGCCAGCTCTAGGGAAAAAATTTGAGCCGAAAAAGGGTTTTTTAAATCACCAATTCCTATTTCTCAAAAATGCTACGCTGAAGTTCAGCATCTTTACACTCCTACGTGACGAATTTATTGGGTGATCTCTTTATATCGGTACTAGCAGAAATCTCCTCCGTAGTCCTCTTTTGTAAAACACTTAACTGTTTTTGTCGTCATATTGGTCATGTTCGGCAGAAATCGCTCCGGTAGCGATCATTCTGCTGTACGTAATTTTCCAGCCATATGGTCACTGATCCCTACAGCAGCGGTCGTAATTTTTGGCAAACTAAAATTATGATCAGTGATCATTCAATGATCACCACGGTGGCTATGACTTTCATAGACATATCATAGAATAAAGGAATCATGCCGTATCTGAACATGGTAAGCGTCGTCTGCCGTGAGAACAAAACCCCCCCAACCCAAGCTGGTCGCGCATGCGCCGTGGCCTCCATGATGGTTGCAGCAGAAAGCCATCGAGTTTAAACTTAAAACTCATTTAAAATTTTTATACGAATGAAAATGTCTAAATACACCGAAATTTAGAAATAGAATAATAGATGCAGCATGGGTGCTAGCTTAACGTATAATTGTTTACCGACACGTCATTTTGGAAAAAAAGGTGAGCAGCAAATAAAAGAATTCATGTAAGACACGCACCACCTTCTTTTCACCGGTGTTTTGGGAAAAAAGGTGCACAGTTTACACGAGCAAATACAGTAATACCAGTAAAATTAACCTTACCCGAGAATGGACTAATTGCCTGGCTAAGCTCGAATTGTTAATTACACAAACGAAAGATAGATTAGCACTGCGCATCGAAATATGAGCAAAGTGCGAATTTATATTGCTGCATAAATTGATATGTTATTTCGACTTGCTAATATTGCTGCATTAATTAGTATGTTATTTCGACTTTTTAAAGTTTATTTTTACTCCCTATAAATGTATTTTTGTTCATTTCCTTGTCAAATCTCTCTTTCGTTAGTACCTATAAGGCAAAACCGGGTGACGCGACGCACCGGGACAGTTGCCGCACTAGCTCTAGTTTTTAAGTATGAAGCTATATGGCTCCACTGACCATGGCATCAGCTCCGTTGAGTGAAGAACAGTATTGTGATGACACGTGGTCAAACTACGGTGTGTTTTTTAGTTGTGGCTCCTGTTTTTGTTAGGTACGTGCACAAATTTTATCATGAAACTTTTTATTCATAGTTGCTTTATCGTTTTCTAAACTACTTCTTTCAAAGTTTTACTGTAGCTAATTATTTTAAACGAAAATAGTCGCTGTGCTGATGCTTCTTCATTCAAAGTCCGCCATTACAACACAAGTGAAAGCTTATCAGCTAGGTACGGCATCTATCCCGGGAGTTCGGGACACTTGCCGCGGTTTTTTAAGGGCGACATGCCGCACCCAATAGTATTGATAGCAACAAATGTCTCAAATGTTGGGAGAATTATTATGTGACAGAAAGCAAAGCAGACTGGATTAGGTGTAAAGTTTGTAAATATTGGCTCAATGAAACTTGCACAATTTATGGTGAATTGTGTGGCAACTGTGGGAGAACCAAAGTACGGCATGAAAATCAGAAAACTGCTAATTTATTGTTCTCATTTATGTTATTTTCTATTTTCATTTGTTTTCTCATTAGGTAATTGTATTTCTGTATTATCAAGAGGACAATGAAACTTTTTGTTTACCTTTTGCCAAAATTTTGAAGTTGTAATTTTTAGACGTAAAGGTTTTCTGAAAATTTTCTTAATTTTGAAAACTGAACATTAGGTTAATATTAAATCCTTTTTTTTTATTGTTGAGGCCAATCACATAGTTCTGTAATTACACTTTCAAATTGATTAAGTGCCTTGTATGTTTTTCAATTTTCCCTTTGAAAATGTGTTCAATAAATAATTGCAACAGTTAACACTACTCTCAGAAATCATTTTATTCTTTTTTTCACATTCTATTCTAAAATTTATTTTATTATCACAAAAATGAAAGGCATTTCGGTTTTTTACATGTGCGCGGCAACTCTCTCAAGGGTGCGGCATAGCACCCGGCAGTGCGGCAACTCACCCTGTCTGCTAACTTCTTTTCTTTCACAGTAAATGCCATCTAAATAATTTTTTTAAATTATTTTTCTAGTCGAAATGTGTAGTTCAAGAACCACTCTTTTATATATACATATAGGTTTTTTAGGCCTTTAAATTTGTATCGATTTATAATGGATTTTCAAAAAGTGAAGCGCGTCACCCGGTTTTGCCTTACTCTCTGAATTCTGAGGTACAAATCTGAAAACCTTAAAATTCCAATTAGCATGGCATTTTATCACTCGCTAATTGGTACCTACTCTTTTATTAAATGCATGCAAGTTTGATATTTCTTCAAATTATACAGCATGTTTCATGACATTAAAGTCCTAAAAATGATCATGTCCTTTCAGGGTATTAAAATATTTTCTAGATTTGTGTAAGAAAAGATGGGTAGGGGCTATATTCGGAGGGGGGCTATATTCGGTCAAATACGGTACCTAGATAACCTTTGAAATGGTTTCTTCTTGAGTGTTTTAAATGCAGATGATTTTCTTGATACGATTTATTTTTTTGTATAATGCAATCTTCTGCCTTCACTGAGATTCAAAAGAGTGGGTTTTATGAACTTACAACCTAATCTCAAAGGTTAGAAGTCCCTGTAGCAATTTCATAAACTTTCTGTAATAAAATTAACATTTCTGGCAAACTACCTTTATACTTCAGAAGAAAAGAATAACTACGTTAACTTCTATGGTGGAAGTTAACATAGTTATTCTTTTCTTCTGAAATATGAGTATCACTTACCACAGGGTTGAGCCAAATTTCTTGGATTATATAAACTACATTTAGTTGGGATTAACTTTAGGTAAGGACATGTCATGGAAATTGCTTGTCAAATAGATTGTCATACATGTGTTGATGAAAATACATTGCCAACTGTTAGATGCGGTGAATCAATTATTCCATGAACAATTCAGGGACACAATGTTTTCAGAATTTAGCATGCTGTCCTGACACACCCTGCTACACACCCAAGCAATGGTGTGTGGCAGATTACAGTTATCACTACGATGCTAGTGGGTAGCATATAAATAAACAGGTTTAAATTTTATAGATTGTATCCATTCAATATTTTCATTCGTGATTGTAGGTTTTAAGAATGTGGGTTTTTGAGATTGTGCCTGCAAACTGTTATAGGCATAGTTCCCTCTAACTTTTTCATGCATGGATGGAATGAAAATCGTTATGCAGACCTACGTGATGGTAATGCACCAATGTGCACCCGGGCTGGTGCGGCCGTTTGGATATATCATAAGAAGATAAACGCGCTTGAAAAATTTAGTACTCAGAACCACAAACTGCTGCATGTCTGCACAGTCATGCAGCTCAGAGGGAACCATGGTTATAGGATATATCAAAAGACAAGACTAATACTCACTTGAAATTATCTGCAGAACCAACAGCAGAATAAATGGAAGTAAGAAACTGCAGTCGCACTTGGATCTCAGTCTGATGAGTATATAAGTTAACTTTTGACCCTTCAGTTACATACACCTTAAGGTTGTTGAAAAAATGAGACATCATACTGTGCTCCTTCTCAGCCCATGTGGTTACTCTATGGGTATCCATACCTCGAAATTGTTGGAATGATGCAAACAATTTTGGCAGAAGTCGTAAGGACACCACAACAGTCCTGAAAAACAAGAATTATTGTTAAAAGTAATAAGCTCATTGAAAAACAATAGAGACATTAAAGAGCCAGCCTATTTTAATTTTATTAACAGTAGCTCTATTGAGATTTTGCTGCATTAAATATCCTCAAATCTGAATAATCCTAAACTGTGTCTATTTAAATCGCACCATAAAATTAAAAAGTAAATACTACTGTATTATACACTGACTGAAATTCGCCAAACATCAGTTATCACCCAACCACTTTCCACTTTTACTTTTTTATTTTAAAAAGCCTTGCACATCAAGGAATTCTATGAAAAAGTCATGTCAAAAGAAATCATAACTTCTGAAGGAGAAGTAAATAGAAGTCTTTACAGGGTTCACAGACTTATCGATCTAATATAATTTGCTTGATTTGTCATAAACGATTATTCTGCATTTTCATTGGTTGATCAATTAGGGTTCAGAACACCATTATGAAATTAGAGAACATCTGCGATGATATCTGTTGGACTAGGTAGACGGATGGTTAGCATATCTGCCAATGGTTACTAAGGTCACCCCCTCCCCCACCTTCGTAATCTAAATTTGATAATTGATTGCATTTTGCTATACCATTATAAACATATCGAACCACCATTAAAACTAACTTAGTTCAGAATACAACATGCTCAATTGCTTATATGTACATCTGTTTTTTAAATTTATACTACTAGTGTTAGTATTTTCCGTTCAATAGTTTATATAGCTGGTGGAACAATTAGCCATTTACTAATATATAAATCTAGTTTAATTGTTCACACTAGCAGTGGTTAAATTTCCAGATTGAATTGTTTATACTGTCTAAATTAGTTCAAAATGCAACCCATTAAATTGTTTAAAGTAATTCATAGCAGCAGAGCCGTAGTGAGGGCGGGGCAACCGGGGCAGGTGCCCAGGGCGGAGCTTAGTACAGGGGCGCCAAATGGAAGTCTTATTATACGACTTGACAAAATGTTGTTACAGTTTCGATCTCTTCACAACAGCCAACCTGAGGTTCAGCTGAGTCATAGGTTAATGTGTGCAAAATTAATTGCCTGCTTCTACTCTTTTACGCTCTGAATGTAATTTCTTTTATTTATCCTCGTTCCCAAAAATGTGTACGCCTTATCACATTACATTAGTCATGCAGAATTTTCATCCAAGTTGTCGTTAAAATCGAAAAAATCGGTACAATATACATTGTACAAACTTTCTCATATGCGTCATTTAGTTATTTCTTGAAAAATATGAGCTATGTAGAATCGTTATAAAAATCAACTTAAATAACTATATGAAATTTGATGAAAATTGTATGAGGTTTTTTCAGAAAATCCAATTGTCATTAAAGTTGCCCAAGAATAAACTAGCCTTATATTAATTTTTTTGAAAAATATTAACTATGTAATATTATTGCAGACATCAACTCAAGTAACTGTACGGAATTTGATGAAAATAGTATTAGCCGTTTTTGATAAAATCAAATTGTTGCTAAAGTTGCCTAGAATAAGCTAGCCTTATATTCATTTTTTGATAAATATGAACTATGTAGTATTATTGTAAACTAAAATATCTGTATGAAATTTGATCAAAAGCATTGAAGGCATTTTTGGGAAAATCAAATTGTTGTTAAAATTGCCTAGAATAAACTGCCCTTAATTATTGAGCAATTTCAACCATTTATTCATGGCTTCTATTCTGTATGATAAAATACAAGACTTCATTCATTTTCACTTTACTGTTTAGCCTCTAGAGCCATGGACAGACAGACAGGGACAGAACTACCGACAGATGGCATTGCGAAAACCACTTTTTCGGACTCAGGTACACCTAAAACGTATATTTCCATCAAAATCTCAAGATCGAATTTTTTCGCGATTACAATATTTTCTCAAAATACTTCATATATGAGAAACTAAAAGGGTGATGAAATTGCATAAGAAATAATCTAAAAATTGAAACTTTATGCACTAGATTTACAAAACATATTAGTTCAATCGTATGAAAATGCTCCTAATAGTAAAATGCGTAAATTAATTTATTTCACTGGTTCAACATGGGTTGCACTCATGGAGGTCCTTAAGTTGATGTTGAAAAAACATGGCACAACACAATGTTCACCAAGAGCAAATGCAGTGAATTCATTGAGATTACAATTGAAGCAAGTTAATAAAGTTAAAGAATGAACATGAATGCACAGATATTGAAGGTTTGCAACTTATATTTTTTTTGTTGGAAGATCAACCACCTCACTAAATCTGTTCAGGGTGCCGATGTAATTGTGGATTGATACATAATTTGGTACCAGACACTAAAAGTTCAAAGTTATGACTGGAAGAGTATATGGAAGAGGCAAAGACATTTTGCGATGAAAAACGAATCCCGAAAATAAGAGGAAGAAAAAGGAATTTAATGACATGATGGAAACTGTAGCACCCTCAATACCTGAAAAAACAAAATACTATTTACGATGCAGTTCATTATGCAGCAAATTCTCTTCAAAGGTAACTGTACAAAATTGATAATGATTTAAAATTTTTAAGTTGTGCTTTATATTGTATAATATGACTGAAGATGAATTGATAAATTCCTGTATAAATGCTGCGTATATGTATAAAATCAATGTGGATGAACGCGAGTCAATCAAAGAAGTTCGCAGTTTGAAACACCACCTTCCTTCGTAACAATTACACAGAAGGAAATATTAGAATTTCTTCATGAATATTGTGTTTTAACTTCCTTTCTCAATGTGAATTTTGCTGAGAATTTCTGGACATTTGCCACATTAATTTCAAGTGGAGAGCATTCTTTTAGTAAACTGAAATTGACCAAAAATGACCAACGGTCATCAATGAATCAAGAGAGACTTTCTGGTCTAGCCATCTTATCTATTGAATATGCCACTGCTAAAAATATTCCAATGACATAATATTTTTGCTGCAAATAAAGTCGAAAAAATAAATCTGTAGAGAAACGATTGTTTATTTTAGTTAAATACCTCTTTTAAAATAGGCACTTATCATTTTATTAGATTATCTTGGGGCAATAAAAAATACTCTGCCCAGGGTGCCAAAAGTGGTCATTACAGCCCTGCATAGTGGTAAACATCAGTGATAAAATGACAGGTGGGGCTTTTGTTGCATTTTCACAACATGGGGCTTTTTTCTCGTGGGTCTTTTGTCGGGTGGGGCATTTGTTGCAGATCTAAAAAAAAATAATTAGGAAATTATATATTAAAAGCTTAATCTTTTCAATTTCAATAAATTATTGTATTTTAAATTCAATTATTAATTATTAACCCTTATCTGGATTCATGGCGCCGCAGCGGAGTTTTCAATTTTCAGACATTGTTACCGACGTTGTTAACACAAACACAGCCTTGAGAGCTTATATAGTCTTTTATTTTTACATTGTATACACAATAAATAACAGTAAATTTTTCAGACGTTGGTCATTTTAGTTTTCAATGCCTTTAATGAAAATAGTTACGTAGTTGCATCCCTGGCACCAAAGTGGCTACGTGTTTCTGCTATTTGAAACATTTGCACAGAATGTATAGCAATGTAATTCAAGTGATTTGTGTTTTCTTTACACATGATCATGCAGTTTCGCATCAAATTAGAATCTAAGTATTCGTATCTATTAATACTGTCAGTGATATTTTCACTATACACAAACCATGATGATGATCAATTTCACAAAGAAAAAAGCTTGAAAAGTGTTGGAAACCAATAGATATGATTGAAATGGAAACATTTTTTGGACTTTTATTAGCAGTAGGACATATGAAATCACATAATATTATCATCGGGCATCTTTGGAGTAAATTTTATGGGCCAATGGTAACAAACTAATAGATATCCTTTTTCCTTTTTCATGAATCTATTGGATATCAGTGGTATCACAGCTTATGTTGTTTATACAAAACTATACCCGAATTGGAACTTGAAAAACTTGTAGTAACACTTTTCTCGAAAAAGTTGCAGAAGATTTGGTTCGACAAAATATGATAGGAAGAGTACAAACTGCAAGAGACAAAAATTTGAAAAAAGTGATTGGGAGTTCCAAGGAAGCGAGAGCAATACAAATCCAAATAAAAAGAGCAAAACGTTCACAGTCTCATTTATGTTTGTCAAAAAGACATATTTCAAATATGCGATTCCTGTAGGAAGAACACTTGTAAGGAACACTAATAGTATTTGCAATAACTGTTTAACCTTTATCCGCCGGATTTAAATACCCTCTGGCGGGGTCCCGCTGCGGATTTAATTTTGGACATTTAAATATTTTGTGTACGTCTTTTGCAAAAATCGCATATCTCGTGAACTATTGGTGATAAAATGTTCAAATAAAAAGCATTTTGTGGTCAAAATATCAGAGAATTACATCGTTCTGCCTATTTATAGAAATAAAAAGGGTTATATAACCCTAATAGACTAAATTACGATGCCGAAATAACTTATTGTTGATATAAATCAAAATAAAGTGCAAAAATACTGCATTTAGTCACTTTTTGTCAATGTGGTTCCTGCTCAGTCTGCAGCTGACACAACCCCAGTATTTACACTTCCCTATAGAGTCGAGCTACTGCGGTATTCCTCGAAGCAGGGCTCAACACATAGTCCCACGTCACATGTCTTGCACCTATATTTCGTCCTTGAGTTTTTGCTCTTTGAGGAACACACATGGCAACAGATAAGGGTCCCCGAAATGGGCCAATGCTTATTGTCCTTGGCCTCTAAGCACTTTATTTGCATTCCACTAGCACTAGCTCGCCCCCTTGAGAGAGTCTGGGAAGGAAGAGCTCTAGCGCCCTCTTCAACCATTTGCCGCACAAGGGAAAGTCGGAATTGCCGATGTGAAAATGCGCCACCGCACGAGGGAAGGAGAATCCAACTATTTAGGATAGTTAGATCGACTAAATGAAAAAATAATTTCTTTGCCCATTTCCAAGTGCGGCAACCGATGGTGTAGCTGTTAGCCATCCTATCTCAACTAGTTATATAAAAATAAAGGAATCACTAAAAAATAAACAGACGAACAGCTACAGATATTTTGAACGCACAAGTCTACATCCGCTCTACTTCGTAGTCTGCAAATGAATGAACGTAAACATAGTAAAACATAGGTATATGCATATATGTGGAAAAGGAAGAAGAAAATAAGAAAGGGAAGGAAGCTTTGGGGTAGGGCTTAGTCCTGGGGTTCAGTTTATTGCATCTCTTTGGGTTGCAACGTAGTAAAACAGAAATGTGGAAAAGGAAGACTAACAAAGGGAAGGGACATTTGGGGTTCAGCTAATTGCATCTCTTTGTGTTGCGAAAGAGTCTCACCTCGGCGGAGACGTACACTTTGAGTGAGGCACTCTCGATTGTTTGTTTACTCTCCCCTCCCCCAATACGCAAGACCTTCGGCCTTGGGAGAGCAAATGGAAAAGAAGGATGCCTCATCTTTCTTCTCCTCCAAAAATTTTGATTCTATGACAAAAACGACATCTGTGAGCGGCCTCGGAGCTAAGCGGGACACCGGTGTCCCTTTCGGCAGGCTTACCCAGAAATTTGCCGGGACACAGGTGTCCCTTTTGGCATTTAAAGGTTAACAAATAATAATTTGATTTTTTTCTGCTAGGTTATAATAAGTCAGTGAAATTATATTTGTTTTTTTTGTTTCCAAAATATGATAAAGTTGAGTAATAATAAAAATAAGATGCAAAATTCATAAAAATATTTCCTGTGTATTCCTGTTACCCACAAGATTTTGATTTAAATACATGGTAAAAATTTATTCAGCAATACTTTGTATAAGTTTGCATAATACTAAACATTATAATTAAACAATCTAAATATATTGTTATGTGTTCGTGGGTAGCGAAAGGATCAACGGAAATGACGACAAAGGTAGCCTCTATAAATCTAGTATTTTTTTTTTAGTTGATACACCATATTTCAGTGCCTCTTCTCAATGCTTTTCTCCCTTCTTTCCCCTCTCCACTTGGGCTCGCTCCTCCTCCTCCTTTCTCCTCTCCCCTCCGCCTCACTCCTCCTTCTTCCTCTCTCCACTCATTGCGCCTCTTTGCCAATGTCCAAATTGACTCAACTCTCCTCGACGCTCCCTTTTTATATCACTCAGCGCCAGTCCTCAAACCTTCTGGAGCTTTCTTCGTGCCATTTTTCTCAAGGCTTCGGGAGGCATTGATGCTTCTCTCGCTGACAGTCTCATTAAATGGGCTGGTCTGCTGCCTCGCTGCTCGCCACAATATGTTGTACAAATAATTTATTTATATACTAAAAAAAGTTTTTGTACTAACGCCGCAGCGGCGCCAGGAATGCAACTACATTAGTAAAATCATGAATCCCGATAAGGGTTAAAGTAGTCCCAACTCACAGTTCAAAAAATTTATTCCTCTGCTAAATTTCGATTTTCTACCTTTTGTGTAAGTTTGTTTAATTTTGTTAAATATTTATTTATTTCTGTGAATTAATAGTCAGCTGAAAATTAATCTATTTCCGTAAAGTGACATTGTCGACCTTTTGGCTGTTGGCCCTTGGTTGTCAGCCCTATGGTTATCTACCCTTTGACTGTCAGCCCATTGGCAGTCGGCCCTTTCACCGGGTCCCACCATTAATCTTTAAATGCCATGCGGTACAATGTAGATACCAGCAAATATTATAGCACCCCTAAAACAGTGCAGCACACATTCTGTACCACAGGTTACACATTGATGTTGAACACTCATCCCAAACTTCATTCACTGCTCTTTAGACAATGCCTTTGTAATGATTTGCATAGTGGCAAGCTAGGGATCCCAAAAAATAATATATGACTCAAGATTGTAGTAGTGTTATCACTCAGCTATCTCCGTATCGGCATCTGCTCTCTACACAATAGCTAAAAACAAAGTTATTTATGAAACTGAAGTGGGAACAAAAGAAAGGTAGCAACTTTGTCCACTTTGGTTTCCTGGTAGATTACTATCAGTTTGCCATGTAAAACCTTACTGAGTGGTTGTTTCTTGTTCGAATATTACCATAATATTGTTTTGTAATGTTATATTATTATTATATTATGAGTATTGGGTGATGATAGGTTCAAGGTTACAGTGTCATGTACAGGCAGTGAACGACGTTCAAAGCTGCACAAAATATCTGAGCTAAAATTGCAGGGCCAGACTGTGTTTTGAACCATGCTTTGACTTTTCATACAAAGCGTGACTTTTAAGCATTGGAAAAATGAGCAACAGGAAATGGTAAATTATAGCTATTATAAGGGTAAGTAATTAATTTTTCTGAATATACAATATTGTTTCATTTCCAGTTTTGATTCCCAGTATGTAGTGGAAATTTTTTTCATAACAATCATCACACACATTGCATTGCAGTATCGACCACTTTGCAAAGCCTTAGCAAATTTTAACAACTTTTTTCCTAGAATATAAGCTGCATCCTCGATTTGGATACAAAAAATTTGGAAAAAATGTGTGGCTATGTGAACAGGGCCATGCCCAGACATTTTGCTGCCTGAGGCGAGATATAATATTGTGCCCCCTGATTTTTTTACTAATTGTAAGTAATTTTATTATATATTAGTCAAAAACGAAAGGAAATATTAAAAATCGATTTATTCAAATCCATAATTTTATTTCAGATCGATCTCAACTTTTGTTTAAATTTATTATCGAGTAAACTTCAATAAGGTGATTTATTTGTGTGGAACTAAACACATTTAATTGAAAATTTGAAATCATGCGATAGGCTTAGACAGGGCTGACTCAAGACATTCATGCGCCCCAAGTAGATTTCAATTATGGCGCCCATAGAGTCATACAAGTTATATGAGGAATAGTTTATTAGTTTAATAGGATACAATTATTTTGATTTTGGTGTATTTTTATGGTTGATTAAATGAACCACATTTTCACTTGTTACGGATTCTCTCAATGCTAGATCTTCTTTAAGGAATTTATGTAAAGACCCGGATTGCTTTTTCAGTTCTAATTGCATCTTAGCATTTCTTTTGCAATATTCCGCACCACATAATTTTTTATGGCCAACCATCGTCTGCCTCGGGCATGGGCCTTATGTATGTATTTTGATAGGTTTTCATTTTTGTCAAATTTGGGGTCCCCTTCAAGAATTGCCTCGCCACCTCATCCATCGGCATGGCCCTGTATGTGAATAAATATGGTATATACCAGTGATGGCAAACCTTCTATTGTCCTCATGCCAATATTACCAAAATTGTTGAATTTTTTCCGCCTCGCATGCCACAAAAAGTCCTTGATATTTTTTGCATGCTAACTAAATTAAATTCATGACCAAGACATAACATTGTAACCATAAAACTAACATTTACAATACAATTTACACAAGTGTTTTTGCGGCGCTAATCGGTACGATAAATGCTTTGATTGCTTTTCGCCTTTTGTTGGCGTGCCAAACAAAATCATGTGCCATAGGGTTGCCATCACCGGTATATGCTAAAGGAAGGTACTAGTATGATAAAACTAGTAGTTTCCTGCTTGATCTGAACCTCTATTTGAAAAACCCTTATTCATTGAAAAAAGATGAACTCCTAAAGATTCATTAAAAAGGAGATACAGGCAGTCCTCGACTTTCGTACATAATGCGTTCCTGAAAACGTGTACGAAAGTCGAACACAGATTTACATGTTTCAGGAGAGTTCCATTCCCAGAGACCCAAAAAATATTATAAAATCTCTAATTATGGTATAAATGTTTAGTTTTTTTGTGCAGAGACCTTTTAGACACAATTGTCGATTTTATAATATAGAGAGATAGGGCAAAATGCAATAAAATATTTAAATAATTGCACAAATAAACACTGCTGTAGAGAAAAAGATGGCGACGTGGTGGAAATTGGTGGCCTGGGGGCTGGCAACCAGTACCACTCGAAATATTCGTTCATCGTTTAGCTGACAGGCAAAAGTCTGATCGGCGCACAAAAGGTAGTTCAGGGATGTCAATCTATGCTATCTTGGGTTCTTGTTACCTTGTATTATACTAAGGTTATCACACACATAGTGTAATTGATTATTATCTTTTTATAATTTATCATTATTTGTTTTTCATTCTTTTTTCTCAAAAAATTTTTATTACTGTAAGAGTTACATTTATTCGTACTGTTTGTGACACAGTGCTTCCATCCTTATCATAATCTAGTCGTTGACTATAGCTATTATATCTTGGTATTAAGTTCCCTTTTTCTTGTTTATGTAATTTATATTTTTGTATTTTTGGTGAAATTATCATTGTTTATGGCAGTGTCTTTTCTGGCAGAGGTGGAAGACCAGCTGTTGCTGAACCCCAATACCATTTTACAGGCTATGAGTTATAAGAAATTTCTTTGTGATTAATGAAACTTATTCTGTGATTTGTGACTACAATTTGATTACCGGCTGTAAATAAATATTATTATTATTAATGTGCGAGTTGTACGAATATCGAACGCAAGAAAGTCGAGGACCGCCTGAAGTGCACATACAAAATCCCTCCTTTTTTCATTAAAACATTTGCTATTTTCATAGTTTTTTTGTAATATTGCCTAAACATGGCCCCAAAGAGAGTGACGATTTAAATGAAAGGAAAAAGGGCAAAAAAAGTGACGAGTTTGGAGAAGAAAATTGAAGTTTTAGATAGGCTTGCGCATAACGAATTTGCTTCATCAGTTGGTAAATTACTTGGTGTGAACGAGTCCACAATAAGATCGATTAAGAAAAGTGAAGAAGCGATCAAGAAAGTCCCGCTAAGTTCAATTGTCATTCACGAGTAAGCCAAGCTACTGCACAATCATTATGTCCCAAACTGTTTTGCGGTCTGCTAACGGGATATCGCCATCGTCATCGAAGCGTGTGTAGATCAGTTCCTTGCTCTTTAAAAAAATGTGGCGTTTATTCAGAACGCCACAGTACGTATTGTATTATTATATTTGTTCTTCTCCTTCACAGTTGAACACACTCGACCGGCTTAAGTCCAATGAGCGTCCGATTGAAGCTAAAGATTCGCCGCTTTTGGCACGCCTAATTATTTCCATCTTTGTCCCAATCGCGTTCACTTTATGAGCGCTACGTTTCTTTCCACTTGTATTAGCACTTTCAGTTTTCCTTTTATCACTCATGTTTATAAAATAATACGTGTAAAATGCACAAACAAAGAAACACTGCTGTACGTACAAACAAAGATGGTGACATTGCCGAGATTGATAAACAATAATAATAATTTAATGATTATTAACTGACTTTACAGTGGTATTAATGTTGTGAAATTTCAGTACAATATTAACAAACATTACACACAAATCTTACATTACATACAATATGTATATTATTACGTAGCATACTTTAATTTATTAAAAGTGTTGGCTTGCCTGACAGACAGCACCATTATGCGATAGCTCGAAATGTTTGATTGTCAGCTGACGAATGAAAGTTCGAATTCGGCGTTGTTCTGCATACAAAAGGCGGTTTAGGGGCGAGAATTTACAATGTACGAAAGAGCGAATTGTTCGAAAGTGGAATGTACGAAAGTGGAATGTACGAAAGTCGAATGTATGAAAGTCGAGGACTGCCTGTACATTGTTATAGCTGAATTATCAAATACATGCAATACTTACTCATTCTTAGAAAGATTTTCCAGACAACCTTCGATGAACTTCATCCTTATTAGTCTATCTGTGTTAAAGCAGAGAAGATTGCATAATGCTTTTTCTGCTTCAAGTGCTAGACCTTCTCCTAAATGAACCTTACAATAAAAGAAACAATGTAGTAATAACAGTAAGATTAGAAGACTAAAATTTCTTTATCAAAATATGACTACAATGTAAAAATATGTACTCTAAATTTTAATGTAAAGGATGTAACCAAGTTAATTTTACAATTTTCATAAATTATTATGGCACATAAACAATATAATAATGAAATTTGTTTTAATGGAAAATTTATCACTTCAGGTTCTGGCACTAGTCAGGTTTAAAGTTTGCAGCACCATTGCATGTGGTGTTAGTTATAAGAAACAAAATGGCAAATTACAAAGGTGCAGAGAGCATGAGTTACAAACTTAACTTTAACATTTATGTGCCAGATTTAAATGTCCACCTGTAGGTTACTGCTGCCAGTTTGGTTATGGAGTTTGTTTTCTGAAAAAACTGCATATCTCACGAAGTAATGGTGATGAAATGTGCAAATAACAAGTTGAGTGTTATCCATGAACATGATTAAAATTAGCGTGTTCTTTTTACATATGGTTACTCTACCACATATTCGGTCACCAGAGTATCAGTTATTTTATAAGGTGGTACCACGTGAAGGTGAGGTTAGTGTTTCAATTGGAGAGGCTTAATGGCTAAGTTAACACTGTATGGTGTATCATCATTCTACATAAACATACGTTTCTCATAAAAATATATATTTTTGGATGACATATGCTTCCAAAATAACATTTAGCTTTAGAACACAATCCATTTTGTATTAAATTTTGAGCATTTTCCTATAGTCAGCATTGATAGATGGGTGGTCAGAGTATCTGTCACCAGATACTAAGGTTGCAGGTTCCAATCTCACCTAGGAAATGGATGTTTGTGTTTATCGTGCCATGGTTACATGTAAGAATGGACACGATTATCCAAAAATTGCCCTAAATAAAGATGGTTTTCTGTTATTATTATTAACAGTCTCTGTAAAGTTTTCAAAACTCAAACTTTTCAAGAATATGTAGCATCAATGTGGAAATTTAAACTCAAAGTTTCAGCTTTCTACCTTTTATACTTTTGGAGATGTAAGAAAAACAAATGAAAATTATTTCAAACATAACACACTTGAATAATTGTAACATAATATTTACGTTCAAATTCACTTCTCTGCCATAAATTCCTCATTCTCTTTCACTTTAAAGTGCTATGTGCACACAAAAGGAAAATTAACATATTTGCATTCACTTATTCATCATAGATAATCCATTTCCTTTCATTTATTATGATCTGCATGCAGACAAAAGGAAATGAAACATATTTGCATTAGATCTTGTTTAATTCAGTTGCTACAAAGATTGTTTTCACATACAATTATTGATAAGAAACTTTTTAAGTTTAATATAAATTATGACTTTCATGTTGGATTCTTCTCAATCTTTTAAAGAATAAGTTACATGTGCAAATGTATGTTCAATTTTTAGCTTTCCATCTGTTTTACCTTCAGAGATGTTTAAAAAATCTTAAATGGGCCTCAATCAGAACTTGTATATTTTTCAAAACTCAAATTTAATGAAAAACAAATGGCAGCAGTACAGAAACCTGTCCTCCAAGTTTCAACTCTATCTTTTATGGTTTTGTCATAATTTTAATTTAAGCAAGCGCACTTACAAGTCAGAAAGACAGAAACCAAAGTGAATCTATAAGCTAATTTTTTAAGCATGTTAAAAAGCATATTATAGTAAAAACGATGAAAAATTACTTGTTTCTGTTTTCTAATAGAGAGAAAGATGCCAAAAAAACCTTTAAAAGGTTTTGAAGCTTTTCATGAGCCATGGTACTGCGTTGGTGTAAACGAACAATTGCACATCCCTTTCCAAGTACAGGCGACTCCCGAGATTCGACCAGGATGCATTCCTGAAAATGCTGTCAAATCTCGAACAGTCGAATGTCAAACGTGCCTAAAAATGAGTGAAATCAGCACAAATTCAAACAATTAGAGAAGAAATAACAATGTTTAGCCTGAAACTAAACCTCACATGGTTGGGGGAAAATTACTTCACATAAACTAGTTCCTAATTCGACCAACCGATTGGCTGAGTTGAATAAGCGGGTTTCGACAAGTCGAATTCTCGAATTGGTCGAATCTCGAATGGTCGAATCTCGGGAGTTGCCTGTACTTTATTATCCTCATTTTTTCTTTTGGCATCATTAACTTTCATATATACTGGATTTAAAAACTCACCTGTCAGTTCCTGCTGCCAGATTCATTTTGTGGATTTTAAAGTATTTTTGTTCATTTTCTGGAAAAATCACATATCTCATGAACTACTGGCGGTGAAATGTTCAAATAAATAGTAAAAATGAAGACGTGTTACAAGTTTCAGTTTTCTAGAGGAAAGAAATACATCCAAAAAATATTTTGAAAAATATTGTTACTAAGAAAATTTCACTTGCTTAGCCTACCACAGTAAAACCCTGATATTTGGATCACAGATAATTCAAAGTATGGTGTAATATGAAGCTAAGATCAGTCCACGGCCAACACCATATGATTTTGCATACTTTTTGATACAGATTATTCAAAATATGCCTACAATGAAATTCAAAGTCATGATCTGGTTCGGAGACTCATGAACAGTTCGTTTAATTCGAAACCTCGATCCTGTGTAAGCTGAAGGTTCGTGTGCATGTCATCACTTCACGTTTTTGTTCCTCATTTTTTCGTACATGAAATACATATAGCATCCCAAACAGGTGACTCCCTTTTATTTATTTAATATGACCAAACGTACCATTTTTGCCAAGACAGTCCAGTTTTTTATCAAAAAAGCCATTTTGTACCATACTGAAGCCCATAGCAAATAAAATTTAGATTATTTGATAGTATAGCTGATATTCCTAATAGAAATGTAGGATTCTCGGAAACATGAAGTTTATCAAGCAAATGCAAATTAGTCGCAATTGTCAGATTAGGAAACCTCAGGGGCATTGATAAATTTGAGGGGGCAATCCTGGTCTCCGGGTATAATATCCTGCCCGGGTTTTACCCTAACTTATTCCCTTCGAGTTTTGACGATGACGATGCTAGTGGGATTCTCTTTTAATTGTAATAGTGACAGCTCCACCATTAAAAAAATCATGAAAAAATTTTGTCCTGTTTTTTCTTACAACAACAGGAAATATCCCGTTTTCACCTCGTCAGAATATGGTCAACCTATTTAACTGTCAATGTGAAATAAAAGTCAAAGATGATTCAAATAAATGAATCAGCTTATCCTTGCATCATTCTGAATGCTCACATTCTCAATCGGATAGCAAAATTCGAGAACCAAGCTGAAATGAACAGAAGTTGCAAGAACCCCTATTATCTCAATCCTCATGCTCTCCCAAACCCGGGCAAGGTTTTTCTCATGAAAAAGTGATATACTCCAGAAAAGACCATGTAATATTGATTTCTGTTACTGACCCAATCTTTAAATAATGTTGCACGAAGTTATACCGAATGTTGTCTCTAAAAAGATCATGTCTTTGTTTTACCCGAGAATAAGTGATGAGCCAAAAAAACCTAGTGGTTTTACCCCGTGATGAGCTGGAAAAAATATTAAGAACTGGTTCTCTAAAAAAAGTAAGAAAATTTGAATAAGGATGGCAGGATGCCTACATGCCAGGGACACCATATCGCTCTAGTTTAGTAATACAGGTGACTCCCGAGATTCAACAAATTCGAGATTTTAACACAGCCGATCGAATTGGGAACTAGTTTACGCGAAGTAATTTTTGTTCCGACCAACCACACAAGGTTTAGTTTCAGTGTAGACATAGTTATTTCTGCTCTAATTGTTTGAATTTGTGCTGATTTCACTTTTTTCTGTTAATCTTTTATTTAAATTTATCTATTTTATTGATTTATTTATAAATTTATCACTTGACATGATATCTAAAAGGAAATGTAATAGTGATAATGCAAGTGAATCAAATAAAAGTGCATAAGACTCATTACTTATGAATTGAAATTAGAAATTTTAAAGCGTGTTGAAAAAGGTGAAAGCCATACTAAAATCGCACGATCGTTGGGAATGTGTCGTTCAACAGTCCTAGGCATGGTGTTGTGATTCCTAAAATGGAAAAACTTTCAAAACTTTAGATGTATGCAGGGATGCATACAGCCCGGTCTGACTTGCACGAGCCGGACCGGGCCGTCTGCATCCCTGCATACATCTTTCTATACATATAACTATATATCACAGCGAAATTAATATAAAAGTTATTAAAAAGCACAAAATAACTTGCAGCCTCGCCAGTTAATTGAAGGTTATGCAAACCTGCCCTTCTCTTAAATCTGTCAAACCAGCCTAAATGCACTAAATGCAGGCTCATCAACAGAAATTTCATCCATCCTTTCCTTCAAATCATCATAGAGATCGTTAGCCTTTGCTCTAATCATGGTCTCACTAATAGGAATGTGTTTCTGACACTGATCATCTACCCAAAGTTTTAAAAGTTTTTCCGTTTTAGGAATCACAACACCGCACCTAGGACTGTTGAACGACACATTCCCAACGGTCATGCAATTTCAGTATGGCTTTCACCTTTCTCAACATGCTTTAAAATTTCTAATACTACTCATTCCTCCATTTAAATAACATGGGAATGGATGAGGCGGATTTGATTTAATTTAGATTTTTCAATTACGTAAAATAATCATAAAAACAAAAATTTATTTTTTCCTTTTTAGTGCAAAAAATAAGTTGTACATTTAAAATATTTATTATTTAATTTATTCATAATTTAATATTGTTGTATTAACATATTAGTAATGTTATTTTATCTTTATAGAACGTGAGGGGAGACTTTTTCCCAAGATGCAGGAACATATCCCCTGATTATAGCATGCAAGTCTATGGAAAAACGGCGTTCGACATTCGACAATTCGAGATTCAACCACGTTTCAGGAACACATCCCTGTCGAATCTCGGGAGTTGCCTGTACTGTTCTGCTAGCTTAACAAGTGTTCGGTTCGTAATATATTCCATTTTATATGCTGTCAGTAACTGACTATCAGATAGGGCAAAATGTACTTGAAAGGACAAAACCAACAAATTTTCATATTTTCTAAAATTTTAACAAACGGCTTGCACAAGTCAGCGTGAGCCGGCTTCAGCTCATCACTGGTTTCACCATAATGTCATACAAGAATAGCGCAATGTAATAAATATGCAGCATTATGGAGTATAGATGAGTGATAATCTTTTGGCGCATGGCTGAACATCTTGAAATGCACTAGGAAATTCGGGATATTCACTGGAGCCTTTTTTCACATGTGGTGGTCTTTGTGAATCGCAAACTAACTGTTCACTTCAGCTCTGATCGAATTCACTGTGTGTACTAACTTGTAAGGCTAATTCATTTGTAGAACAGATAGATAAGATTTTGTATTATGGTTTTGCTACCCAAGTAGCTGATCGTAATAAAGTTCAATTTTTATGAAAGTTCGTATATTTCGAACCCGGATACTTCGAAGTCATAATTTTTTGGTCCCATGAACTTCAAAATAATGAGGTTTTACTCTACCACCCTAATTGGTTTTAAACTGTCCAAGATTTTTTTTTAGCTGAAAATCTTTTATTCTCATAGCTGCTATTGAATAAGCTAAAATTTGATACTGCTATTTCTTTCAATCTGGAAATTAAAAAAGGTTGGAGACTACGGCAAGATGGATGTTTCAAAATGAAGAAAAACTCTTTAACCATACAAAGCTTTGTACGGTTAAGGAGTTTTTCTTAATTTTGAAACTTCAATCTGGAAGGCAAAAAGGCACTACTTCAGGGATCATATTCAAGTGCAATTTTCCTTTGTTTACAGGATTTACGTTTGAAGTAGCCTTGGGAAATTTTTGAATTTTCTTCCCTGGATAATTTTTTTAATTGCTACATCAGAGATCACCCAGGGAGAGGAAAATGTTTTATTTATTGCACCAACCAAAAAAATATTCATGTCGACCAATGTAGACAAATGGCTACAAATGACCTAATGACATGTTTGGCACTTTCTTAAGTTTGTCTCTGAAATTATAAATTGTATTTATGAGCTCTCGCTGGCTTTTGGGGGCAAATGTTGCTCTTTCTTCAAAAAATTCTCCAACTGATGTTTCAAAGATCATGTATAAGCTAGTGAGTTTGTCATACATGAAGTACATTAGATTTACCCAGGCAATGCCAAGCACTTCAGTTAGTAGGAAAATAATTCTTTTGTTTATGGGCACATTATCCACCACATCCTACCATATTAGTGAAAAAACTATGTGATGTAAATGTTGTGCTTTTACCATCCAAGATGAAACCAAAACTACAGCCTTTAGATTAAGGTACTATAACACATTTGAAGTATCATAGCATATCAGCTGTGAAAATGTTAAGAGAAATTGATAAAGGGAAAATATTCGGCAAAATACTTCTTGACAATATTACTAAGCTAGACAACACCTGACATTAAGTCACCTCAGGTAAAATTTCTAACTCTTTTAGCCCTTCAGCAACAGCCTCTGTGCATGGTATGGACTCTCGATTTCTCACCGTATCACCAGCCTCTGTGCACGGTACGGACCCATGCTGCACTAGTTTTAATTCGCTAAACAGGCGATGCCCGAGATTCGACAGGAATGCATTCCTGAAAACATAGATGAATCTCGAACAGTCGAATGTAGAGCGCTGTTTTCCCATAAAAGTACGTTATTATTGAGGGATGCATGCCAGCATCTCAGTAGAAAATTATTGAGTTCCATCTCATATTACATAAAGTTAAAATAACATTACTAGCATGCTAAGAAAACAATATTAAATCATTAAAAAGCATAAAATAATTTAAGACTACAAAAAAGCGACTTAAATAAAAATATTTTCATACCTGACATATTTTTCAACTGTTCTAATGGGACTTGGTTTATTAATTGAGAAGTTGTAAAATTTTTGTTGGAAGAAGAGGGGCTGCTGGCTAGGGGAATGGATAAAATACCGTATCTGTCCGAATACAAGCCGATGTTTTTTGTCAAAATCTATCATGAAAAAATCACCCCTCGGCTTAAATGTGATTCCGAGGAAAATTTGGGTTATGGTTAAATCTCGAAGTCTCTCATTGCCTTCGCGTGCAAATGATAGTACTATATTTTTCGTAAAGTAAATATTTGACTTACAATGAATATATATAAAAATATCTTGGCAAGATTGCTTGCGTAAATTGACAATTACGCAAAATGCATTACGGCTTTGAACGCTCAACTGTTTGAATTTAGGTAAAACTTTACATGGAACGTGTATAATTATAAAAAGGCAATTTCTTAAGGCAATGTAAATGCTAATTTCATTGGAAATAGACTTGGGTGAAAAATTATCTTGGTGAGATCGCTGTTATTATATTTGACCTTTTGTGAAAATGAAGATGAATGAAATTATTGTCACTGAATGTGGAACATTATTCAACGATGGAAAATTATTAATTGGAGTAATATTTCAAAATGTCAACAACTAAACCATTTCCCACACATTTCATCGATTTCGAATAATGTATTCTAAGATGTGCATGAATGCCCGGCACACTTCAGCATAAAATCTACAAAATTTACGTTTTTGCCAAAAAATTGTGAAAATTTTTGGGGGATCGACTTAAATCCAGGGTCGGCTTCTATTCGGGCAGATATGGTTGTTTCAAACCTTCAGGTCCAATAATATTTTTTTCTTAGAAAAAGTAATAAGGGAAAACCAGACATCCTGAATCGCAGTGACGCCTGCTGCACTGGTTGACACGAGCACAAACGATGAAAATGAACTGTCATGAATTTCTATTTTGCTCAAAATTACTTTTTGAAATAAGTTTTTCTTTCCATAAAATTTCTTTCAATTTCTTTCAAACATAAATTTGAAGAAATAAAACTCACTAAAACTCTTTGAAAAATCGGCTGAGAGAGAGTATATGACTCCAAACCCTGAACTGAATGCACAGCGTACTCTCTAAAGATTTCATTAGTCCTTCTATTTGCAAACAAGAAAGATGTTCTGATGACAAAAGAAATCTAATACGTAGAGACTCTATAGAGATAAATTCTTGGTCTGCTAGCAAGTAAACATGTGGGAGCTGGCTGATGAACATAACCCAAACATTAGAAGTAGTCTCACTGAACATTCATGAGTAGATGCTTTTATAAGTACATTCTATAAATACCGTATTTAATCGATTGTAAGCCGACACCGATTGTAAGCCGACCCCAACTTTTCACAAGGCCACGCAAGAAAAAAATTTGATTTTAACCCTCTCGTGACCGGACCACCCGAGAATGCCCGTAAATTTTTATACTCCCAATCGCGGGACCGCACGAGACCACCCGGAAAATACGCGTTCAAATTTACCTCTGAAAACGTTGACTGGATGGCTTCTCTCTCGGAAATGATGTAGTATACCATATAAACACGAGATTTAGATCGTATTTGGCAGATTTTTCTTAACTTTGTATACAAAGAATTTTTTTTAAATATTCGATCGAAATTCGCTATTTTTTGGATCCTGAACAATCTAATGTCTCGCAGTAACTCTTCTACTTTGGAGATTTTTCAAAATATATATTTTTGGACATTAATGTATAATTGCTTTATTTAATGATTCCCATTTAGCGGCCATCTTCAATTTCTCCGGACTTTTAATGCCAGCAGGTGCCCCACACCTCAGGATGTGAGAGGGTTTAAGTATTAACTAAAGTATTAACTAAAATTATGGTGATATAAAATACATTTTATTCACTTATTCATAACAACTTCTACGAAAAAAGTAATTTGATCTCGCAGAATCTTAATATAATAATACCCCGGGAATAAATTATGTAAATAATACTTGGTGCATCAAAGTCTTAAAGAACGCAGCGATAGCGCTCATATGCGTAAGGAGCTAACACAATGTTTCATTTTACTCGTGAATCGAAGCATTTGCCCTCCCCTACCCTCCCTCCTCCACCTATCATGTCTCAATATTAGCTTTACGCATACGAGTGCTATCACTGCATTCTTTTACGACTTTGACGCGCACGTATTATTTACATAATTTATTTCATTCTTTTTTTTTGCATAATTTAAAGATCTTGGATTATAATGTAACTACGGACATAAATTCATTGATTACTTTTTTTGCCCCAGATTCTAAGCCAAGTGGCAATTTCTGAGATGGTAAAAGGTAAAAAAGGTCGGCTTACAATCGATTAAATATGGTATTCCTTTTTATTTAATGGAAAATCTGATTGATTCTTCAAAAGGAATCACAGAAACTTATGTAATTATATGTAGTTCCAAATTCGACTGATCAGCTCAGTCGAATAAGCGAACTTTGACCGGTCAAAAGTCGAGTTGAGGTTATAATGTATAACGATCAAATTCTCGAGTTAGTCAAATGTCGAACAGTCGAATCTCGGGCATCGCCTGTATTCCAATACATTTTCTAATTTTTTTCCGATTGGTTTTCACATTACTGCAGAGAAAGTTTTTGCCTCAAGAAAACATTGAATGGGATATTTTTTCTGAATGTTTTGGTTAGGAAAAACTAATCTCCCTCTGCTACGAAGACGTCTGCTCTGCTAGCTGATGCGAGTAAAAATGATTTGCTTTATTTCTTCAAACTCAATCTCAATCAATTCCTAACTATTTATTTACGTCTCTAAATAACTTTTAGAAATTAGCAATTTCTTTATGTAAGATTTTTCGCTATTTATTCTAAGAAAGTAATGCAAAAATAACACAATTATCTCCATCAGAAAATCCCATCATTAGAAAGAATACACTCAATGATAGCACATCAATTCAAAACTGCTCTCAAGATTTCATTAGTCATTCAATTTGTAAACTAGAACGATATGGTGACAGTTAAAGTTAATATTCTGAGCCTCTTGAGACTTGCCAATGTAGCACATTTACTGACTGGTATGAGCATCAGAAGATTAGATACAGAACACAGCATGAGAAGATTAGATACAGAACACAAGGAGAGAGAGTTCTCAACCAATATGAATTAGTGGTCGACATCACGAAGTGCATCCTAAGAAAGAAGAGCTTACATCGCTCAAAAAAATAAGATTTGCTCTGTTCCTTTGGCTTTTAGCCTCTGCACAGCACTGACCAAAAATTGTGGGGTTATTTTATTACATCTACAAAAATATACTTATTTGTCAATTGACTTAATATCCTTTCATTCAGTTCTAAGGATTTTATTCCGAATAAAATTTTATGAATCGTTACCCCTCATTGCAAAGACATGGCTAGTAGGAGTACGCTGATCCAACTAATGCGAAGATGAGTTTTACTTCAGGACTAACAAGGAGAGGCTACAGAGTGTAACTCTCAGATTTGATTCATCTTCTACCAGTGGAAAGTTTAGGTCAAAAAAAATACCATTTCGGAATTAGGGGCCAACGCCTCTTAGTTTAAGAGAAATAATTAATTAAAAATTACAAAAATGGGCCAATCTCAATAAATACTAGTAACTTCGCTCTTACGTACACAAGCAACCGTAGCCTAGGGGATAACGATTAGGACTTTCGATGCATGGTCTCGGGGTTCGAGACCGGCGTTGTTCAACTTTTTTTCTTGTGTAAGATTTCATTTTTCGTGCTAGTTTTTCTCCAATTTTTTGGAAAATAATTATTCACCGCAATTTTTATTTTTTTCACCCAGGATAATTATTATTAATCACTAGACCACTATTTTCCCCCATTTTCAGAAAATATTTATACACCGCTATTTGCGTATTTTATTCTCAACTTACACCCTCAAAAATCCCATGAATTTATTATTGTAAGTTTTAATCATTTTTCCTGCGTGAAGAAGATTATTGCGAGAGCTAAAGATAAAGAATATGTTTGCAGATAATAATAAAGTAACCCATCTTATTAGTTATTATTGGTACAGGCATATAGCATTGGAAGGTATGACCACGAAGAATAATTTCTGCGAGCTCCTCGCTCTGCATCTGCCCGTCGCTGGGTAGACACCCTCCACCTTTCAAAATTAGTATGAATTTCCAGCGCATTCTTTTGGATGATAATCGTCGAAGAAATACAGAAAACATAAATATTCATGGCACTAGGAGCAACATATAAATGAACGCTTGCCACAGTCGCAACGATTTATTTTAATTTCGTCTGTGAACGAAATTTCATTTACATTAAGAAATAATTCGCGCCGCTCGTAGCTATTTATATGCTGCTCCTATTGCCATGAATATTTATATTATCGTTTTTTTCGTACGATTACCATCCAAAGGAATGCGCGGGAAAAGCAAACTAGATATAAAGGGTGGAAGTGCAATTACGGCGGAATATCACTGCTTAAGGAATAGGCCAATGTCTACGGAGAGTGTCAATGCAGTGATGGACAGACGCGACTAATTTTCTTGAGGGAGTAGGTTGGGAATAAAATACGTAAATAGCGGTGTATAAATATTTTCTGAAAATGGGGGAAAATGGTCGTCTAGTGATTAAAAATAATTATCCTGCGTAAAAAAAATAAAAACTGCGGTGAATAATTATTTTCCGAAAAATTGGAGAAAAACTAGCACGAAAAATGAAATCTTACACAAGAAAAAAAGTTGAACAACGCCGGTCTCGAACCCCGAGCCCATGCATCGAAAGTCCTAATCGTTATCCCCTAGGCTACGGTTGCTTGTGAACGTAAGAGCGAAGTTACTAGTATTTATTGAGATTGGCCCATTTTTGTAATTTTTAATTAATTATTTCTCTTAAACTAACAAGGGGAAGGCACTACTGACCCCCAACCGATTTGGCTGAAACTTCGTAGAGATAATGTCCATGACGTCCGATTAACGAAAATATATACATATCAGGGCCAATACCCAGCCGTTTTTATTTTATTAATAAAAATAAGTTATTATTTCCCTAGTCACTGCTTAACTACCGTACACGGTAAAGGATCTCGTAGATAACGGTGTTGGCGGAGTGTCTAGCACGCTTGGCTGTAAATCTGAAGATCTGATGTTCGAGTACTTGTCCCGAAACTTTTTTTCATTTTTTCCCACATTTTCACTTTCATCATTTAAAGTATTTATTACCTAATTTCCTAATATTGCTTTAAGTTTAAATATCCATTTATTTCTAAATAAAATTCCTAATCACAATGATAGTATATATAACTATAAGCTAACTCTATTTCCTCATACCCGTGCATTTCGTCGACTTCATCGGGCCCCACCAGATCGTAATCTTCATGGAAGTTCATCTCGCCAAGCATATCCACAACACGTGTATAAATTTCTTGGGCCATTACAACACTACGGCCACATTCACTTTCGGGAACTTCTTTATCCGACATCAATCCATTTTTTCAGAGGAGTTTCATGCATCTTTCGCTGTTTCGTCGTCCAAAGGAGGAGACGTAAAAGATGTAGCATTTTTGCTTGTTACAGGATTCCCCGCTGAAGATGTTGAAGCAGTATATTCCATTTTTGAATCAGCAAAAACTGTAGTATGTTAGAAATACACTTCAAAACATACTAGTTAAAATGCTCACAATGCTCTGATGAAAGAAGTAACACTGATCTTGTAGCACCTGAGATCGCTCCTATCTGATCCTTTTCCAAATGCTTTCAAAGAATTTTTCGACAATGTCATGATTGTGAAACAATACGTGCAAGACAATAAGTTTCTTTTCATTGTTTAATCATGGGGAGGACAATAATAAATCGCTTTACAATGAAAAATTTATTAACGAGGAAAACCAACTGCTATGTACGCTACAAATAATTCTTCAAAACTGCACATCAGTATATTAAAAATATTAACTATTAAAAAATAAAAATATATAGCATTATTAAGAAATAAGCATTTAAAATGAAAGTGAAAATGTGGGAAAAAATGAAAAATAATTTCGGAACAAGGACTCCAACAACATACCTTGACATTTACAGCAAAGCGCATTAACGGCTATGCTAGCGCCGCCTATGAAAAGCAACGTTACTGTGTATGGTAGCTAAGCAGTGACTAGAGAAATAATAACTTATTTTTATTAATAAAATAAAAACGGCTGGGTATTGGCCCTGATATGTATATATTTTCGTTAATTGGACGTCATGGACATTATCTCTACGAAGTTTCAGCAAAATCGGTTGGGGGTCAGTAGGGCCTTCCCCTTGTAAGAGGCGTTGGCCCCTAATTCCGAAATGGTATTTTTTTTTTATCTAAACTTTCCACTGGTAGAAGATGAATCAAATCTGAGAGTTACACTCCGTAGCCTCTCCTTGTAAGTCATCATGAGAAGGGGAATAGGAGACTGCTAGAGTTGATTCACTCTCATTCTCATTCATTGTATCCATGCGATGTTATTCATAAACAGATCTTGAGTGCCACGACGTCTGTGTTTAGAAGGGATAAAGAAAGTGAGAAGAGACTCTCAGCAACTGCGTCGCAAGGAGAACGAATAAGAATGAAGCAGCCAGCTGAATGATTACATAGAACTCGACAGTGTTATTTGAACGGAGTTGAAGTGAGCACTAAAAGAAGTTAACAAGAGTTAAAAATTTGTGTATAATAAACTTTTATTTATTCTTCGTGCAATAATGCATAAACTTATTGAAATATAATTTTGTAAAAACTAATTCATAACAAATGTACTATAGCATGAATATTCCGTAAATTACAAGTAAATCCGATTATTAGGTAAAAAGTTATAAATGTTTACAATGAACTACATCAAAAATGGCCATTTAAATTAAATACCCGCTGGCCATATGATTGACGGGTATTTAAATCTAGACCGGTTCTGAAGCCTTAAAAAGGCTGGAATATGTAACCGAGTAAGGGAGAAAAGATAGGATGAAAAAACTTGTTCTTTCACATCCCTAAACATTATACATGAGAATTTAGGATGGCCATGTTAATCAATAATATTCCACCATAATTCTTATTGAAAACTCACTATTTTATCATCTTGAAGGAGATCCCAAATAAGAGTACTGCCAGGTCGACACACATCATCAGCTTTGAAACTAGAGAAAAGCCCTCGTGGTACAATACCAGGGTGATCTACTGCCAAACTTGCTGGCATTCTGGGGCAGAAATGCGGATGGAAAGCTACAACACCACCCTGATGAGAAATGTGAGAGCCCATATGAACCTGAAAGAAAAATTGGTACAACATACATTGTAGAAACTTTCTCATACACTAATGCATCATTTAGTTATCTTTCGAAAATGAAAATCGCATCAGCCAGTTTTTACAAAATCCAACTTTTGTTAAATTTGCCCAAGAATAAACTATCCTTATATTCATTCATTGAGAAAAATGAAATATGTCGAATTATTGCCGATGTAATATATAGACGCTTCTTACACATGATATATACAGTGGAACCCGTTTAAGATGTTCTTGCTTAAGATGTTTTCCTGACTAAGATGTTCAAATCTTTCGGTCCCAAAAATTTCCTCATAAGAACAACGTAATTTTTTCCCGTTTAATATGTTTCTGTTTAAAATGTTTTCCCGCCTAAGATGGTCATAACGAACCTTAAAAAATGGAAATGTACCTGTTTTATATGTTTTTGACTACATTTTACATGACTCGTCCACCCAAATGTTTCAAGTATACATATGCCAGAAACTTTAATTTCATTTCTTACATAAAAAATGAATGCGATTTTCACATTCCCGTGAGCATTTTTCATATTAGTCGAAATGTAATTTTTCTCTAAATATTTTTAAAACTTTTCTATAAAAAGAAATCTAATATCCCAGTCATTCATTCATTTTGGAATGGAACACCTTGCCACCTAATATTGTTTCTATGAAATAACATTACAATGAACACATTATGCCAAGTGACGGCACAGAACAGACGAAACAGCTGACAAACTCGAAGCGACAAGCTCAACAGGCTAACTTACGAAGCGGTAAAATTTTAAAGAGGGAAATCACTGGACGCGACGTTTCAAATAATTACAAAAAAACCATCAACTTATATTCCGGTCAGTTTTGTAATTTCCTATGTTATTTAGTTTTTGGCTCTGACCATTCAGTTACGATAGCGAGTTCGAAGTATTCATAGTGTTCTGTGTGTTTGTGGCTGTGTCGTAGATTTCCTTTTTTAAATTCAGTTTATTAACCCAAGTATATTATTTTTGAATAGGGATGTCATCTAAAAAGGGAATTAAAAGAAAACCACTTTCACTAAATGAAAAACTGGAGATTATAAGTAAAGTAGATGCCAATCGAAACTGTACGCGTGTGAAGATGGCAACATGACTTAATATTCCCGTATCTACGCTCAATAACATCATGGGGAAATAAATACTGAACGATTCCCTTGTTCAGCAACTAAGTCGAAAGAAGATGAAATCTGCAAAAAACGAGAAACTGGAAAGTGTGTTGTTAGAATGGTTTAAACAAATGCGTGCGTTAAACCTTCCTATTGGTGGAACTGTTATACGAGAAAAAGCGGAAGAGATAGCTCTTAAAATGAATTTGGAATTCACTGCATCAAACGGATGGATTGACCGGTTCAAAAAACGTGCAGGACTCGTTTATAAGACAATTAGTGGTGAGTCAAAAAGTGTAAATACTGAAAAAGTTGAAGCAGGGAAGGCTGCTGTACTTCCTAGACTAATGGAGAAGTACAACGAGAAAGATACAGTTAATGCAGATGAATTTGGGTTATTTTTTAATTTGCTCCCAGAGAAAACGTTTGCTTTTAAAAGAGAAAATTGCAATGGGGGAAAACGAAGCAAAGAGTGACAGTTCTAGTGTGTACCAATATGGATGGATCTGAAAAGCTGCCACTAGCAGTCATTGGAAAGTCTAAAAATCCAAGATGTTTCAAAAATGTTAAGTCCCTCCCATGCACCTATCAGCATAATAAATCTGCATGGATGACATGTAAAATCTTTGAAGAATTTATGACATGTTTAGATAGAAAAATGGCATCAAGGAACTGAAAAATTGTTTTATTTGTAGATCAATGTGCAGCTCATCCTAAGGATGTTCACCATCTGAAAAATGCGCATTTAGAATTTCTTCCAGCCAACTCCACATCTGTACTTCAGCCCTTGGACCAAGGCATTATAAAAGTCTTAAAAGAAAGATTTCGAAAGTGCCTTGTGTATAAGCTATTCCGCAATTTAAGCGGCAATATAAACAAAAACAAATTTTCCTCGCTGGAAGAAGTATCTTTCCTGGAGGCATCTTGGGAGACAGTGCCTCCTGAGGTTATAAGAAATTGCTTTCGGAAAGCAGGATTTGGAGATACATGCTCAGAAAGTGAAGAGGTGGAGGAGGAAAGAGTGGATGATGACGTATGGAACGTTCTTCAGGAAAAGCTTGATTTCAATGCCACATTTGAGGATTACATCAATGCAGATGCCAATCTCGTACCTTGTGGGGTTAAAAGTGTTGAGGAACTTTGTCATGAAGATGATTCAGGAACAGAAGAAGATGAAAATGAAGACCTACACAAATCAGTGCCAACTTGTGCTGAAGCTATACAAAATTTAGAAGAGTACAAGAGATTTCTTGTTAGCATCCCTGATGTACCTAGCTCAATAATGCAAAAATTAAGAGACTTAGAAAATTTTACTTTAAAAGCATTTGAGAAAAATATTAAGCAGAGTACACTGGACAGTTTTTTCAAAAAATGAAGTTATTTTTCTACTTTCCTTTGCAAATTTAATAAAATCTTTGTAAGTGCAATTACTATATGGTTCCTAATTAGAAAATATTTCATTATTTATTTAAAATGATTTAAAATAAAGTTAATAAATGTTAACACCTATGTATGATTTTTGGAAAGTATCAAAACATTAAATTCTATCCCCTCCCTTCAAAAATTTCAATTAAAAGTAAATTTGGTTCTACCCTTTTACGATGCTTTCCTGCTTAATATGTTCAAATCACTTGGTCCCTTGAAAAACATCTTAAGAGGGTTCCACTGTATATATATATATCGTGTGTAAGAAGCGTCTTTATATTATAGATATAGGAGGATACAAAATTATGAGGCACTTCCAGATGTGCCAGAAACTTGAAATTTGGTAGGTTATAGGTTTTTGGTCACAACCGAAGGAAAAAATCCGAAACTTGCAAAATTCCTATTTTGGCCCCTTTTTGCCCCAGTTTTGGCCCATAAGAAAGCACGTATTTTGGTTTGGAGGTTTTATATTTGCATTTTAAAATATTTACCTTCAAGATTCGAAATCGAGACAAAGTGTCGGATAGGATATAAATTGTAGTTTCTTATTTTTGAAGAAAGAATGCAAATCCGAGTAGAATTAGCGCATATTTATAGTTTTTATCACAAAAAAGTGGTAATTTTTCTGGATCCAACAACAGGCTGCCTAGGCAACCAGCCTAATCCTTTCATATGGGTAAGCTTTTAATGGGAATCAGACGCTTATATTTTAATGCCGTTAATGTTAAATTGTACCTAATGAGGGAAATCCAATATTGATATAATCCCCATTTTTGGGGCTCTTTTGCCCCAATATTGTTCCATACAAGAAAAAAATTATGAGGCAGCGCCATATGACCTAGAGACTTGAAATTTGGCAGGACTATAAAAATTTCATTGCAACCAAAGATAAAATAAAATACTGCGAAAATTCCAAATTTTAAGGGCGGTTTTGAACCATTTATGCCCCATACCAATGTGAATATTATAAGGCACTTCTTAATGAGATACAAACTTGAAATTTGGCAGAGTTATAGCTTTTCAGTTAAACAGAAGGAAGAAATTCGATTTTGTAAAAATTGAAAAACTTAAGGACTGTCTTGCCCTATTATTGCCCTATAGAAGGATTAAAATTATAATGCACTTCTAAATGAGCTACAAACTTGAAATTTGGTACGGATATATGATTTTGTACAAAATCGATTGGGAATAATTTGAATTTGTAGAAATGCTAAAATTTAAAAATGCTTGCAGAATGCAAGCACACATTAACTACTGTGTGTGTGTGTGTACACACACACACACATATATATATACACACACACACAGGAGGATACAAATTTATGAGGCACTTCCAGCTGTGCTAGAAACTTGAAATTTGGTAGGATTATGCATAAATGTGTCTCTCCAACACCCCAGCGGCTCTACTTCCGGTAAGTGTTCACTGGGTTTCCTTCAACACCTAGTTGCCCTAAATACATACGCACGCATGCATGCACACACACACACACACACATATATATATATATGCTTAAGGAAAAGGAAAGGTAATAATAAAGGTAGCAACAAGGTGTTGGAGGAAGCCCAGTGGACACTTACCTAGATTGAGGAGCCGCTGGGGATGCTGAGGACACACGAAAAACACAAAAAAAACCAAATGACACAAATATGGAGCTTTCGGGCTGACGCCCTTCTTCAGTGTCGGAGAGACATATACTTTATAAAGTGACACACTGGGGGGATATGGGAAGGGGGATAGGTAATGAGAGGAGTTCGGGGATAGGAGGAGATGGATAGGAGGGATGGCCATTAGGGTTATCAGAGGTTAAGAGCAGGTGGGGAGAAAGAGTCAAAGAGAAAGATGTAGGCCAACTCCCACCGTCGAAGTAGAGGAGCGGGGATGTCATCCGGTAGGGAGAGGATAATCCTTACATATATATATAACTATACTATATAGACGACTCTTACGCATGATATATATATATATATACTAGTCAATATGTGCTTGCATTCTGCAAGCATTTTTAAATTTTAGCATTTTTACAAATTCAAATTATTCCCAACTGATTTTGTACGTAATCATATAACCGTGTCAAATCTGGAGTTTGTAGCTCATTTAGATGTGCCTTATAATTCTAATCCCCATATAGAGCAATTATGGGGCAAAACAGCCCCTAACATTATGAATTTTTACAATCAGATTTTTTCTTTCTGTTGTAACTAAAAACCCATAATTCTGCCAAATATCAAGTTTGCATCTCATTAGGAAGTGCCTTATAATTTTCACACTCATATGGGGCCAAAAACCGGTAAAACCGCCCCTTAAAAAATAGATTTTTGCAATTTTATAATTTTATCTCAGGTTGCAATGAAATTTCTATAATCATGCCAAATTTGAAGTCTCTAGGTCCTATGCAGCTGCCTCACATTTTTTGTTCTCGTATGGAGCAATACTGGGGCAAAAAAGCTCCAAAAATGCGAATTATATAAATATCGGATTTCCTTCATTAGGCATAGTTTAACATTAATAACATTAAAATATAAGCCTCTGATTCCCATTAAATGCTTACCCATATGAAAGCATTAAGCCTGTTTCCTAGGAAGCCTATTGTTAGACCCAGAAAAATTACCACTTTTTTGCGATAAAAACTATACATTTACGCAAATACTACTCGGATTTGAATTCAGTCTTCAAAAATAAGGAGAATTATGGGTTTTTAGTTAGGAAGGAATCTGATATTGTAAAAATTCAAAGTCTTAGGGCATCTTTTGGTCTATTACTGCACCATACGAGGAATAACATTCCTTCTAACTTCTAAATAAGCTACAATGTTGAAAATTGTTAGGGTTATATTATTTTGTACAACATCGATTGGGAATAATTTGAAATTGTAAAAATGCTAAATTTGGGGGGATTACAATTGAGAATGAGAAAAAGAGAGAAGAGAGCAAGACGGAAGATGGAGAGAGAGATGCAGGTCATCTGGGCGAAACGAAGCCGAGCAAAAATAAGAAAATTAACTAAATATCAAATTATACAAGAACTATAAATGTAAATAGTGATACATTGTTTCTGAGTAATCGTGTTTGAGAATTGTTTAGAGAACTATGCTTATAATATTGTCCTTCCAGGCCCCCCAGTGCCTCAGCGCCCTAGGCAGCTACCTGGCTCGCCTGTACCGTGGGCCGGCCCTTCCAGTACATACATACATACATATATATATATATTTGTAACGGCCACAATACTAAACTTAAACAAAATTTTCAATGTTAATTGTCACCGGAACATTATTCCCTAACTTTCTTAAAATTTTCAGCTTTCTTTGCTCTTCAGAATGTACATAAACTTTATTCAATTTATTTAACATTTAAGAGATTATTACGGTCGAACGAATAAAAATTTACAAATTTCTATAATCCCGTTTTCATTATGTGGCAAATTCTACCAATGGAAAAAATTTCAGCTTCATAGCTCATTTAGAAATACCTAAACCATGAAAAGTTAGTAAATAGTTTATAATATTTAACGGCCAAGAAAATACATATTGTTGCAATTTTTCCTCTGATTATTTTTTTTTATTCAATTATGTATTAAATTTCAGCTCAAACTATTGTAGTTTGCACTGGAAATTTGTATGCCCTCTATATTCTAAGTAAGGTCCATCAATATATAATGAAGAAGCATTTTTAAATTGTAGGATTTTTACAATTTCGAATTATTCGCTGCCTACTTTTAAAAAAATCATGTAAGCGTGTCAAATTTAAAGTTTGTAGATCATTTAGAAGTGCCTTACAATTTTTTTCCTCGTATGGGGCAATAATGGGGCAAAACAGCCATAACGTTACGAATTTTTACAATATCGGATTTATTCCTTCTGTGGTAACTAAAAACCCATAATTCTGACAAATTTCAAGTTTGTATCTCATTAGGAAGTGCCTTATAATGTTCACATTTGTATAGGGTAGAAATGGGGCAAAACGGCACCTAAAAATTTGAATTTATGCTATTTTTTTATTTTATCTTCGGTTAGAATGAACTTGCTATAATGGTGCCATATTTCAAGTCTATAGTTCATATGGAGCTGCCTCTTCTTTTTGTTCTCGTATGGAGCAATACTAGGCAAAAGAGCTCAAAAAAAGAGGATTATTGCAATATAGCATTACCTTCATTAACCATAGTTTAGCAATAAAGGCATTAAAATATAAGCCTCTGATTCCCATTAAAAGCTTACCCATATGAAAGGATAGAGCTTGTTACCAAGGAAGCCTTTTGTTAGACCCAGAAAAATTACCACATTTTTGCGATAAAAACTATAAATTTACACTAATTCTACTCGGATATGAATTCTGTCTTCAAAAATAAGAAACTACATTTATATCCTATCCGACAGCTTAAGTCTCGCGTTCGTATCTTGACAGGAAGTAATTTTAAAATGCAAATATAAAAACCTCTGCACCAATTTACATGCTTTCTTATGGGCAAAAAATGGGGCAAAAAGGGGCCAAAATGGCACCTCAAAATAGGAATTTCAACAGTTTCGGATTTTTTCCTTTGGTTGTGACTAAAAACCTATAATCCTACCAGCACATCTGGAAGTGCCTCATAATTTTGTATCCTCCTATATATATATATATATATATATATATGATATATATATATATCATGTGTAAGAAGCATCTATATATTATAGATATATATACTAGTCAATATGTGCTTGCATTCTGCAAGCATTTTCAAATTTTAGCATTTTTATAAATACAAATTATTCCCAATCGATGTTGTACATAATCATATAACCATGTCAAATTTGGAGTTTGTTGCTCATTTAGAAGTGCCTTATAATTTTAATCCTCGTATGGGGCAATAATGGAACAAAACAGTCCCCGACGTTTTGAATTATTACACACTCAGATTTCTTCCATCTGTTGTAACTAAAAACCAATAATTCTGCCAAATTACAAGTTTGTATCTCATTAAGAAATGCCTTATAATTATCACACTCGTATGGGGCCGAAAAGGGGCAAAACCACACATTAAAAATTTGAATTTTTGCAATTTTACAATTTCATCTTAGTTTGCCATGAAAATTCTATAATCGTGCCAAATTTCAAGTCTCTGGGTCCTATGCAGTTGCATCGCCTTTTTTGTTCTCGAATTAGGGATATGTGGGGCAAAACAGCCCCAAAAATGAGGATTATATCAATATCCGATTTCCTTCATTAGGTGTAGTTAAACATTAACAGCATTAAAATAAAAGCCTCTGATTCCCATTAAAAGCTTACCCATATGAATGGATAGAGCTTGTTACCAAGGAAACCTATTGTTAGACCCAGAAAATTGGCAATTTTTTGCGATAAAAACTATAAAATTAAGCTTATTCTACTCGGATTTGCATTCCGTCTTCAAAAATAAGAAACTACAATTTATATCCTATCCGACTGTTTAAGTCTCGAGTTTGTATCTTGACGTGAAGTAATTATAAAATGCAAATATAAAAACCTCTACACCAATTTACATGTTTTCTTATGGGCAAAAAATGGGGCAAAAAGGGGCCAAAAAAACCCTTCAAAATAGTAATTTCGACAGTTTAGGATTTTTTCCTTCGGTTGTGACCAAAAACCTATAATCCTACAAATTTCAAGTTTCTGGCACATCTGGAAGTGCCTAATAATTTTGTATCCTCATATATATATATCTATATATATAGACGCTTCTTACACATGATATATATATTATATCTATAATATATAGATGCTTCTTACACATGATATATATATTATATATATATATATATATACTAGTTGTTATGTGCTTGCATTCTGCAAGCATTTTCAAATTTTAGCATTTTTACAAATTCAAATTACTCCCAAGCGATGTTGTACATAATCATATAACCATGTCAAATTTGGAGTTTGTTGCTCATTTAGAAGTGCCTTATAATTTTAATCCTCGTATGGAGCATTATAGGAGCAAAACAGCCCCTAACATTAAGAATTATTACACTCTCAGATTTTTTCCATCTGTTGTAACTAAAAACCCATAATTCTGACAAATTTCAAGTTTGTATCTCATTAAGAAGTACCTTATAATTATAACATTCGTATGGGGCCGAAAAAGGGCAAAACCACACATTAAAAATAGGAATTTTTGCACTTTTACAATTTTATCTTAGTTTGCCATAAATATTCTATAATCGTGCCAAATTTCAAGTCTCTAGGTCCTATGCAGCTGCCTCACATTTTTTGTTCTCGCATGGGTCCGAAAAGGGGCAAAACCGCCCTTTAAAAATGAGAATTTTTGTAATTTTATAATTTTATCTTAGGTTGCAATGAAATTTCTATAACCGTGCCAAATTCAAGTCTCTGGGTCCTATGCAGTTGCATCGCCTTTTTTGTTCTCGAATGGGGCAATAATGGGGCAAAACAGCCCCAAAAATGAGGATTATATCAATATCGGATTTCCTTCATTAGGTGTAGTTTGACATTAACAGCATTAAAATATAAGCCTCTGATTCCCATTGAAAGCTTACCCATATGAAAGATTGAGCTTGTTACCAAGGAAACCTATTCTTAGACCCAGAAAAATTAGCAATTTTTTGCGATAAAAACTATAAAATTAAGCTAATTCTACTCGGATTTGCATTCCGTCTTCAAAAATTAGAAACTACAATTTATATCCTATCCGACAGTTTAAGTCTCGAGTTCGTATCTTGACGGGAAGTAATTTTATAAAATGTAAATATAAAAACCTCTGCACCAATTTACATGTTTTCTTATGGGCAAAAAATGGGGGGAAAATGTGCCAAAATAGCCCCTCAAAATAGGAATTTTGCCAGTTTCCGATTTTTTCCTTTGGTTGTGACTAAAAACCTATAATCCTACCAAATTTCAAGTTTCTGGCACATCTGGAATTGCCTCATAATTTTGTATCCTCATATATATATATATAATATATCATGTGTAAGAAGCATCTATATATTATAGATATGAGGATACAAAATTATGAGGCACTTCCAGATGTGCCAGAAACTTGAAATTTGGTAGGATTATAGGTATTTAGGTCACAAACAAAGGAAAAAATCTGAAACTGTCGAAATTACTATTTTGAAGGGCTATTTTGGCCCCTTTTTGCCCCATTTTTTGCCCATAAGAAAACATGTAAATTGGTGTAGAGGTTTTTAATTTGCATTTCATAATTACTTCCCGTCAAGATACGAACTCGAGACTTTAACTGTCGGATAGGATATAAATTGTAGTTTCTTATTTTTGAAGACGGAATGCAAATCCGAGTAGAATTAGCTTAATTTTATAGTTTTTATCGCAAAAAATTGTTAATTTTTCTGGGTCTAACAATAGGTTTCCTTGGTAACAAGCTCAATCCTTTCATATGGGTAAGCTTTCAATGGGAATCAGAGGCTTATATTTTAATGCTCTTAATGTGAAACTACACCTAATGAAGGAAATCCGATATTGATATAATACTCATTTTTGGGGCTGTTTTGCCCCATTATTGCCCCATTCGAGAACAAAAAAGGCGATGCAACTGCATAGGACCCAGAGACTTGAAATTTGGCACGGTTATAGAAATTTCATTGCAAACTAAGATAAAATTGTAAAATTGCAAAAATTCCTATTTTTAATGTGTGGTTTAGCACTTTTTCGGCCCCATACGAATGTGATAATTATAAGGCACTTCTTAATGAGATACTTGAAATTTGGCAGAATTATAGGTTTTTAGTTACAACAGATGGAAAAAATCTGAGAGTGTAATAATTCTTAATGTTAGGGGCTGTTTTGCTCCATTATTGCTCCATACGAGGATTATAATTATAAGGCACTTCTAAATGAGCAACAAACTCCAAATCTGATATGGTTATATGATTATGTACAACATCGATTGGGAATAATTTGAATTTGTAAAAATGTTAAAATTTGAAAATGCAAGCACATATTAACTAGTATATATATATGAGGATACTAAATTATGAGGCACTTCCAGATGTGCCAGAAACTTGAAATTTGGTAGGATTATAGGTTTTTGGTCACGACCGGAGGAAAAAATCCAAAACTGTCGAAATTACTATTTTGAAGGGCTATTTGGCCCCTTTTTGCCCCATTTTTTGCCCATAAGAAAACATGTAAATTGGTGTAGAGGTTTTTTTATTTGCATTTTAAAATTACTTCCCGTCAAGATACAAACTCGAGACTTAAATTGTCGGATAGGATATAAATTGTTGTTTCTTATTTTTGAAGACGGAATGCAAATCCGAGTAGAATTAACGTAAATTTATAGTTTTTATCTCAAAAAGTAGTAATTTATCTGGGTCTTACAATAGGTTTCCTTGGTAACAAGCTCTATCCATTCATATGGGTAAGCTTTTAATGGTAATCAGAGGTTTATATTTTAATGCTGTTAATGTTAAACTACACCTAATGAATGAAATCCAATATTGATATAATCCTCATTTTTGGGGCTGTTTTGCCCCATTATTGCCCAATTCGAGAACAAAAAAGGCGATGCCGCTGCGTTGGAACCAGAGACTTGAAATTTGGCACGGTTATAGAAATTTCATTGCAACCTGAGAATATTACAAAATTACAAAAATTCTCATTTTTAAAGGTCGGTTTTGTCCCTTTTCGGCCCCATGCGAGAACATAAAATGCGAGGCAGCTGCATAGGACCTGGAGACTTGAAATTTGGCACGATTAGAGAATTTTCATGGCAAACTAAGATAAAATTATAAAATTGCAAAAATTCCTATTTTTAATGTGTGGTTTTGCCCCTTTTCGGCCCCATACGAGTGTGATAATTATAAGGCACTTCTTAATGAGATACAAACTTAAAATTTGGCAGAATTATGGGTTTTTAGTTACAACAGATGGAAAAAATCTGAGAGTGTAATAACTCATAATGTTAGTGGCTGTTTTGCTCCATTATTGCCCTATACGAGGATTAAAATTATAAGGCACTTCTAAATGAGCAACAAACTCCAAATTTGACATGGTTATATGATTATGTACAACATCATTTGGGAATAATTTGAATTTGTAAAAATGCTAAAATTTAAAATGCTTGCAGAATGCAAGCACATATTAACTAGTATGATATATATGATAAATCTATAATATATAGATGCTTCTTACACATGATATATCATATATATAGGAGGATACAAAATTATGAGGCACTTCCAGATGTGGTAGAAACTTGAAATTTGGTAGGAGTATAGGTTTTTGGTCACAACCGAAGGAAAAAATCCGAAACTGTCGAAATTCCTATTTTAAGGGGCGATTTTGGCCCCTGTTTGCCCATAAGAAAGCATGTAAATTGGTGCAGAGGTTTTTATATTTACATTTTAAAATTACTTCTCATCAAGATACGAACTCGAGACTTAAACTGTCGGATAGAATATAAATTGTAGTTTCTTATTTTTGAGACAGAAGTCAAATCCGAGTAGAATTAGCTTAAATTTATAGTTTTTATCGGGAAAATGTGGTAATTTTTCTTGGTCTAACAATAGGCTTCCTAGCAACAGGCTTAATGCTTTCATATGGGTAAACTTTTAGTAGGAATCAGAGGCATATATTTTAATGCCTTTAATTTTAAACTATGCCTAATGAAGGAATTCCGATATTGTAATAATTCCTTTTTTTGGGGCTGTTTTGCCCCTGTATTGCTCCATATGAAAATAAAAATTATGAGGCAGCTCCATATGAGGTATAGACTTGAAATTTGGCCTGGTTATATAAATTTTATTGTAACTGAAGATAAAATAAAACACTGCGAAAATTCCAAATATTAAGGGCGGTTTTGCGCCATACCAGTGTGAAAATGGTTCGGCAATTCTTAATGAGATACAAACATCAAATTAGGCAAAATTATGGGTTTTTAGTTACAACAGAAAGGCGAAATCCAATATCTTTAAAATTCGAAATCTTAGCCACTGTTTTGTCAAATAATTGTCCTATGCGACGAATAAAATTATAATGCACTTCTAAATGAGCTACAAAGTTGAAATTAGATACAGTTATATGATTTTGTTCAAAATTCATTGGGAATAACTTTAAATTGTCAATATGCTAAACTTTAAAAATGCTTGCAGTATGCAAGCACACATTAACTAGTATATATATATATATCATGTGTAAGAAGCGTCTATATATTATAGATATATATATATATGAGGATACAAAATTATGAGGCACTTCCAGATGTGCCAGAAACTTGAAATTTGGTAGGATTATAGGTTTTTGGTCACAACCGAAGGAAAAAATCCGAAACTGTCGAAATTCCTATTTTGGCCCCTTTTTGCCCCATTTTTTGCCCATAAGAAAGCATGTAAATTGGTGCAGAGGCTTAAACTATCGGATAGGATATAAATTGTAGTTTCTTATTTTTGAAGACAGAATTAAAACCCGAGTAGAATTAGCATAAATTTATAGTTTTTATCGCAAAAAAGTGGTAATTTTTCTGGGTCTAACAATAGGCTTCCTAGGCAAGAGTCTCAATCCTTTCATATGGGTAAGCTTTTAATGGGAATCAGAGGCTTATATTTTAATGCCTTTAATGTTAAACTATGCCTAATGGAGGAAATCCTATATCGTAATAATCCTCATTTTTGGAGCTCTTTTGCCCCAGTATTGCTCCATACGACTACAGAAGTGATGATGCAGCTCCATATAACCCAGAGACGTGAAATTTGGCCTGGTTATAAAACCTTTATTGCAACCGAAGATAAAATAAAACTGCGAAAATCCCAAATTTTAAGGGCGGTTTTGCCCTATTTATGACCCATACCAGTGTGAAAATAATATGGCAATTCTTAATGAGATGCAAACATGAAATTTTGCAGAATTATGGATTTTTAGTTACAACAGAAAGAAGAAATTCGATACCGTGAAAATTCTTAATATTAGCAACTGTATAGCCACATAATTGTCCTATGCAACGAGTAAAATTATAATGCACTTCTAAATGAGCTACAATGTTGAAATTTGATACGAATATATGATTTTGCACAAAATTGATTGGGAATAATTTGAAATTGTAAAAAGGCTAAACATCAAAAATACTTGCAGAATGCAAGCACACATTAACTAAACTACGTACCAAACTTAATGATCGCTAAGATGGCGTCCAAATATGAGGGCGTACCCTTCGTCAACTAATCAGAGGCATCCGGCGTTGCCGCCTCATTGGTTTCTGCTCAGGGACCCTTTCTAGTTGCGTAGCAGATTTTGGTGGAGGCGGTAGGGTTTATTGTGTGAGAGATGTCTGAGCGAAAATCTGTGAGACGTGTTCTTCAGAGTTCCGCGCGGAATTTAGTTTTAAGTGTACGAAATTACTTCGAGAGGGAGAAAAGTAATGGTGGATCGTTACTTGCTATTTCGAAGGCTGTAAAAAGATCAGCTGCTGCCCCTAACTTGGGAACGGCTACAGTCAGAAGAATAACCAACGAGAAGTATTCTCAGGAAAACCGTAGTAGAACACACAAAGAAAGTTATTTAGGAGGCTTGGATTAAAGAAGGAATATTGGAAGAGGGAATTCAAGAAATTATAATAGCATTGACCTCAAGTTCGGATTCGAATACTAGCAGTGATGTCAATATTAGCGATGATAACGTTGAACTGGAAGAATTAGGAGTTTCACCTTTGTAGAAGGTAACTATAAAAATAATAAAAATTATAGAAATTATTTATATTTGTTTCATCCTGTTTAAATACTAAGGAAGGTAGGTATTGATTGAATAATTACTCTTTGTTTAAAAAATTAAGTGTAAAATTAGATAATTACTAATATGCTGTATTGTTTTGCCATTTACTCATACAAATATCTCTCTTTTTTTGAACAGCTTCAATTGAACACTGTCAATCAGTCAACAATTTGTCTCCTGATTTAAATATATCTTAATGTTTTAATAGGTAAGAAGGTAAGGTGAATGATGAGTTATAATTTCCTCTTGACTTCTTATTAATAAGTTAAATTTTCAGTCTATGCCAAGTTGATCAGTTCCTCCATGGTGCCTTTGCCCAAATTTCCAGCTGCTAATTAATTTCCACAATGTAAGTATTTTGGAGTATTACATTACCACACTATTAAATGAGTGTTTTGCAATTCATTCTGCTATTCCTCTCTTTTTTGCAGAACCAGTTAATTCCAACCAATGTTCATACTTAAGTTTGATTATAAGTATTAATTCATAAGTTATGTTAAGGCAATGCTAATAATACAAATAATCTGTAATGATATAACTAAAACTTTCATCAATTAATTAAGACATATTAATTAATTTTATATGGTGAAAAGTCTTTCATTTAAAAAAAATTTCATTCTTTTCTGCAAGAAAAGTATATGATTCTGTTACATGCCTTAGTTATCTCTTATGTGCAGTTTTGAATTCTTCCATGGCTTGCTGTAATCCCTACGCTTCAAATGTGCATACATTTATTTGCATGTGTCAGTGCCTACTGAAAATCCCTGTAGTGTGTGTTCATCCATCTATCCCACAGTGCTTTTACTCCCATTTTTAGTGATAGTCTTGCCATTTCATACTCAAATCATGTGTGTGCTTCAGCTTATAATGGTTTACTTATTCAGTGCCGTTTCTACCAAATGTGGTTCTCCCTATTATCCTTATTAAAGTGTAAATTGTAATTTATTTGTATAGGGTCAGTGTCTGCTTGAAATCCCTGAAGTGTGAATGTGTTTCTCCCTCTATCCCACAGTGCTTTTCCCTTTTTAGTGCTATAGTTTTTATATTTCATGCTCAAAGCATGTAAGTGCTTCATCTTCTTTATAAGGACTTAGCTTATTAAAGTTGAAATTGCAATATATTTGTATAGTGGCAGGTTAGTGCCTGTGTGTACATGAAAGTGATGGATTTAAATAACTTTAAGGCAAGTGAAGATAAGTGATTATTTCAAAGGTATTTTTGTCTTAACTTTTCTCATTATTATGCATTTCCACTTTATTTTATTACTTACTGTTCATGCTTAGTATATAATTCCATTTCTCTTTATTTTATATCCTAAAATTGCTTCTCTTATTTTTACTTCATCTATTTACAAATAACCTAAATTTTATATGTAGCTACTCTATTTTTAATTCACTCTGTCTCTCTACCTATCATTATATTTCAATAGTGACATTGATGTGGCTATGATTAATCTAATGTCATATGTTTTTCAGGCAGTTATATTACTTTCTTCTTTTTATGAAATTCAGCAATAATAATATGCTGACAAAAACGGTTATTTTATTCTAGTGTTGATCTTACTATTTATGTGCACAATTTAATCGTGTTTATTGTTATGTTTTCTAACCACTGCTTCTTTTGCAGCTCTCTATATCTTAGTTTACCTCAGGTTTCGCAGTTTTTTCACATCCCTCTTCTTGCGGCCGTTTTTCTGCAAATGGGGTTTTTGCCTTACTGGTTTTTCCCTGTAAAAATGTTCAATTTGTTTGCAGTTTTAAATATATTAAGTAATTTTACTACTTTGAATTTCTTTAATATTCCCATATTCATGCAAACGTTTACTCTGAATCACAGTGTATATAATATGTAATGGTTTATTGTCTTTGGAATAAGTAAAAGTACCTACTCAATGAGAAGCGTTATTTTTATTCCTTTATCCAATCATGATTTCCTAATAATATGATAATTATTAACTTATGTGTTTGCTTTAATTTGTGTAATGTATTTGTTATATTATAATATTAATAACAACAGAAGTAAGAAAATACTCGAAATGTTATTCTTCTGTAATCCAACTGCTACCTTTAAGAATATTTTGCTCTTCTTCTTGATGTGGTCTATTAACTATTTGCAATTATATAGAGTTGATTGTTAATAATAAAAATAAATAGATGAAATTAAATATTGCGTATTTATTCCTACTCCACACCCTCTTCCCTTTCATGATGCATATTGTACTACTTGGTTTTTTTAAATTAATAGTTCAATAAGACCTAAACTTTTAGAATGCTGCGTCTTTACAACCTATGGCTAAAATTTCTGTATTTTCGGCAATACGAGATAGGATACGGAAAATATGGCAGTATTTTCATCTGGCTGAAATGTTACGAGATGGTTCTACGCAGTTCTACCGTTATATACTTAACAGCTGCTTGAAAGCAGAAGCAAATAACTGTGAGAACGGAACATATGTTGTGGTTATACATGTGGTCCCTTAGAAATCCCACACCATTCTTTTCCCTCGTCCTTCCCTCCTTGTGTTTATTATACTACCTGCTCCGACATTTGCCATTCGCATACCAAATAGTCTCATCTTCCTGCTAACTTTTTTTCTACGTATTCTCAAAAATGTAAAATATAACATCCTTTTCTCTTATCTGTCATTTAAGCAGAGAATATTCGATATTGTTTAAATGACAATCATATAAAATAGGTACACTATAACGTGGAAAATATTTTATATCTACTTATGAAAGATAACGTAGGAAGTAATATATTCGTAGTTACTAAGATAATATTACCAAACGTAAATACTCGTAATTTCATTTTATGTAGCTTTAAATGTTAAAGTTTTCAACATTTTCATAATTCTCGTATCTGATCCCACTCCTACAAAGTCTTATCCATCCAGCGACTCTGGACTGAGTTGCGACTGATTCGGCAACAAGGTTCCCTTTCCACACATTTTAACCCCGCCTCCCAGCGATCATTAAGTTTGGTACAGACCATAGTATATATATACAAGTGAATGTGTGCTTGCATTCTGCAAGTATTTTCTCTCATTTAATAAAAAATGACTAAAAGCCGACAAAAAATTCTAAATGCAAAAGAGCCGTGCACCTATTTCAATGCTTTCCTTTTGGGAAATAATCTCAAATTTGAGGCTACCTGGAATCGAACCGGTGACACCTACGCAGGAGTTGTCAAATACTATGGAGATATACTCATGACATCTACAAACCCTGAAAATATCATTTATTTATTCCTCTTTGTTTCGTCTATATGAAGGAATTCATTTTTTCCATGCTTTCTTATGGGAGATATACCGGGTCATCCGGAGTCGAACCCAGGACACTTGCGGTTAAAGTGATAACGGTTCCCTATAGATCTCCTGGGTATCTAACTACCCTCCAAGTTTGAATTCTCTACCTTATCGGAAAGTGCCATAAATTAATTTTCAAATATGCCGCAATGCTTTTCTTATGGGAAAAAATGGAAATTTAGGAATTTCTGGAGTCGAACCCATGACACCTAGGTATAAGATCTCAATTTTTGTGGCGGTTTCTCCATGCCATCTACAATTACTGAAAATTGCAGCTCTCCATCTATTGTAGTTTGGGCCAGACATTAGTATCCTCCTATATATATCCTCTGTAAGAAGAGTCGATATAGAATGATATATATATATCATATACGTGGTAGAGTCAGTAAGTTCTAGGACTGGCCGCGGTGTGACGCTGGTGTTGTCGTAAGCCATCGCCACATGAGCGTGACAGGTAATGGTAAAGCAGCTCTACCTACAGGGCTAAGCATTTGGTTGTGCATGCGCACTAAGTAGTTGTTTAGTGAGATTGAACGAAAGGAGTACGCACTGCATCGGCGAAGCGAAAAATGTCCACTTGTGAGCAACGTGCGAATATCAAATTTTGCCAGCTGCTTCGTAAATCGGCAACAGAAACACTTCAGCTGTTACAGCAGGCGTACGGTGACAAAGCACTTAGCCGTAGTGTTGTGTTCGACTGGCACCGCCGGTTCAAAGATGGAAGGGAGTCTCTTGAAGATGACGATCGAAGCAGTCATCCGGTAATGGCACGGACCGCAGTGAACATCCAGAAGGTGCAACGAATTGTGCGTGAAAACTGTTCACGGAATGTTGACAGCATAGCTGTGCAACTCAACCTTTCTCATGGAAGTTGCCATGCAATTCTCTCAGAAGATCTCAACGTGTCGCGGGTACCGCAAAACTTCGGGCCGCAGGATTCTCACCGAGGACCACCATACCGAACGCCAGGTGATTTGTGGGGACCTGATAACGGCTTCTGATAAGGATGAAGGGTTCCTGCAGTGCATAATCGCTGGTGACGAAACATGGTGCTTCTTGTACGACCCACAAACGAAGCGCCAATCAGCTACGTGGAAATCTCCCAAGTCACCACGGAAACAAAAATGTCGCCAGGACCGATCGAAAGGGAAGGTAATGCTGGAGGTCTTTTTCGACTGCAGGGAAATTGTTCACATGGAGTTCATCCCAGAAGGAGCAACTGCGAATAAAGAACGATACTTGCAGATCCTGCGATGTCTACGTGATTCCATTCGTCGCAAATGCCCGGATCTGTGGGAAGCAAAGAACTGGATGCTACTGCACGACAACGCTCCCGCGCACCACTCTGTTCTAGTCCAGCAGGAGTTGGCAAAACATGGAAGTATGGTACTGCCTCACCCAGCCTATTCTCCTGACATTTCGCCCTGTGATTAATTCTTGTTTCCAAGCCTCAAAGATGCGCTTTGTGGCCGTCGTTTCGGCAGAGATGAAGACGTCATTGCAGCTTCGACGGAGGCTCTCCGTGCACTTCCACAAAATGCTTTCCAGGCTTGCTTCCAGCAGTTGTACGAGAGGTGGCAGAATTGCATTGTAGCTGAGGTGAACTACTTTGAAGGGGGATGTGTGTAAAGTAGAGGTACATGTTCCCTACTACTAGCAGCTATCCCAGTGCTGGAACGTATTGACTCTACCACGTATATAGGAGGATACAAATTTATGAAGCACTTCCAGATGTGCTAGAAACATGAAATCTGGTAGGATTATAGGTTTTTGGTCACAACCAAAGGAAAAAATCCGAAACTGGCGAAATACCTATTTTGAGGGGCTATTTTGGCCCCTTTTTGCCCCATTTTTTGCCCATAAGAAAACATGTAAATTGGTGTAGACGGTTTTATATTTGCATTTTAAAATTACTTTCCATCAAGATACGAACTCGAGACTTAAACTGTCGGATAGGATATAAATTGTAGTTTCTTATTTTTGAAGACAGAATTAAAACTCGAGTAGAATTAGCGTAAATTTATAGTTTTTAATGCAAAAAAATGGTAATTTTTCTGGGTCCAACAATAGGCATCCTAGGAAACAGGTTTAATGCTTTCATATGGGTAAGCTTTTAATGGGAATCAGAGGCTTATATTTTAATGCCATTAATGTTAAACTATGCCTAATGAAGGAAATCCGATACTGATACAATCCCCATTTTTGTGGCTGTTTTGCACCATTATTGCAATATAAGAGAACAAAAAGGCGAGGCAGCTCCATATATGACCTAGAGACTTGAAATTTAGCACGATTATAGATATTTTATTGCATCTTAGATAAAATTTATAAAATTACAATAGTTCCAATTTTTAAGGGGCAGTTTTGCCCCTTTTCGGCCCCCATAGGCGTGTGAAAATTATAAGGGACTTGTTAATGAGCTACATAGGTGAAATTTGGCGGAATTATTGGTTTTTATTAATTACAGAATTAAGAAATCCAATTTTGTAAAAATTGAAAATATTAGGGCCTTTTTTGCCCCATTATTTCCCCATGTGATGATTAAAATTATAAGGCCCTACTAAATGATCTACAAACATGAAATTTGACACGGTTACATGGTTTTATTCATAATCGATTACGAAGAATTCGAAATTGAAAAAATGCTAATATTTAAAAATGCTTGCATAATGCAATCACATATTATAAACATATAAACAAACATTTCATGGTTTAGGTACTTATAAATGTGCTACAATGCTGAAATTTTTCTAACAGAAGAATGTACCAAATAACAAAAATGCGATTATAGAAATTTGAAAATGTTTATTTAATCGTCCGTAATAAATTAATAAATACTAAAAAAATTTACTAATATTTATGGAATTCATTAGAGATACGGAACTGAACATTTTGAGAAAATTAGGGAATGGTGTTCCAGCGGTAAATAATATTGAAAAATATAATAAGGTTTATTATTGAGGCTGATCAAATTTCATCATTTTTAAATAATGAAATTTATATAAATACATATCTAGAGGTGCTACCTCGATGAAATTTTGCAGAAATGTTAGATATTCGTATTATATGATGAAAAACAATAGAAGTTTTACAATTATAAATTTTAGGGGTTGTTTTTATTCCAATATTGTCCTTAAAGAAAAACGTAAATCAGCGCAGTGGTGCAAAATTTTGCGTTTAAAAATTATCTGTCTGCTCTACTCTTTATATTATGATGAGAGAAATTGCTTGGAGAATGCAAGCACACCTTAACTACTATTATAGATATACTAGTTAATTGTGCTTGCATTCTGTAAGCATTTTCTCTCACATTAAAGTAAAAATAAAAGCTGAAAAATAATTTCCAACACTTAAGGTTGCATCCTGGCTCCGAATTACATGTTTTTCGGTTTTGAAAATATTAGGGTAAAAACATTTCATCAATGTAGCACCTCTAGAAGTGCATTTATATGAATTTCATTGTTTAAACTTTATTAATTTTTAACAGCCACAACAAAACATATTTACTAATATTTTCAATGTTATCTACCATTGGGACATTATTTCCTAACTCTGTTAAAATTTTCAGCTTCCTCGATCTACAGAAAGTACATAAACATTAGTCAATTTCTTAAACATATGAGAATTTATTAGGGCCGAACGAATAAAAATTTTCAAATTTCTATATATTGCCGTTTTCGTAATTTGGCAAATTCACCTCTTGAAAGAATTTCAGCTTCATAGCCCATTTGGAGGTACCTAAACGATGAAATGTTACTAAAATTGTTTATAATTTTTTACGGCCAGGAAAATAAACATTGTTGCAATTTTGCAATTTTTCCTCCAATAATTTTTTTTGTTTCCCCTGTGTATTAAATTTCAGCTCTCCAACTATAGTAATTTGGGCCAGATATTAGTATCCTCCTATATCCTATATACCGTATTCACCTGAATCTAAGACGACCTTTTTTTCCAAATTTTCAGCTGTAAATATCAAGAGTCGTCTTACATTCGAATACGAAGTATATTTAAGCATTTAATCAATGGTTTTTACAACAAATGGTATATTAGAGTAAACAATTCACAACAGCAAATTCAAGTACGTACATAAAGACGTGAAATAAACAAGTAGTAATAACAATAAGAAAAACATGACGGGAATAATAATTATTTAGACTAATAATCATCGTCGACGATCATAACACAGAGACGTACTTTCATCTTGCACGTAATGCCAACCGCAATGTCAAAACAAATGAGAGCGGAAATCATTGGGATTCCCCTTTCAAACGACGCACCGCGATACACTAAGTGTGACAGTAATTTTGAGTTGTGCATTCTTGATTTAAATGCACAACCCTTAAGTTAAAATGACAGATCATGTTGAAGTATGTGGCACGAGTGCAAAGGGAAAGTTAACAAAGGAATTAGACGGAGCTAAGATACAAATTTTAAGCTGATCGTGATAAATTACGCCAAAAAACTAATAACTGTGATGCGAGTAGAAAGTTCGGTGTATCTGAGGCAAATGTGCGTCGATGGAAACTCTCAAAACAGGAACTAGAAAAAGCCAAAGCCACAAGGAAGTCGCTCAGTGGTCCAAAATTAGGCCGATTTCATGGCATTGAAGAAGAAGTAGTCAAGTTTGTGCGCACCATGAGGAAGAACGGTATGCCTGTTTCGACTGAAAGTATTATACTTAAAGCTAATGAAATTACTATAGGACTTAATATATCATTGCAAGAATTCAAGGCCAGCAGAAGTTGGTGCGTGAGAATGATGCGACGAAATAATTTTTCTTTACGGCGACGAAATAATTTTTCTTGACGGCGACGAAATAATTTTTCTTTACGGCGACGAACTTCGCTGTGTCAGAAATTGCCAGAAGACTATGTTGAAAAACTTCTCACTTACCAGAAATACGTAATTGGACTTAGAAAAACCAATAATTACCTTTTGAGCCAAATAGGAAATGCCGATGAAACTCCGGTTTTCTTCTACATGCCATCTAATTATACTGTGAACGAAAAAGGTGCGAAGTCCGTCCTAATTAAAACTACAGGCAACGAAAAAATGCGAGTCACGGTAATGTTGGCGGTTTTAGTAGATGGGACTAAATTACCACCATATGTGATTCTAAAGCGGAAAACAATGCCTAAGAAACATTTGCCAAGTGGAATAATGTGTCAAGAAAAGGGGTGGATGACTAAAGAACTAATGAGAGATTGGTTACATGTGGTGTGGAATAGACGGCCAGGAGCTTTACTGAAACAAAGAGCAATGCTTTCACTGGATGCAATCAAGGACACATCTCCTGAAATTAAAAACATAATGAGTGCGATGAATATTGATCTTATTGTAATACCTGGAGGAATGACATCGCAACTTCAAGTTTTAGATGTTGCTGTCAATAAGTGTTTTAAAAATAATTTAAAGGTTTTGTATTCTGAGTGGTAACAGAGTGGAACTCACACTTTAACACCAAAAGGAAATCTTAAGAAACCTGAAGTTGCAATGCTCTGCCAATGGATCAAGGCATCGTGGCAACAAATAAATGCAAAAGTAATAGTGAAAGGATTTAAGAAATGCTGCTTATCTAATACCATGGATGGGAGTGAGGATGATGTTTTGTGGGAGACTGATGATGAAGTTGAGAGTGATAAAGATAGTGAGCATGAGGAAAATAGTGAAGGTTGCATAGACAGTGATGATGACTAACACAATAAAATGATTTTTTGCAGCACTTGGATTGAAATGTTTTTTTGTTGTCCTGAAATGAGTGTATTCTTTCAATGTATTTACTTGATTTTTAATGTTATCTTAAAATGAATGCTACCATTTAATTTGTTTGAAAACCTGAATGGTTCTATTTGTGATGTGATCTTATGATTTTAAAATGTTGAAAGACAATGACATTCAAGAAAAGTATAAGAGAAAATAAATATTTCACAAGATTTAAAATTTTTGTAGTCATGAAGGTCAATTTGAGCTTTTTTCTCTTTTGGAATCATCAAAATGGGGGGTCGTCTTAGATTCAGGGTCGTCTTGGATTCGGGTGAATACGGTATATATATATCCTATATATCATTCTATAAGCACTCTTCTAACAGTGGAGGATATACGATATAAAAGAATGTGTGCTTGCATTCTGCAAGTATTTTCTCTCACTTAATAGACAAGACTAAAAGCCGACAAAAAATTCTAAATGCAAAAGAGCCCTGAACCTATTTCAATGCTTTCCTTTTGGGAAATAATCTCAAATTTGAGGCTACCTGGAATCCAACAGGTGACACCTACGCAGGAGTTGTCATATACTATGGAGATATACTCATGACATCTACAAACCCTGAAAATATCATTTATTTATTCGGCTTTGTTTCGTCTTTATGAAGGAATTCATTTTTTCCATGCTTTCTTATGGGAGATATACCTGGTCATCCGGAGTCGAACCCAGGACACTTGCGGTTAAAGTGATAACGGTTCCCTATAGATCTCCTGGGTATCTACCAACCCTCCAAGTTTGAATTCTCTACCTTATCGGAAAGTGCCATATATTAATTTTCAAATATGCCACAATGCTTTTCTTATGGGAAAAAATGGAAATTTAGGAATTTCTGGAGTCGAACCCATGACACTAAGGTATGAGATCTCAATTTTTGTGGCGATTCCTCCATGCCATCTACAATTACTGAAAATTGCAGCACTCCATCTATTATAGTTTGGGCCAGACATTAGTTTCCTCCTATCATTCTATAAGCACTCTTCTTACAGAGGAGGATATACGATACTAGTGAACGTGTGCTTGCATTAGCATAAATTTATAGTTTCTTTCGGAAAAAAGTGGTAATTTTTCTGGGGGTAACAATAGGCTTTCTAGGCTACAGGCTTAATGCTTTCATATGGATAAGCTTTAATGGGAAACAGAGGCTTATATTCTAATGCCATTAATGTTAAACTACGACTAATGAAGGAAATCCGATACTGTTATAACCTCCATTTTTGGGGCTGTTTTGCCCCACTATTGCTCAATACGAGAACAAAAAAGATGAGGCAGCTCCATATGACCTATTGACTTGAAATATGGCACGATTATAGAAATTACGTTGCAACCGAAGATAAAATAAAATATTGCAAATATTGCTATCTTTAGGGGTGGTTTTGCCCCATTTCTGCCCCAAACAACTGTGAAATTATAAGGCATTTCTTCAGAAGCTACAAACTTGAAATTTGGCAGAATTATGGCTTTTCAGTTACAACAAAAGGAAGAAATCCGATATTGGAAAAATTCAAAATCTTAGGGGTTGTCATGCCCCATATGAGGATTAAAATTATAAGGCACCTCTAAATGAGCTACAAACATGAAATTTGGTATGGTTATATGATTGATTTTTTGTTGGCGTTTTTCCCATTTCGAGTTTGTGGCACTGCAATCGAGCAAACACGAAAAATAAAAATAATAAGCCCTATGGTTAAATGACTATAATGAGTGTACTCAATGGAAATTCAGGTAATAAATCGAAATCTCTCTGAAACTATGGAGTTTATGAAAAAATGTTTCAAACAAAACTTGTAGAAAATTACATTCTCTTCAACTTTTATAATGACAAGTATTCACTTAAATTGAGTTCTGAAGGAGATACTTGGGAATATAACGGAAAAACAAATAGAATAAACTTTCACTTCCTGTGGACCAATTTTAGTCAAAACCTTTTTGGATTTCATTTACTAATAAAAATCTTAAATATAAAATTTTGTAGTGATCTGATTATTAGTTTTTGAGTTTGAGAGCCCACAAAATTCTATCGCACACAGACATCTTCGAGAAAATAGCCAAAAACACACTTGGAGGACCGTAAAATGTGATGTTCTGTCAAAATCTTGAATTAGATTTTTTTCATGAATACAATATGTTCTCTTATACTACATATGGAGAATGTAATAAAAACTTACTCGTGCACGAGCCGCAAGCTGAACCAATTCATCTTCACAACCAGATTCCTCACCATCAAAATCTGCCATATTTTTCTCAGATTTATTACTCATCCGTGAGGAATAGCTGCCCTCTTCCTCTGTCATAGCTTCCTCCATCACTTCACTAAGAGAAAATACAATGACAGCCATCAATATTTCCCTCATGCTGATATCATACAAAATGTTTCATTCTTATCAAGGCAAAGTTCAGAGAATAATGTTGACCTCTGGATGATCAAATAAATTAGTATGGCTAAAATGCCAAGAGTTTTTATGGCCAAGTGCAATGACATGCTTAAAGTTTTGAAAAAAGTTATGATAGGGCCATTATTCATTCATTAGTATTAGATAGGTTTATGTATATGAAATAAGAGAGATCACGGGCTCGATTTCAGAAGTTTATTTTCTCCATTTGAGTAACACAAGTATGAGTGTAGAATATTAGTCATTCGCACACTTTCAATTTCCCAAATATCACTTTTCCGAATATCATTTTCCCGAATGATCATTTTCCCAAATATTTCAATTTCCCAAAAATCATTCATTCTGATAAAAATAAAATTTATTATTCATGAAAACTTGCTTCTGATAATTACAGTTTTGGATACAGAACGGATTAATAATAAAGGCAAAGTTGTATTTATTCTGATAATACAAATAATAAATACTAATGAAACAACCAATATAGGTGTCTATCGACTGGTAATAACATGCAGTTCAAGATTATGCATTAAATTAGCAGCTTTAGATAATGAAGTTGGGGGAGGGAGAGCAAGGGGGAGGGTGAGAGGAATACTTATTAAACACAAGCAATATAGGTAACTGTCAACTGGAAATAACATGTAGTTAAAGATTATGCAATAAATTAGCAAATTTAGATAACGATGTCGGGGAGAGAGAGTGCAAGGGGCGGCTGAGAGAAATACTTTTTAAACACAAGCATTATAGGTGTCTATTGACTGGAAATAACATGTAGTTAAAGATTATGCATTAAATTAGCAACTTTAGATAATGATGGGAGGGGCAGAGAGAGCAAGGGGGTGGGTTGTCTAAATTGACCCGCGGTCTGGAAAATTACGTACAGCAGAATGATCGGTGATCGCTCCCGGAGCGATTTCTGCCGAACGTGACCAATATGACAACAAAAACAGTTTAACAAAAGAGGACTATCGAGGAGATTTTTGCAAGTACCGATATAAAGAGATCATCCAATAAATTCATCACGTAGAAGTGTGAAGATGCTTAACTTGAGCGTAGCATTTTTGGGAAACAGGAATTGGTAATTTAAAAAACCCTTTTTCGGCTCAAATTTTTTCCCCTATAGCCGGCCCAAAAACCGGGGTGCGCGGGATACATGGGGGCGTGGCTTACACGAGCAAATACGGTATATTGAATTTTTATGTATTATATTTTTTACTTACTATCATTGATTGCTATTCAGAATTAATTTATTTTCCTTTGAGGAGTTCTAAAAAAGGGGGGTCATCTTAGAATCGGGTTCGTCTTAGATTCGTGCAAATACGGTATACACTTAATATTTGTTTTTTAACTAATAAAACATATTTGACATTAATGAACTGCCATTTAGTCTTTGAATTTTAGATAACCCCCATTTAATGTATTACTCAATTTAAGGTACAAAAAGCTTGTCCCCGAAGCAAACGTTAAATGGGGGTTCCACTGTAACAGTCTTTGCCATTGTGGTTTCAATTCATCAACAGGAGGAATGCCTTATATCTGTTTTATGGCTAGTTGGGATCGTTTTCTCTCATATAACGTCAATGAATTTGCTTGGGTAACCGTCGTTAACTGCCATCTATTTAATTATCTGAAGTTATTTCTTAATGTTGGAATCGGACAAAGCAATGTTTAACAGCCTATACAATGAAATGCAACAATTTTTTGTGAAAAATTGTGTCTTGAGTTGGATTTGGTCGGTGTAAGTTAAACATTCCTTAGAGATTGATGATTGAGAATTTAGAAAAAAGTGGAATTTATAAATTACATTGTGGAGATTGTACAGTGGTTTCTTTAGGTCAGACAGGATGGAAATTCAAAGAAAGAATTAAAGAACATCATTCTTGCTTCATAAATAATAACACGACTTCACTTTTCGCCAAACATGTAATTGAACATGGACACAACAGCGACTTTATTCCTAAAATCCTACACAATGAAAGAAAGGGACCCAGGCTTGATATTCTGGAATAATTACAAATTATACAGAATGTAGCAACAAATAACTGTGATGTGATAAATGACATTATGTATCTTTTTCATTCCCCACTTCTTGATTTTCCATTAATCTAATTATTCTGCCCAATTATCCCCACTGTTATTTCCATACCTCCTTAGCCACCTTACTGGATTTTACTTAGCTCAATGAGTTCCTTTCTCCACCCCTCCCCCTTCCCACGTACCTACGTTTCCTCCAATGATTGCTCGCTCCACCATCCCTTTCACTACCCTTCCCCAAATCACCTGGCCCCTCCTGCCCATTGTACCTATAACTATAAATTGCTACCGATTGTGTGTTTCTTCACCTGATGATGTTGCATAGCAATGAAATGTAGGTCGTATAACAATAAATATTTATGTGGAATTGCCAAGCAAGTCTTTTTTATTTCAATAATACGAAGAAATTCCATCAAGTTACGCCTAAAACAGTTAACCATAAAATAGACTCCTATATTGCCGGTGTTTTTTAAGGATAACTCCCATCCTCCCCTTTGCTCCCCCTCTCCACAACTTCATTATCTAAATTTGCTAATTCATTACATAATCTTGAACTACACATTATTTCCAGTCAATAGATACCTATATTGTCTGTGTTCATGAACTATTTCTCCCACCCTGCCTTCTTGCTCCTCCTCCCCGCACCTTCGTTATCTAAATTTGCTAATTTATTGCATTTTACTATGCTATTATAAACATATATATAAAGACCATTAACACTACCTTCAGCTTTATCCCGTGTACATCCAGTCAGCTTATTACCTTTCCCATCTCACCTCTCAGAGATTTTCAGATGCTTTTGAATCTCCCCATATCACAAGACCTTATGGATTTTTCAGGTCTAACGATAGTAATGGTTTGCTCCCGTAGCGCAAACCGAAAAAATGTCACAATTCATAATTACCTTGCTACCCCCATGTCCCTTACTCAAGGAACCCATGTTCGAAAAATATGTATTCCAAAAATGATACTTTTGGGAAATACATTATTTGACATAATAACTTTAGGATAATCCGTTCTCAGGAAAATCAATTCCCGGAAAATGATTTCGGCAAGTTGATATTCCGGAGGATGGTTTTCATTAAAAAAATGTTTGAGAAAATAATTTTTGAGAATGTGGTATTCAGGAAAAGAATCATTTGGGAAAATGATTTTCAGGAAATTGGTATTCGGGAAAATGATTTTTGGGAAAATCCTTAATTTTTTGCCTATTAAAATTACTTAGAATCTCATTGCAGGAATTTTGGACTTGAAATAACAAATGCCTGAAATAACAAAATATCATTTTTACTGTCATTAATTTTTTATTGTGCAATGAATCAGTCCACAGATTAGTGTTTATGCTAAAATTTTACATATTTTTGTGAGGAAATCTTTCATCATCAAGGCAACATTTATTGTGCCCATTTAGTGAAATTGCATATTACTGACTGGAATTATAAATTCATGTTGCATCTGTCTACATAAAGAAATTTCAATACCTTGGCAACTATAAACCGCCCCTGTATCTCAGAAGCCATTCGTCGTAGAGATATGTGGTAAACTGCGTTTTGTTTCTACAAGATAGGAGGTCCCTAGAAAACAAACTATTCTCATTTTCATAAATCCCGGGTTTGAATCCAGAAGACAATTACATGTTCCCATAAGTTTACACGGGATTTTCGAGTTTTCAGAGTGCAAGGTTTTTTTCCTTCATTTGTTAAAATATGTAAATATGGACCAATTTTCTTCGTTTTTACATTATTCGATGGCTAAAACTTTATACAATCTTATTGTTGCAATGTTTACATGTTACACGGGCGAGATTTTCAGAAATATGCAAATGTTTTCAAATTTTTACGGATATTTCGTACTCTTTCCGGGCGTTGCTAAGCCAACCGTCACTGTTGCTTCCGAATCAATTAATACCAATTAAACCTTCAAATAGGTGAAATAAAAGCGTTATTCGCTTTGCACTTTTGTTTAAGCATCAAAATTAATGATGCATAGCAACATAAATATTTACGGATAATTATTCTGTTGACTTCGTATGAAAAGCGTTTCTAACGATTTAATCAAAGCAGTTCAATCTTCTCAATCTTCCTTTCATCGTTTGAATGCTAGAATCCTATCTCTTTGTAAGTAGAACCATTATATTATACATCTATAATGTTTATTAATGCAAATAGACTCACGCATAAATTTAAAATTAAATGAGAATAGGACATATGTTATTTTTTAACACATTACATGGTTATCTTCTCTTCATTGATAATCAAATTAACTGGATGCATTTATTCCTATATAAAAAAGAAAGGACATTATTCAATAATAAGAAACGAAGAAAATTATATACATAAATGTTCGTGATCAATTACTGTGCAGCATTAATATCCTCTCTAATATGACTTAAAATGCAGATTTCTGACCGACTTATGGGTTATTCTCCTGAATGGATGTTGGAAAGAGACGGAAGACTTATCACACAAGCTCTTAAACAGAGCTAGAAAGGTATGCTCTATTTTTGCCACCAATCTCACGGGTGTAAACCGGACAGCGGTAAGGGGCAGAGCCCCTTTACTTAAAGAAACCACAAGTGGAAGGAATTGAATTGAACTATATGATCATATGACTTGAGTGCATAGTCCGATAATATTAGTTACTAAAAAGAATACCGTATTTATCCGAATCCAAGACGACCCTGAATCTAAGACGACCCCCCACTTCGATGACTGTCAAAACAGAAAAAAGATTTAAAGGCCGACATAACTACAAAAAATCGGTACAACATACATTGTACAAACTTTCTCATATATGGGTACTAATGCGTCGTTTAGTTATCTTTAGAAAATGAAAATTGTATGAGCCTGTTTTTAGATAATCCAATTTTTGTTAAAGTTGCCCAAGAATAAACTAGCCTTATATTCATTCATTGAGAAAAATTAAATACATAGTATTATTGTAGATTATTATTAAAAGGCTTCTCCACTGCTTAGCGGTTGCCTTGTACTCCCAATCGCCACAGTTGTCGGTCCTCCAACTGGCCATCTCTCAGGTTGCGTGCTGTCATAGCTTCTTCCATCTGCCTTCGCCAGGTGATGTGCAGGCGTCCTGCATCCTGGGGGTGACCAGTCGAATACTCGCTTCGGCCATCTCTCCTGCGGCATTCTCCGCAAATGTCCATACCATTGAAGTGACCTGCACTCCAAACGGTCGAGGATAGTCTCTTCTGCTTCCATCTCTTGCCGAATCACGTCATTCCTTACCCGTTGTAATCGGGATACACACATGCTACGCCTCAGGTCATCCATCTCTACTGCATTAATGCGTTTCTTTAACCTCTCCGTGAGAGTCCATCCCTCTCCTCCATATGTCATTATACTTTCCAGAATGACCCGTAGAATAATCTTTTTTGTTCTCTTACTAATCTCCCGACTCCACAGCACCCCATTCAACATCTTGATTGCCATCTGAGCCTGATTTACCCTGTTCTCCACATCCTTCTCACAAGTCCCAGATTTGTGAATAATGGATCCTAGGTACTTAAACTGGTCAACTGCTTTTACCGTCCCTGCAGTAAGGACAATGTCCTGACTTTCCCCTTCAATCACCAGGTACTCCGTCTTTGAGAGATTTATCTTCAGACCACCGTTCTCATATGCCTCTATTAGCTTACGGAACATATATTCCACGTCATCCTCATCCTGTGCAATAATTACCTGGTCATCTGCAAAAATCAGAGAGTGAATAACATCATCCCCAACCTGAACACCCATTTTACCACATGACAAGTTCCAACTCTCTCTAACCCATTCCAAATATACCTTGAATAAAGTAGGTGACATGGCGCAACCCTGCCTCAAACCCTTTGATGTTGAAAATTCCTGAGATATCCACTTTCCTTGTTTCACTACCGCTCGACCTCCCTTATACATTCTCTGTATAAGATTTATTATTGGCTCATCCACATGCACCTTCCTCATGGCATCCCACATCTGACATATTGGGACAGAGTCATATGCTTTCTCGAGATCCACAAAAATCATATGAATCTCCTGACCTTTTGCCACCATCTTCTCAGTAACCTGCCGTATGCTAAAAATATTATCAAGGCAAGACTTGCCTACAGTGAAGCCTGCCTGCTCCTCGGATATCCACGGTTTGATACACCTTTCCAACCTCTCTTTCAGTATCCTACTGAACAACCTACTCATTGAAGCCATTACACTAATTCCTCTATAGTTAGTGGGAAGCTTCTTGCTTCCTTTCTTATGTATAACTGATATATACGATAGTAACCAATCCTCCGGGAGTTCATCTCCCTCCAACACCTGGTTAAATAGTCTGGTGATAATCCTCACAATCCCTGTTCCACCATACTTCCACAGTTCCATAGGTACTCCACCTGGGCCAGCTGCTTTCCCATTTTTAGTTGTTCTCAAGGCAGCTCGGACTTCCTCCTCCAAAATTGGCTCCGCCATCTCACATCGACTCAGTGTATCAGAGGAGAATCTGTCCTTGAACTCCTCTCTGTCCTCTGTAAGTAAGCTTTTGAAGTACTTCCTCCATGTTTCCATAGATATGATGCTCACTGGTCCTGGGCCCTTTGTGGGAGCTCGAATTTTTTTTATCGTTCACCATGCCTGTACTTGCCTGCCATACCCAGTAGTATGTTCAATACTAGAACACACCTTCTCCCACGCATTTTCCTTGCATCTTCTAGTGAGACGTTTGACATGTCTCTTGCATGTATGATAAGCGATTCTATCTTCATGTTTCCCAGAGCTGAGCCACTTGTTGTATGCCTCCTTTTTCTCCTTAATTGCCTCTGCGGCTTCCCCTGTCATCCATTCTGCCTGTCTGTTATGTTTTCTCTCCAGGCCAAGAGCCTTCCTAGCAGCTGTGTGTACACATTCCTTCAGATGATCGTATATCTGGATTGCATTCCAATCCTCTTGTACATCGATCTTCTGAAATAGGCATCTCTGATACAGTCCCTGAATGCTCTCATCTTGTAAGAGGGCCAGACTGTATCAGGGATTATCTACCTCCTTGTGCCCTACTACCTCTCCTTGTTGTCTTCTCGATTCTTCTGGAAAAGTCACCTTGGCTATTACCAAATAGTGGTCAGTGCTACACTCTGCATCCCTAACGACCTTAATGTCTTGAATCAAGCACTGCCTCCTTCTCTTGGCTATAACTAAGTCTATTACAGATCTTAAACCTAGAGTGTGTTGTACCCAGGTGTACTTGTGGATATCTTTATGCTCAAAAAATGAGTTCATTACTACACACTCCTGAACTTGGCACAAGTTAATGAGCCTACGACCATTGTCATTCTCTACCTCTTCACCATGCGGTCCAACTACTGGGTCCCCTCTCCTTCTTCCAACTCTGCTATTCAGATCCCCTAACACTAAAATTTCCTGTGTAGGCGTGCATGCTTCCATTGCCGCGTTAAAGTCCTCAAAGTATTCATCTTTTACAGCATGAGACGAGTTTTCTGTTGGTGCATATGTGCCAATAATCATTACTTCTCTTCCATACATCCTCACTACGAGTTTAATGATTCTTTCATTCACTTCTTCCCAAGTAATTATTTCTGTTTTCCATTTCTTTCCAATTAATATTGACACTCCTGCCCTGGCTCTCTCTGCTTTATCCACACCACTCCACAAATGAATGTAATCCCCTTTGTCTTCACAACCTTTCCCTTTCTTCTTTGTCTCCGTTAGAATAACTATTGTAGATGTATACTCAAGTAACTGTACGAAATTTGATCAAAATCGTTAGAGCAGTTTTTGAGAAAATGGAATTGTTGTTAAAAATGCGTAGAATAAACTACTCTTAATTATTGATCAATGTCAACCATTTCTATGTATACTCTGCTCAGTATGATAAAATGACTAAGTACGAGATTTCATTCATTTTCGCTCTACCGTCTAGGCTCCAGAGCCAGTGACAGACAGACGGCATTGCAAAAACCACTTTTTCGGATTCAACAACACCTAAAACGTATATTTCCGTAAAAATCTTGAGGTCAAATTTTTTTGCGATAACAATACTTTCTCAATACTTGGTATGAGAAAGTAAACATTTTAAAATCTACAAAACTGGGAGAAATTTTTATCCTTCTATGATTTTCTTGAATTGTCTTTAACATTTTACATAATAAAATTAGTGCTCGAATTGCATCGGAAGGCTATTCCGGTTGTAAAAAACATTAAAATAGTAGCATTCTAGTCAAAATATTGTATTTTCTACTAGCGTCACATTTACTGTTTTTTCTGCGTAATTTATCACGATCAGTTTAAAATTTGCATCATAACTACATCTCACTCCTTTTAATATCTTTCCCTTTGCATTTGTACCTCTTATTTCTACATGATCTGCCATTTTAAATTCGAGGGCGACGTAGGTATTTTAAAATAGGTAATACGGTAACAAAATCACAATATGATATTTAAAATCACGTTCAAACAAGAGGAATTACGCCGCCATTTGTTTTGACAGCTGCGAAAGGCTCTGCATCATGGTGGCATATGCTTCGCTGTGGACTTGTTGATGAATACCATATTTACTTAAGTAATTTTTGCCACTGCATAATTTACGCACCTCAACTTTTAGTCATAAATTTTGATATAAATCATGTAATACCGTAATTTACGCAGCCCAACTTTTAGTCATCAGTGGGTATGCGTGTCTTCATCAATGTTCAACAAAACTATTTACGTTGAGCAAGCATGCGAATTCGTTTTTAATCACGTAAATTAGGTTGCCGAGTAACGGACACAAAGTGATTTACTGCATATGTTGTTCAGTCATTAAGACTCATTACTTTCGAAAAGATGTAAAATTATTTACACTACCTTACAGGCGAATTTTAAGTATAGGTAAAAAGTGGGTAAATAACGCGAGTTAATACGGTATTCTTATAATTATTATTATTATTGTTTTTTGCTGCTATTATTGTTTATTTCATTGTTTTATACTATTTAATTCGTTTTTGTGAATTGGTTTATCTTATGTTCCATTCATTCTAAAAACTTCAATTAAACACGCAATCCAACTTTGTATTCAAATTTAAGACGACCCTAGATTTTCACAGGCAGAAATTTGGTAAAAAAGATCGTCTTGGATTCGGGTATATACGGTAGATAGTTTGTATGCTGGAATCTTACATTTTAGTACGTAGAACTATTATATTATACATCTATAATGCTTATTAACTCATAGTTAGTAGTAACTTATAGTCTCACGCATAAATTTCAAATTAGATGAGAATAGGGACATAAGTTATTTTTTTGACACGTTACATGGTTATCTTCTCTTCATTGAGATAACGGAAGTGGAAAAATATACCTCTGTGGAGTTGTCTTATCCATTGTTTACATTCCTCTATAAACTGATCTTACCATGTCAATTACCCTTTTATTTTCCACTTGAATTCCAGTATTACATGCATTAAACGTTTAACGTGAACTATTTCTAACTGTAGGCGGAAAATGATGAACAGAATAAGAAACTTTATCATGTTTTATTCAAAATGTTTCATAACCGAAGATTGTAGGTCAATACTTTATTATTTTTATCTCTAAAGGAATGAAAGCCTGCAGGTCGAGAATTCGATTTTTACGTGTTATGTTATGGGAAATGGAAAAGTTTGCAATAAATTACTGCGTAGCATTAATTTCCTCTCTAATATGAAATTTAAAATATAGATTTCTGATCGACTTCGCATAATAAATTGTCAATACGCAAACGCAGCCATGCCCTCAGCGAGATTCGAACCGGCAAACATTACCAATACCTGGAAAATACATTAGTATAGTTAAATGTGAATTATTGAGATTAACGTTTTTTACACACTCCTTCATTTTTGATAAATTAATTGAAAAAAGGCAAATATTGAGCGGGTTCAGCTAGTTTAACTAATTATAACAAAAACGTAAAGTATTGTAAATTTTCGTATAACAATTTGTTAATTTAAAGTTTTTATATTAATAAGTAAGAAGAGATTACATACCTTCAACACTTTTTAATAATCAATATTCCAGAACGATAAATACTACGTTCTTATTTACTGCTTTTGTTGTTCAAATTTTATTTAACTAATTATAACAAAAACAAAAAGAATTGTAAATTTTCATATAACAATTTGTTAATTTAAAGCTTTTATACTAATAAGTAAGAAGAGATTACATACCCCCAACACTTTTGTAATAAACAATATTCCAGAATGATAAATAATACGTTGTTATGTACTGCTATTGTTGTTCAAATTTTGTTTATTTAATTAATTATAATGAAAACGTAAATAAAATTAGGTACTTTCCCCCTCCCTCCCCTCTCTCTCCCAAATAAATGCATTGAACTCTCAATTTCAGCGACAATGGGAGTTGTCATGGTAGCTTATAATGGGAGTTGTCATGGTAGCTTATAATGGGTATTGTAATTAAACTGATAAAATCACGTATTTTATTGATTCTAACCGCATTTCTACATGAATTAGACCAGAATTTGGAATCTGTCTTCAACAAAAATAAACTTTGTTCTTTCCTGCAAAAAAGTATCCAAGTCTCAAGTTCGTACCGTGATTTTAAGTAATTTTAAAGTGCAAATTAAAAGTAGTCTACACTCATCCCTGTATTTCAGTTGCAGGACATGGCAAAATACGTGACGTTTGATAATTAAAACGTTTGCCATTTCGAATCAAAGTGACGGACAGAAACAAACCCTTGACCATTCAGTAAGTTAGGATGTAAGGAAGAATCATACCAAATTTGGTTATTCTAGCTTTTATCATTTAGGAGGAGTTCCAGGAAAAAACAAACACAAAAACACACCCTTCAAAATATATTATAGGAGAAGAAACCCGTGAAAAAGCAACGTACAGTTGTCCATGATTGAACACTGACTGGTAAATGCACACCAGATACGTGAACCTATTTACGTTAACAAACATTATAATGTAGAATATAATGATTTTACTTTCAAAAAATGTAAGATTCCAGTATTCAATAGACGAAAGAAGGTTCAATTACTTTCATCAATAAGTGCTTCCTGAATAATAATCAGTATCTATTTACGTTGCTATCCATTAACATCGATCGTTTCGTTGCTTAAACAAGAGTGTGAAGCGAATAATGCAAAACTTTCATTTATTTGTAAGCTTCATTGAAGCTAACTGAATCGGAGGTAACAATGACGGCCGCCTTGGCAACGCCCGGAAAGAATACGAAAAATCCACAAAATTTCGAATCAAATAGCGTATTTCTGAAAACTTCGACCATGTAACATGTATACTTCGCAGGAATAAGATAGTGTAGAGTTTTATTTGTCGAATAAAGCAAAAACGAAAAAAATCGGTCCATATTTAGGTATTTTTATGCTTGAAGGAAGAATACCTTGCAAGTCAAGAAATGGATTCATACGTGTTATCTTATGGAAAAATGTTAATCCCCTATATTGGCAGCACTGATTAATCCTGGTTGACCAAACCTTGACCATTTACTAACAAGTTATGACGTAAGGAAGAATCGTACCAAATTTGGTTATTCTAGCTTTTATCGTTTAGGAGTTTCATGAACAAACACAAACACACGCTTCAAAATATATAGTATAGATAAATGTATAAAAACTTATTACTCTTAGTTTTAATGCTCAGGAAACTTGAGTAGGATATAGTAACAGATCTAATATATCCTCCTCTTAAAATTATGAATTCAAAGTGAGTTCATGAAAAATAAAATTGAGTGACCTTCAGTGCATTTGGGAATCAACTATTCAAATATACACTTCCCGTTATATACCCACCTTATAACAACGTTTGGAACCTGTTGATCAAGTTCCACACCACTTATCTCTATCTTGGTTTTAGCAGAGGAACTGCATCTCTCTGGCTGCCCACTTATGACTTCATGTATGATTATGGCATTGTCTTTGCTGCTCACTTCTGAGCTGCTCTCAGCCTCCTCCTCCTCTTCTCCTCCTCTTTTGCCCTCTACCTCCATGTCCTCCCCTTCCTCTTCATCTTCTGCCTCCTCTTCTTCCTCTTCCTCCTCCTCCTCTTCTTTTACTTTCTTTTCCTTCAGCTGCTCGCCACTTCCACTCACTATCAGTCGCACCTGTCTGTCTTTGTTGAAGAAACCACTCTTCTCTTTCCCTAACCAAAGATATTATTCATAAACAGAGTTAAATCAATCACAATCAGCTATTACAAGTAATGATAATTGCAACATTAATAAGAAGTGTCTCTTTTTCTATAATGTGTTTTGGTAAATACATATTTATTAGCTAGAAAATAAAACCTTTAAGCAGGGCGCCCACTAGCTCCGCTCCAAACAGTTCAGGTCAGACCGGGTTGGGTTGGTTCAGGCGTATGTCCACCCATTAAATCCGATCGGAACGGAACACATCCGTCCATTCGGACGGAAATTCATAACTTTTTTCATTTTTATTGGATTTGTATGAAATTTTTTGAGAATTTTTTCAGAACATATCATTTATAAACAATACCTTTTACGTTATCTTACGTGAAGCACACTCTTTACAAGAGAGAAGAGAAATATGAATTACGTATATTATCCCGATTGCCAACCAGCTAGCACACACCCGTGCTTTCATATATCTTTCAGTATTGCAAAAACTATAAATGGCATCGATATGCAGTCTTCTTCAATACAATAATTCAGCTTTTATTAACATTTCATCTGCTGGATGTACCTACCTAAACGAAATAAGAAAAAAGTTTCTCGCAGCTCAACTTTTTCATGTCTTGACTAACAATGTGAAATAAATTTTAATTTTTGTTTATTTTTAAAAGGCATTTCATAAAGCTTATAAAGTTTTGAGCTGTACAGTTGTCATTCATAATCATTATAGAAGTTACATGGTGAAAATTGTCCTATTTCATTGGGTAGAAACGGAGATATGATTTTGTATCAGAATGTACACGTAATAAAAAAATTAAAAAAGTTAAAAGTTTGTAAAAAGGTATTTGCTTTATCCAAGTTACCATTAAATTTACAAGAAAATGTAACATCAATGAATCATCTATACTGATGTTTTTTACTAGCATTCACTTCAGACTAACTTCTTTAAGCAGGACGCCTACTAATTCCAATCAGAACGGATCGGCCGGTTCGGACTTTTCAGTCATCATGGATAGTTCAGATGAGGAGGTTATTGCTCTGAGTTTGGCGTGCAATGAATTAGAAAAAAGCTTCCCGTAGATTTTGTTAGTACGAGATTTTTTCCAAAGGAAACCAGTATGTGCTATATTTGTAATTTATAGTAAGTTTTAATCTAACAAGGAGAGGCTACAGAGTGTAACTCTCAGATTTGATTCATCTTCTCCCAGTGGAAAGTTTAGGTACAAAAAAAAATACCATTTCGGAATTAGGGGCCAACGCCTTTTAATTTACGAGAAATAATTAATTAAAAAGTACAAAAATTGGCCAATCTTAATAAATCGTAGTAACTTTGCTCTTACGTTCATTAGTGACCGTAGCCTATGTGATAAGGAGTAGGGCTTTCGATGCATGGTTTCGGGGTTCGAGACCAGCGTTGTTCAACTTTTTTTCTCGTGTAAAATTTCATTTTTCGTGCTAGTTTTTCCCCAATTTTTCGGAAAATACTTATTCACCGCAATTTTTATTTTTTTCACGCTGGATAATTGTTTTTAATCACTAGACCAGGTGTGGGGAACCCTTGGCACGCGTGCCAAACGTGGCACGCCAACGACTTTTTTCCGGCAATCCAGGGCTCACCTTAAAAAATAATTAAATAAATAAATATTCAACATCTTCGCTGGAATGGTATATTTTAACTTAATAGAATACAATTGTATTAAGTAGAGCGATACCAAATAAAAATGCAATAAAGAAACAAACACTATCAACTGTTTTAGTAATAATAAGTAATAAGAAAATGAAACAAACAAACTATTTCCAAGCTATCTATCTCCGCGATATACTGACGTACAAGTTTTGTCCCATTCAGGTGTTGCATCATTCGCCAGGCGTGACTCCTTTACCATCATGTTGTATATTTTTTCGTGTTTCGTAAAGCATTTATCGGTTTTATAAAGTGTGTATATACGTGGATTTGGATTTAATTCAATCGTAATTAACTAAAATATGGATTGGAAGTATTTATTGTCAATTAATATGTTTAATTTATTAAATATAAATGCAAGTTTGCTTTACATTGCCATAAACATAAGTTATTGTTAAAGTTATGTGAAATGTATTATCAATATTCAGGATTATGAAGTGTTATCTGCACGTAATTAGATGGCATGCGTACCCTTCTCTTTCATTTGCATGTGTGTAGGGAGGCTTATAATTGTACTAATTTTTGGTTTACTTAAACTTGGTAGGTACATGCAGAGAGTGATTATGATGAGATTTTCCTAGTCCAAATTATATTTTTTGTCAGTGTCCATACGTTTCAGTCCACATTTTTATACCCCATGATCCAATTTTCATTAAAGTTGGAAGGTGTATGAAGAAAGCAATTATTTTTTGTATGTACCTTGTGGTTGTACAACTTTGGTCATTCAGTTGTAATTTACTTTTTTCCTTTTGCCTTACGCTTTATTCCCTTCTTGACTTCCTTTCTTTCTTCCTCCTTTTTTCTATTCATATTTATGCTTTATATATAAATATACCATTATCATATATTTTTATTTGCTTCCTGCCCTTTACAGATTGTACAGAATGTCACAACCACCAGCAAAGAAACATAGACATTCAAATGAAGAGGATATTAGAGAATTTAAAGAATACTGGACTGAAAAATTTGGTATGATTAAGAAAGACAAAAAAGCAGTATGCATTTTATGTTCGGAATCAGTTGTTTGTAGGACTTCTTCTGTAAAGAGACCTTTTGAAACTGTTCATAAGAACTTAAGCAATAAAAGTGAGCAAGAACAGAGAGAAATAATTTCTCGTGAACTGAGCAAGACAAAAAGACAGTGCGATACATTGATGAAATTTATTTCAGGTAGGCCTAGTTCCAACTTAGTTGCTGCTAGTTTTGAGATTTCAAAAGTTATTGCCCAACATGGAAAACCACTCAGTGATGGGGAGTGTATTAAAGAAGCATGGCTAGAATGTGCTCCTTTCCTTTTTGACAATCTTTCAGAAAAGGAAAAAATTATTTAGCGCATTAAAGATTTGTCTGTGAGTAGAAAAACAGTTAAGGACAGGATACTTAAATTGGAAAGGAATGCAGCAGAACAATTAACAAGAGATTTGGCTTCATGTAAGTTCTTTTCTATTTGTGTTGATGAGAGCACAGACAGTACGTCATCAGCTAGGCTAGCAATCTTTGCTCGATTTTGCAGGGTTGACGAAGTATGCGAAGAGATGATTAACCTTGTAACACTACCTGAGTGTACCACTGGGGTTGAAATATGTAAAGCAGTTATGAACGAATTATCTCTTCGACAAATTGATATTTCAAAAGTAGTATCCATCACAGCAGATGGTGCACCCAGCATGACTGGTAAGGAAGCACGATTTGTAAATCTGTTTGCAAAACATGTTGGTCATCCATTGATAGGTTTTCATTGCATCATACATGAGGAGACTTTATGTGCAAAAGCTGGTCTAAAGGAACTTCAAGAAGTGATGCAAACAGTAACCAAGGTCATTAATTACATTTCTGCACGTGCTTTGAATAAAAGACAATTTCAGAATTTATTGAATGAGGTGGATTTGGTGTACAAAGGACTAATAATGTACAACAATGCTCGTTGGCTTAGTCGAGGACTTGTTCTGAAACGATCTGTTGAATGCCTAGATGAGATAAATCTTTTTTTGACTAACCAACAATTGTCTTATAAAGAATTGTATGACATCGTGTGGGTTTGTAAACTGATGTTTTTTTCAGATTTTTGCGAACATTTAAATGACTTGAACGTTAAACTACAGGGCTCTGGTAAGACTTTTGATGTTATGTTTGATGACATAAAGGCATTTAAAATGAAACTAGGAGTTTTTAAGAGGGATGTAGACAGTGAGACATTTAGATATTTTCCAAATCTTAAGAAATATATCAATGATCTCCAAAAGGATGACAAAACGGACTGCCAATGTCTTCAAAAGCTATTTTTAAACGTCACTGAGTCAACTATTGAGCAGTTCTCTCTAAGATTTGTTAAGTTCAGAGATTTAGAAGAAACTGCAAAATTCATTAAGTTTCCAGACACTATAGAACTGGATGAACTAAACTTGCAGATGTTTTCGTGGATAGATATGGAAGATTTTGAAATGCAGTTGATTGATTTTCAAAGTAGCTCAATTTGGAGGCAGAAATTTGTTGACCTCAGAGCTGACTTGGAATATATTGAAAAGGAGCGATTAGAGACAGCAGTAACAGAGAGAAGTGTGGAAAACGAGGTATTAAGGATTTGGAATACTATTCCAGAAACCTTTGTATGTTTAGAAAACCTTGCAACAGCATTACTATCCATTTTTGCATCTACATATTCTTGTGAATCATTGTTCTCAGTGATGAACTTTGTTAAGTCTCGTAATAGGAGTAGCCTTACAAATGAAACTAGTAGCGCATGCATATCTCTGAAGGTTACAAAGTATAAACCTGATATAAATTACCTGTCATCAGTGATGAAGCAGCAAAAGTCTCATTGATTTAAATAAATAAAATGTTCACAATTTTTCTTTCTCTAGTTTTGATTTGTTGTTTTCTGCTAAAAAATTGTAAAGATTAACTTCTGTTTAATATTAATAAAGTAATAAGGTAAAATAACATTTTATTTGCTCTGTAATTTTTATGTTTTGCTCATGTGATACTATACATTATTATGCGCTTTACCTTGGTGCTATTGCACCCCCTGCCACACACCATTGCGGTGGCTTGCAGGGTGAACTATAGATATAGATAGATATAAGGGATTAAGAATTAATAAAAGAATATCTTTAATTTTATTTTCTTTTATTGTGTTTTAGTCAAGTAAAACGATTATGAGATTGGGCATTGTAATGTATTGGGAAAACTTGAAAAAACTTATGTCTGATTGATCTTTATAAAAATTCAGAATTATTGTTTACCCTTTTGCTAATGTTAAAAATTGTGTCCTTAAATTGTGTGGCTGTATATGGCAGCTAGAATTACACTTAAAGGTTAATAAAAATATCCACGCTATCAACAGGGTAGAAGGACTTTTAAGTAAAAATTCCGTCACTAATTTTTACATTCATTCAATCTTACATGACTTAAAATAATCACTCTTACAATATTCTTTGATTTTACTGCTCTAGTGTGATTTTTGAGTATTTGAAAAGGTTCTCATAATACTTAAAAGACACGAAATAATAATATGTTCCACAAAATTTCGGTTGGCACGTGAGAAAATTATGCATCAAAGATTTGGCGATTTTGGCATGCACACTTAAAAAGGTTGCCCACCCCTGCACTAGATCACTATTTCCCCCCATTTTTCAGAAAATATTTATACACCGCTATTTGTGTATTTTATTCCCAACCTACTCCCCCAAGAAAATTAGCCGCGTCTGTCCATGACTACATTGACACTCTCCGTAGACATTGGCGTATCCTTTAAGCTGTGATATTCTGCCGTAATTGCACTTCCACCCTTTACATCTAGTTTGCATTTCCCGCACATTCCTTTGGATGGTAATCGTCAAAAAAACGATAATATAAATATTCATGGAAATATGGGCAGCATATAAATAGCTGCGAGCGGCGCGAATTATTTCTTAATGTAAATGAAGTTTCGTTCACAGACGAAATTAAAATAAATCGCTGCAACTGTGGCAAGCATTCATTTATATGTTGCTCCTGGTCCCATGAATACTTATGTTTTCCATGTTTCTTCGACGATTATCATCCAAAGGAATGCACTGGAAATTCATATTAATTTTGTGGTGTAATTTAAGGTGGAGGGTGTCAACCCAGCGACGGGCAGATGCAGAGCGAGGAGCTCGCAGAAATTATTCTTCAAGATCATACCTTCCGATGCTATATGCCTGTACCAATAATAACTGATAAGATGGGTTACCTACTTTATTATTATCTGCAAATATATTTTTTTCTTGAGCTCTCGCCATAATCTTCTTCATGCAGGAAAAATGATTAAAACTTACGATAAATTCACGGGATTTTTGAGGGTGTAAGTTGGGAATAAAATACGCAAATAGCGGTGTATAAATATTTTCTGAAAAATGGGAGGAAATAGTGGTCTAGTGATTAAAAACAATTATCCAGCGTGAAAAAAATAAAAATTGAGGTGAATAATTATTTTCCAAAAAATTGGGGAAAAACTAGCACAAAAAATAAAATTTTACACGAGAAAAAAAGTTGAACAACGCTGGTCTCGAGCCTCGAAACCATGCATCGAAAGTCCTACTCCTCATCCCCTAGGCTACGGTCACTAATGAACGTAAGAACGAAGTTACTATGATTTATTAAGATTGGCCAATTTTTGTACTTTTTAAATAATTATCTCTCGTAAACTAAAAGGCGTTGGCTCCTAATTCCGAAATGGTATTTTTTTTGACCTAAACTTTCCATTGGTAGAAGATGAATCAAATCTGAGAGTTACACTCCGTAGCCTCTCCTTGTAAGTCTATTTCACTTCCCTAATCATTCATGCAGAGCACATTTGCCCTGAAGGGCACTAGTCAAATCTGGACACACTAATGTGATTACCAGTAAAAAAATGATGCGTATGCTAAAACTAGATATTACATGAAATAAAAGATTTGCATAAAAATTAATGAAACCATCCCATAGATCCACTAGAAAGTGAAAATAAGCATAAAATTCACCTAATTGATTGTTCCACAAAGTAACAATTGTTTTGGGCTTATAAAAGGTCCATCAGACTATATCGATTGATTTCATATCTCTATCGCACAAAACCCGCCTATTTTTGATACACTGTACACTTTCCTAAGTTGTATTAATATAGATTATTTTTGTTTCCATCGCATAAATACAAGCGATATTTTTTAACGTACTTTAGAGGGCCTACCACTTGGTTTGTGGCAAACCAGTTCTAGTGTTTATGTTTTGTCGGTAAAAAATACCTATCCAGCTTTACGTCAATCCAAATGTGTGCTAAGAGGTGAATCAAACCTCGGATATTTCTGCCTTCTCTCGGCCTTCGTAATGCTTCCGACTTCAGTCAAAATATTCTCCGTTAGCAATTCTTGCCTGACCGGATCAGAAGGTGCTGAAACGATCCGATCGGATGTAGCAGGCGGAGCTTCATGCATTTACACGTATTTTTATTTTTTTCGCCTGAACTGACCCAATCCGGTCTGACTGGATCGGAGCTAGTGGGCTTTATGCTGAAATGCAAAAAAATAAAATACAACAAAACCAATAAAAACTCATTATTAAACTCTCAGAATGATGAAATTACTGGCTTTTTCAAAGTAGGGGATATATTGATGGTGGAATAAAAATCAATGTGAACACTCAATAAAGGAATTATAGTAGGACCTCAATAACCGTCGTTAATTGGTTAGGGAAACGACGATAGTTGAAACCATTATTCCCATAGGAACAATGTCATAGGTCAATAATTCATTTACATGCATAATACAAAACTGAAATTTTAGACCTCAGTTTGCTGGAAATTTTAGACTCTGCGTCATTTTCATTCATTCACTTCTATAGAGCATTCAGTATGTTTCAAACTGCATCGCTTCTCTCTCCCCTTTCCTGCAGACTTAAAAATCCAATCGCCCCATCCTCCTCCTCTACGACACCAAGATTGCCAAATCTCACTAAAAATTTAAAGTTGCATTAAAATAAAAATTCAAAATTTCTAATTGCGCTATTTTTAATGCAGAATCTGATGATATACTTTTAAATTTAAATTAAAAATTATTTTCTATCAAAATGCGATAATATTTTATCTGAAATGGACATTTTACGGTAACGTTTGTTCAACCGATGATATATACGTTCTCGTTTACACTAATGTAATGCAGTTTTTTGCATTAGGTTCAGGAATGTTTAGGAATTGTAATGGTGCTACTAAAAGTTTAATAAATTGATTTTAAATATTTGGTTTCAGCATTTAATGATAAAAGTTTCTTTTGCTTCTTCCAGCCTGACTTAAAAAAGTTTGTCTACGAGGAATTTTTTTATTTTTAAAGATATTTTCATGGTCTATGCAAGGGAGTTGTAGGTATATGTTTAAAGTTATTTTTGGTGCATCTAGATGTGGGGTTGGGTCGCCAAGAGGAAGGTGAATAATGCGAAAGTTTTATTGTGGCCTGGTCGAAGGTAGGCAGTTCACCCTCGCCCACTCTTCCCTCAGTTACAACTCAGCAGTTGGACTATCTTGTGCTTTTGTCGTTTTGTCTGCTCATAAGTTTGCGGGAAAGTACTTACAAATTTTGCCAGTTTTATTGTCTATTGCAAATTAGTTGTTTTAACAATTCTTCAAAACATTTTCAAATTGAAGAGTGTAATAGGGTTCAAATGTAGAGATACGTTGTGTTTGCAGGTTTTATGTTTATAATGTCCCCTTTTTAAAAATATTGTGTATGTACATCACACGTTGATTATCCCCAAATGTATTTTTATATTGATATTGCGGTTTTTGTGAGAAAATGGACGTCTCAATGAGGAAAAGAAAGCAAGGTGAGTTCGGAGAAACAAACAATATTGAATGTTCTTAGTAGTTGCCTCAATGAAACTAATGAAAACCCGTCATCTGCTGTTAGTAGGATGAGCAAGCTATGCGGTGTGTCTCAGAGGAAAATTTACAAGATTAAAAAATCTGATGTGGCCAACACATGACTTTCTCCATATTTGGGGTATAGATATTTAAATTATTATGAATAATATTACGAGGCAAAATTATTATTTCGTATCGTAAAAGAAGACACGTCCTTGTTGCTGTAAATTACGTATATTTTGAATGTTTACAGAATTCACCGCTATATGGTGTTGGCACTGTATACTGGTATTAAGATAAAGCGAAATATATCCGAAATGGATGGTTCTACGAAAATTAGTTTCAAACAAAACTTGGAAGAAATATTATTCTCTACAACTTTCATCCTTATGAAGATTACCAATAACGATGTTTTTAAGGAGATATTTAACAGAAACCGAAAAACCGGTTATTTATAAATAACTCCTAAACAATAACTCCTATAGAAAATTGTTTCAAATGAAAACTGTAGGAAATTACATTCTCTATAACTTTTGTATAGAATTGTATATACAATAATGATGTTTTAACGAAGAAATATCGCAAAAACCGAATCGGGTTTCGAATAAACCTCGACTTCCGGTTACCCGTTATTGTCCAAAAACTAATCAGTTCTTTGTGTTCATGTTAAAGTGTTATATATGAAGTTTGGTAACGATATGGTATGTACTTTTTGAGTTAGGGCGCCCACAATAACATACACACACACACACATCATTCCGAAAATAGTCTAAACGTGTTCTAGGGACCTCAAAACATGTATTTCCGTTGAAATCTCGAAGTCGACTTTTTTCATGAATACAATACTTTCCCATTTACGTATGGAGAAAGTAAAAAGAAGCAAATGAATTTGTAATGTCAGGCAGGTAAAAATTTCGTCAATTGCTACTTAATTTCCATTATGTATAGTGATCAGCATAAAATAATCCAGTTCTTGTTTTTACTTAGGGATTTGGTGAGCAATCATTCTCGTACAAACATGCTTAATTATATTCCTCTAATCACATTACATCTAATCTTAGTATATGCGAGGAAGTTAATCCAAAAATAAGACGTGAACACAGTGTACCTCCGAACTCGCATTTATCCAATTAACTATGCTACAATTTTATTAAATACCAATTTACATCATTTGGGTGCTTTTTCCATGAATTATCTTATTGTTAGAACATAAAATGAGTACCTACCATATTTAATCGATTGTAAGCCGACACCGATTGTAAGCCGACCCCAACTTTTCACAAGGCCATGCAAGAAAAAAATTTGGTTTTAACGCTCTCGCGACCGGACCGCCCGAGAATGCCTGTAAATTTTTGTACTCCCGATCGCGGGACTGCTCGAGACCACCCGGAAAATACGCTTTCAAATTTACCTCTGAAAACGTTGACTGGATGGCTTCTCTCTCGGAAATGGCATAGTATACCATATAAACACGAGATTTAGATCGTATTTGGCAGATTTTTCTTAACTTTGTATACAAAGAATTTTTCTTTAATATTCGATCGAAATTCGCTATTTTTTTGGAATCTGAACAATCTAATATGTCTACTTCGGAGATTTTTCAAAATATATATTTTTGGAGATTAATGTATAATTGTTTTATTTAATGTTTCCCATTTGGTGGCCATCTTGAATTTCTCCAGACTTTTAATGCCAGCAGGTGCCCCACACCTCAGGATGTGAGAGAGTTAAAGTATTAACTAAAATTATGGTGATATAAAATACATTTTATTCACTTATTCATAACAACTTCTACGAAAAAAGTAATTTGATCTCGCAGAATCTTAATATAATAATACCCCGGGAATAAATTATGTAAATAATACTTGGTGCGTCAAAGTCTTAAAGAACGCAGCGATAGCGCTCGTATGCGTAAGGAGCTAACACAATGTTTCATTTTACTCGTGAATCGAAGCATTTGCCCTCCCCTACCCTCCCTCCCTCCACCTATCATGTCTCAATATTAGCTTTACGCATACGAGTGCTATCACTGCGTTCTTTTACGACTTTGACACGCCACGTATTATTTACATAATTTATTTCATTCTTTTTTTTTTCATATATTTAAAGATCTTGGATTATAATGTAACTACGGACATAAATTCATTGACTACTTTTTTTGCCCCAGATTCTAAGCCAAGTGGCGATTTCTGAGATGGTAAAAAGGTAAAAAAAGGTCGGCTTACAATTGATTATATATGGTATTTTAAAATGCCCTACAACTTTTATTCTATACATTTTTTCTCTAAACAAAATATTTATTGAGTTATGCATAAAAATGCAAATGGCAACTACAATGCTAATTTATTATTTACAAAGTAAACTATGCATTTTTTAAAAATATGTACTATTTAAACTTTTATTTATGATTTCAATAGTCTTTCAAATGAAATAATTTTTGATTGGGAAAATACAGTAAAACTCGTTTAATATGTATTTGAGGGGACCGACTCATTGCTACGTTATATACGAGAAACATGGTTTTTGGCCTATACATCCCATATAACACGTATACACATACAGTAAAAGCTGTGCTAACCGGCTATTTATAACCGGCCAGCCTTAGATACCGGCAATTACACAAATACAATTCATTTTGTATTTCTTTTTCTTTTTTTATGAATTTTTGTGTGAATAGTATATGTGTAATACCACAACTTCCACTTTAAAATTTCTTAAAATATAAGATGTATATATTACGTATTTACTCCGTATACTTCTGTGGCTGCTGAGTAAGCATGGCGTTTTTGGTTACGTAAGCCCTTTGCATTGTCTAGATGTTTTGGTGTACTTCTACAATTTCCAGTTTTATCGCTTTTTATTATTTAAGAAATTACCCATCCATTGAATATGGCATCAAAATAAATACCTAAAAGCAAGGAACAGGAGAGAAAAGGTTGGTTTAACGCTAATGCAAAAGCTGAAGCTGATCAAACGAATTGAAAATGGAAAAAATAGAGCAGCCATAGCAAAACAATTCAACATCGGATCTTCCATGCTCTACGATATCAAGGCTAAATTAATGAAATTTGTGTCATCTCCTGAGACGAGTAAATTAATAATAAACATCATACACTTCATAAGCCAAAAATTGAGGAACTGGATAAAATATTATATGACTGGTTTTCACAGAAATGTTCAGAAGAATTAAACAATTTCGTCCTTTTCTAATAAAGTAAATAAAGATAAATAAGAAAGATAAAATCCAATAAATTCAATTTTGGGAACAGGTTCACTGCCGTAATCCCCAAACTTCCCGGATGCCCTAAACTTTCCAATAGTCTTTTTGTTTTGCATGTGAGCGTAGCAACGTACAGTAAAACCTCTACCTAGCGAACCTCTTTTTATCGTAGACCTCCATATATCGTAATATTTTTTTGGTCCCGAACAGACCCAATGTAATATCATAGGAAATATACCTCTCTAATTCGTAACCTCCTTATTTCATATTCCTCCATATATCGTAATAGAAATATATCCTGGAAGGAAAAATAACCTCTATATTTCGAAATCGCGATCTTTTTTTCTGGAAATCATTTCGCAAAAATAACCTCCATGTTTCAAAATTGAGATGTTTTCGGCGCTAATCGTTTAGCCAATTGAAAAGGTGAAAGTAACATCCGTTATTAGCCAATCAGCGTGTTTCTATGACTAATTGGCTGCAATGATTCACTTTCGCTTGGTTTGGAGGCAAGATATTCTACTGAGCACCTGCTTTGATTTCAGTAGTGAAACAGTGAAGAAGTTTGGCTTTGGAAAAAAACATTAGGAAAAGGTAAGTTATAGCATCCACTTTTTATTTTTCAAATTTTGAACCAACTTTGAAATTATTGCAAAAAATAAAAAAACGTGTCTCTCTGAGGAACATTTTTATTGCTGCTAAATTATGATTTGTTCATTCTTGAAGCTCATGGCCTATTTCAGTTTTTATCCTTTATGTCTAAAATTTTCAGCATAGCTATAATTCTTTATCATTTAGGCATACCTAGTTTGGGAGCGTTTGTTTTCATTGCGAGTGCGAGAGTGAAGAATCTTCGGAATAAAGGTAAAGTTCGCTTCATGTTTTATTTGCCACGGAACTTTTAAAAATATTGTGTTGCTAACTATGTTTAAGGTAAACATGGTGTATAATCATATGAACATGTTTATGAAAAATTTAGGTCTTGGCGATTCTTGGAGAGAAATTCGAAAGCCTTCACCAGTATTGCATTGCTCGCATTAATTTTCAAGTGAGACCACGAGGAGTCTGCGGAAATCGCCTTCAGAGAAAATGCAAGTTTTAGTAAATACTAAGTGATGCACCGAAGTTCGGCCTCGGTATTCGGCCAAAATCTGCTATTCGGTCTCGGCTTAGGGTGGCCAAATAGCCGAATACTACATATTTTTTTTGATAAAACGAAAAATGGTAATGACATAATAGAAGAAAGCTGAAAACACTAAATAAAAGCACAATACATTGAGTTGTTGCGAATACAATTCACATATCTCGGATTCAGCCTGACAATTATGTGCTACTCGGTTTTATGGCCTACGACGTATAATATATTAGTGTGTTCCAATATGTGGACAATTCGTTTATTTAGAATACTCCTCCTCAGTAGCTGGAATTTTTACTGTACTGTGTCAGTAGCAGACAACCTCTGACAACTGGTTCACGTTTTTGCATGACGTAATATGACGTATAAACAGTAGCGCCATCGTGCCAAAACCAAAATGACAGTGTCGACTGAGTTTTCGTTTCATTTTTGAATTTCATAAGTGCAGACATTTTTATATAACAGAATATATAATAAACTTAACAAGGCTGCGATTCTTTGTATATATCTTCATATTAACAAAGAATTTAAATAGATTTCTATAGAAAACATTAGTGTTCATTAGTTGGTCTTTCAAGTTGGTAGTGTTTTAAAAACGATTTCGGAAATTCCCCAAGAGGAATATTCTTGCGATTGTAACCGACTTTTTAAAAACTGTAACATGTTTTTCGCTTGAAATTTTAAAATTGGATATGATCCGAAAATGATCGCGGGACTTTAATGTGTGTAAAAATCGCAAAGTCGCATTTTCCAGCCAAGCACAAATTTTGTGGGCCTTCCACGATCAGTTATGATTCTCATATTAAATAATGTTTTAGACAATACATTAATGTAAATCACTATTTTTTCATTTTACAGATTCTTTAGTAGCATGGTTGGGTCAAAAAAAAGACAAGAAATACCAGTTGATAGGAAGCTACTTATATTCAAGGCTGTTGATGATGGAAACAGAAAAGTAGATGTGGCTAAGATGTTTCGCCTACCTCCTTCAACCCTTACTTCCATTTTTAAAAAAACGAAAAGAAACTGAAATCACAGCACAACTTGGTCCTAAGAGGAAAAGATTTCGTGCTGTTAAAAATGAAGACCTGGATAAGATTTTGTATGACTGGTTGATGGAAGCCAGGGGCCACAACATACCAGTGTCTGGTCCAATTCTTCAAGAGAAAGCAAGACAGACTGCATTAAAAATGGGTGTACCAGATTTCCAGGGTTCTAATGGCTGGCTGGAGAAATTTAAAATGCGCTGGAACCTAGCATCACTGAAGATGTATGGAGAGGAAAGAGCAGTAACTCCAAGTATTCAGGATGAATGGAAAGGGACCCTGCAAGCATACTTAAGTGGGTATAAAAAGGAAAACATATTTAATGCTGATGAGGCTGGGTTCTTTTTCAATTTATTGCCTGATAGAACACTTGCAGCGAAAGGTGAACGCTGCCATGGGGGTAAAAAAAGTAAAGAAAGATTTACTGTCCTTTTTTGTGCCAATTCAGATGGCAGTGAAAAATTGGAGCCCCTTGTAATAGGGAATTCAAAAGCCCACGGTGCTTTAAAAATATTAAAAAATTACGCTGTATTACGCTCAAAAAAATCCTGGATGACTACTCCCATATTTACTGAGTGGGTGACCATACTTGATGCCAAAATGGGTATGCAAAACAGAAAAATAATTTTATTTCTTGATAGATGCAGTGCTCATAAATGTGAAATTATCAAGTTGAGGAATATAAAAATAGTTCATTTTCCCCCCAACTGCACAAGTAAACTTCAACCATTGGACCAGGGTATAATTTCACAAATCAAGAGGGTTTATAGGCATCAGCTAGTCCAATACATGCTACGGAATATGGTTACATGCAATGATATGACTAACAAGGGGAACGTCAGGTCTGTGGGACGCCAATTTTGATGAAATAAAAATGGCGCGTTCTTTGATTTAAAATAACGGATACGTGTCCGCCACTTTTTGTGAATGCGCTCTTGTTTATGAGTAATAAATGTTTAAATATTAATGTCTTCGATTACTACGCTTAAGAAGCTAAACTTCTTTAGTCTGTTCGTAAGGAAGCCGTGGATGGTTGGTATGAACCTTGGCTACGGAGTTGGGGGTCCCGGGTTCGTAACCTGCTTGGTGACTTTTTTTTCCCTTTTTTAATGATTTTTTATTTACGAGTTTCATTTTAAATTTTAAATGTGTTCTCAAGGATATTCCGTTTTTCATTTTTCATAGTAAAATTTAATTCATTGTAAATATTAATTTCGTTACCGTTCATATACATTTATAATTTTTTAAAGGCCTTATTTTTAATCATACATTTATATTAAATAAAAAGTACATATTATTTTTATAGTTATTTGACATCTAATATTTATTTTTGTGCTGTGCATGGTGTCGTAAATACATGTTTTGATTGTTTTTATTATAATTACCATCCCAATAATTGTGAGAAATAAATATTAGATGTCAAATAACTATAAAAATAATATGTACTTTTTATTTAATATAAATGTATGATTAAAAATAAGGCCTTTAAAAAATTATAAATGTATATGAACGGTAACGAAATTAATATTTACAATGAATTAAATTTTACTATGAAAAATGAAAAACGGAATATCCTTGAGAACACATTTAAAATTTAAAATGAAACTCGTAAATAAAAAATCATTAAAAAAGGAAAAAAAAGTCACCAAGCAGGTTACGAACCCGGGACCCCCAACTCCGTAGCCAAGGTTCATACCAACCATCCACGGCTTCCTTACGAACCGAGTAAAGAAGTTTAGCTTCTTAAGCGTAGTAATCGAAGACATTAATATTTAAACATTTATTACTCATAAACAAGAGCGCATTCACAAAAAGTGGTGGACACGTATCCGTTATTTTAAATCAAAGAACGCGCCATTTTTATTTCATCAAAATTGGCGTCCCACAGACCTGACGTTCCCCTTGTAAGGTGAAGTGGAACATCCTACAGGCGATGCACAGACTCTGCTTGTTTTGGGGAGCAAGTGAAGCTTCTGCAATTGCTCAATGTTTTGGTAAGGCTGGTTTTATGGATGAAGTTGAAGTTAATGAGGCTGAAGGACTTTCAGAGGATCCAGCAGAATGGAATGCAATGAGTGCAAGCTTTCACATTCAAGCTTCTTTTGATGAATTTGTAACAGCAGATAATGATCTCGTTACATGTGCACCAAATGAGGTATTTGAGGAAAACATGAAGAATGAAGGCAATGAAGGTCTTATGGGGGAAAAGGAATTAGATGATGATGACAGTGATAAGGTTGAAGTTAATGTGCCACCACCCAAGAGAACGGAGGTACAAGAAGCATTGAACATTTTAGAAAGATTTGTGATAAATTCGAAGGACTGTGAAACAAATATAGTTTTGTTAAATAAGATTGAAAATGCTGTAACTCAAGAATTCTGTAGACAGATGAAAGAAAAAGATATTGCCAGCTATTTCAATAAATTTTTAAAAGACTGTATTAAACTTTTTTGAATTTTGGGTAATTTCTTAATGTACTGGATTCCTAGTTACAGTAATAATTTTGATTAGGTAAATTATTGATTTTCTGTATTTTATCATTTTTAATTCTAATGTTTGTAGTGTAAACAATTATTTTATTTGACTATGGTATGCACTAATTTTTTGTTGTCTACAGTAAGCTCTAGTTTTCAATTTACAAACTGCTAAATGTCGTGAACCTCTTTATGGTGAACCTCTATATATCAAAATACCAGAATTTTGGGTCCCTTCCATTTCGCTTTATAGAGGTTTTACTGTATTATATAAGACTGGGTAAATAGTATCTATATCTACGTGTGGAAGAATTAAAATGGAAAATGCAAACCCCATGCATAGTTATGTTTGGGGAGTACGATAGTGAACCTAAGCCCAATTTTGTTTGGTTATTGCTAAATTTGCCATGTCAAAATCGAAAATCGTTCCCCTAACCGGATATTTCTCCTAATCGGCTTTCCACAATCCCCAAGATAGCCGGATAACACAGCTTTTACTGTATTTGCAGTGAGTCGACTTCAATGCCGTACTTACATATGCAAAGAGATGCTTATCAACTTCGCGGCATGTAAAATGTTCGACTGCTATTACATACGATTTTTTAAATGGTCAATTAATGTTATTATTATGGTCATTAATTTACATAACATTTCACATTTTTAATATCAATTTCAAAACAAAGGGAGCATGGAAATTCGTATGGAAGGGGTAGATGGAGAAAGGGGACCTCTACGAACAAGTGTGCGGTAAACGGGCGGAAACTATTCATTACTTATCGCTCTGCTCGCCAAAATTCGTTATATATGGGGCATTTTTTGCTTCGGGACCAAACATTTGTTCGTTAGAGCAGAGAATTCGTAAAATACGTGTTCGTTACATCCGAGAAATTTAACCAATGCCCTTATGGAGAAGTTCAAGGGACCGAGACATTTCTTCGTTATAGCCGAGATTTCGTTTTAGGCGTGATCATTATAAACGAGTTTTACTGTATATTTTTAATTTTTAGGCAATTTACGGCATAATATATCTTGCTGTAGTTAAGGTAACATTATTTAACATGTAATAAACCCCTCAATCACGTAAGACATTTAAATCAAACTAATCCCACAGGTCGAAGGACATTTAACCCCTTAACTGAAGAAATAATTTTTCTTATCTTTCAGCTGATGGGGAATTATTCCTTTCTTTCAAATAATTTGAATTTGACTTTTTCTTGATCTATTTGTTATGATATGATGTTATGTGAAGTAGGTAATGGATATTTTACAATATTAACGAACACACCATTTGTAAATTTATAAAATTTCAATTTTTTTCTTTAATTAATTACTTGTTCAGAAATTATCACATTTTTATCATGAGTGATTTTTCCAATTATAAAACATTAAAAATATTACTTAATTTTTCTACTATTTTGACATTTTTGCAAGGGTAAGTAACTTTACATCACAAGATAAAGGACTACCTAAGACTGGTTTAAACCATTGAACGCTAGCACAGAAAAAATAAATCTGAGCGCATAGGGAAAACAAGGGCACTTCAAAGGGATTCTAGTCTTTTAAGCTCCTTTTTTCACTTTTATGAGGGTTTTGAGACCGCCAGTGTGTTTGGGGTACTATAGCAGCCAAGTATGCAACACGCGGTACATAGTGAGAGAAATTTTACTATGCAGTATTTTTGTTTTGGTTTAGAAAATTGTATATTACAGCAAAAACTGTAACAATAGCATTTACTTAATAAGTTACATAAAGGAAATTTAAAATTATCAGACTTTTGCTGGCATTAGGGTAGTGAGACGTGGCAACACCATGCGCCATTTACCCAATACTGAAAGTTAAAGATGGAACGCTCTATAGTTTAATTTGCAGTGATGTCACATTTCTGGACCTTTTAGCAGCATTATCACTAACACTGATTTGGGACCATTTTTATCACTTGAGGTTTAATAAGCTATAAAATAATTAAGAAATATGTTAACTGTTGACAAATGAGTTGACAGTTGTACTGCAGCAATCTGCGAAGGAATGTTTTGTTATTTGATTCTTATATTTGAAAGCAAAATTCTATATATTATTAGTCTTTGTTTAACCGTTTCAATTTACACAAAGATTTTTCACTCTAACACGATCGATGAAATGTTCTCCAAAAACAACCACAGTGCACCATTTCGATAGATCAAGGGTGCACAACTTGCATGCCGGATGTGGCCCACTGAGCAATTTTATGCGGCCCACCGCAAGTGTTTCATAGTTTTCAAAATTTTTTCATTTATTTTAATTAACTACCAAATATTATTTTCCGTGTAGCAAAATCACTTAAAATATCTAATGTTGAATTGGGGCCTCTTAGTAAATATTTCTCAATTCAAGTAAGTTCTTTTTAATGCTGTTTTTGATTATTTTCTCAAAGATATTTCTAAGATTAAATTCCATCATGATTTTTAATATTGAAATGTTAACACTAAACTGCTAGTTCTAACTTAATTTCCATGCATATGGTGCCTAAGAATCTCTAGAAAACTTATGAATTAACTATAATCCTTTAACCATTTCCAATGTGGCCCACCGAAGGGTTCACTGCCACCAATGCGGCCCCTACCATGCAGAAAAGGCTGTCCACCACTGCGATAGCAATATTTATCTCTCAGTCACAGTGCAATCATCATCTTATGCAGTTTGTCTGCTTCATTCAAAAATGGCAACGGAACTTTTTCATTTTTTTGTACCACTTGGCAACAAATGACGGTTGATCGAAACAATGATTATCAATGGCGATGGTTATCGAGGTCCTACTGTATATAAAACTACAGTGAAATTCCCATTCATAATTGCTAAATTTAGTGTTTACAAAAATTTAGTGAAATAAATTTGTGAATTCCTATTTAAAAGAATTATAAAGTAAATCCTCCTCTGAAACATCGTGAACAGCAAAACCTTGATGAAAAGAGAAATGGGAGTTAGTGGACTGGGTAGCAGAACGAAGTCTATTTTTTGATTCAAGATCACCTTTTGTGAAAAAAATTTAATACTAAAAGAGGTATGGTTAATTAACCCATTATCCCAATTTAATTACATTTAAGTTGTGCCTATCCTTTTTTAGTGTTTTTTAAAATCCACTTATGCTTTTGGTTTGTCTTCTTGACACACTAACTCATCCTAAATGAAAGCAGATAGGGACTTAGTTTTTTCGTCAATAGAAGAAGCATTCCATCTCCTTGTGCAACTTTTATTGTAGAGGTCCATTTCTCTGTCAATTTTTTATTATATTATTTCAGTTGGAAGCAATGGCACATCCAGAAATTTACTGCCTGGTTGCTCCCCTGGGTGCACCACTAGTAGGAAGTCAAAGATGAAAGTCAGTAAAGCTGGGTGCTAACGCAAAAATTTGAAAAAGTGTCATAGTTAACAGTAATCAATATTTAAAAATTTTTAATGTACCAAAATTAAATCCTAAATGTTACATTTTGACAATGGCTACAAATGAACTGCAAGCATGGCATAGAAATAGGTGTGCATAAGTCCTGGATGACATATTTTTTTCAAATTAACCTAATCTCATCCATGTTGCATACTTATTGAGGCTTATATATTTTTCTTCCATGCAGTAAATGTTCATAATAATTGAATTTTATTGGAGCAAACCTAAAAAAATATGCCTCTGAATAATTGAAACAACTTTTGGCGATTCTTATACTAGTATGAAGACATTAAAATTAGATTGCGATTTCTGTAGCTTTGAGTCTGTTTAGCAAAAAAATACTGTATTTACCCGAAAGGAAGACGAGGTTTTTTACAAAAAATTAGGATCGTCTTAAAATCGAGTACGAAGTTTTAGGTGGGAAAAATTTTAAACACCACACGGAACACCTGGATTTCAAGTATATGTCCATGAAAATGCATTTACAAATGCATACAACAATACATTACATTTAATTAATTATTACAATACATTAAAAATTCATATCATAGTTCTTAAAGTTGCACATAGTACGAAAGATTACCTCTGGGGTGCTGATGGAAGGGGTGTGTTTACGGCTGGGTAGGAAATCTGATATGTGCGACAATGTAGACGGTTAACCAAGATTGGCATCCATATTTGAGGTATATTGTTACATTTTAAACATGTCTAGGTATTACAATTTTAAAATCTGCTACCTTTCGTTTGGTGCTCCAGCAGCAGACGAAAGTACACCTGAATTTTAGAGTATAACATTCATGAAAGCACTCCATTAGTACTCACTTTGCCAAGTTTTAATGTGAAGGGAAGATTAGCCATTATTACTTTCTCCATACGTAGTAATGGGAAAGTATTGTATTCATGAAAAAAATCGACTTCGAGATTTCAATGGAAATACATGTTTTGAGGTCCCTAGAACACGTTTAGACTATTTTCGGAATGATTCTGTGTGTGTGTGTGCGTGCGCGTGTGTGTGTGTGTGTATGTTAGTGTGGGCGCTCTAACTGAAAAAGTACGTGCCATATCGTTACTAAACTTCATTTATAACACTTTAACATTAGCATAAAGAACTGATTAGTTTTCCGACAATAACGGGTAACCGTAGGTCGAGGTTTATTCGAAACCCGATTCGGTTTCTGCGATATTTCTTCGTTAAAATATCATTATTGTATTTGCAATTCTATACAAAAGATATAGAGAATGTGATTTCCTACAACTTTCATTTGAAACAATTTTCTATTGTAGTTATTGTTTAGGAGGTATTTATAAATAACCGGTTTTTCGGTTTTCTCCTTAAAAACATCGTTATTGGTAATCTTCTTGAGGACCAAAGTTGTAGAGAATAATATTTCTTCCAAGTTTTGTTTGAAACAAATTTTCGTAGAACCATCCATTTCGGAGATATTTTGCTTTTTCTTAATTTGCAGTATACAGCGGCACCACCATGTGGCGGTGCATTATGTAAACATATTCAAAATTTACGTAATTTACGGCAATAAGGCCGACTCTATACTTTTACGATACGAAATAATAATTTTGCCTTATAATGCTATTCATAAAAAGAATTTCAATATCTATACCCCAAATACGGAGAAAGCCATGTGTTAGCCACATCAGATTTTTTTTAAGTTTAAAATAAGTTACCCCAAAGATATAGTGTCACTATAAAAACTTCCGGGAATGAAAAATTACGCGTTACGGTAATGCTGGTTGCGTTAGCGGATGGCACGAAGTTGCCGCCGTATGTTATTTTAAAATGCAAAACAATGCTTAGGAAACTGCTACCTAAAGGAATAATTGTTAGATGTCAAAGCGAATGCCTTTTTACTTTCTCATACGAAGTATTGAGAAAGTATGGTTATCGCGAAAAAATTCGACGTCGAGATTTTTACGGAAATATACGTTTTAGGTGTCGCTGAATCCAACAAAGTGGTTTTCCCAATGCCGTCTAGAGCCCAAACGGTAGAGCGAAAATGAATGAAATCTCGTACTTAGGCATTTTGTCATACTAAGCAGAGTCTATGAAGAAATGGTTGACATTGCTCAATAATTAAGGGAAGTTTATTCTACGCATTTTTAACAAGAATTTGATTTTCTCAAAAACGTCTCTAACGATTTTGATCAAATGTCGTTCAGTTATTTGAGTTTATGTCTTCAGTAATACAGTACAGTTCATATTTCCCAAAAAATTAATATAAGGCTAGTTTATTCTATGCTACTTTAAGAATAATTTGATTTTCTCAAAAACGGCTCGAACGATTTTGATCAAATTTTGTACAATTACTTGACTATACTTCTGCAATCATATTACATATTTCATTTTTCTCAATGAATGAATATATGGCTAATTTATTCTTGGGCAACTTTAACAAAAATTGGATTTTCTAAAAACCGGTTGATACGATTTTCTAAAGATAACTAAACGACGCATTATTATATGAGAAAGTTTGTACAATGTATGTTGTACCGATTTTTTATTCATGCTTTTAGTGTGTTATTATTTAAAAGTTTTTCGTAAATAGACTGGTTTTTTTAGGGGTTGTCGTAAATTCAAAGTCGTCTTCCTTTCGGGTAAATACAGTACGTTTGGTCACAATAAATGAATCATGAACTTCCAAAATCACAAACAGTATGGGTTTATTCTCCCTCATCTCTATCAGTGTCAGCTTGCAGCTTATCCACTTTGTTAGTTATCATACTAACAAGGGGACCTTACGACATGTTCGTCGCCGATTCGGTTGAAACTTGGTGAGCACGTAGCACACACCTATTTATGGAAAACGCCAAAGCAAGAAGACGCACCTCTCAAGCATTCGCGAGATATTTGCAATTAAATTTAGCGAAATTACTATGGGTCCATTGTATACCCTAATATGAGTCTCCACGTATAGATGAGGCGGTGGCAGTGTTGGTTAGGCGTCGGGTTCGCGATTTTTTGGGCGCGAGTTCGATACTAACTCTAAAATTTTTTTTCCAATTTTTATTATTTGATTTGTTTCTATTGTCTAGTCATTTTTGGGATATATTATTTGCTGAAAGTTTACTGTATTTATAATTACATTTTCACTAATTAAAAAATATTTTTCGCAATAACGTTGAAAAAGAATTGGATTAGAATTATCAGCAAAAATTAAAGGGGAATAAGGGCCGTTTATCACACATGTTCAACTCTTTTCTTTTACAGAGAGCTAATGCTTCATTGCAAATTATTATTGTACACAGTTATTAATCGATTTTATTATATGACGTACAATGTTTCGGGTGGTAGTTATCGTAGAAACAAGAAAAGCAGAGATCTAGATTACACCATGCACACGTTATTAAACCAATTGATTGACAGGCACAGTTATTTTTAAAAGATTTTGCTAGGAAACACACATCATCCACATTCACAAATAACTTTACGAGTGAGTTTCGGAAATGTAATTGCATCATGTTCGATATCAGGCAAACTAACAGCAAAGCTGTACAAATTATTCTTGCAGAACGCTCTTCTACCTTATGTAAAAATGAACAGTTTCTTCTGCTAATTGATTCTTGCGGAGGTCAGACTAACCCCAAAGTGTATGACGAAATCTTTGTTGACGATAAGGATGAATCAACATGCACTGTCAAATTTATTCCGTCAAAATGCACTCCACTCTGCCAACCTTGTGATGTGTACTTTTATAGGCAGGTTAAAAACTTCATTAAGCGGATGCAGAATTGCTCATTTTTAATAGAACAAAACCGCGAAATATCATCACATGAGGATGCAACCAAATTATATTCGTTGCTTCATCAACAATTAAGTGCGCCAGTATTTCGCGATATGATTAGGTACGCGTCGTATGCCTCGAAACTGACAAGCGAATGGAGGATTTTTGTGAATGTGAATGATGTGTGTTTTCCAGCAAAATCTTTTAAAAATAACTGTGCCTGTCAATCAGTTGGTTTAATAACGTGTGCATCAGGGGCGTATCTTGAATTTTGCGAAGGGGGGCGCTGTTAGGAGTTTGTTTTAATTTGTTGGAATACTTTGTGCAATCCCGAGAGGGGCAGAAAAATTATTAGTAAAATTTTGTAATTTCGAGCCTTTCCGCTAATGAAAAAAGAGAATTATTTTGAATTCATATATAATTAACACGAACTGGGGAAATTTGAGGAGCGAAAGTAATTATAACGGTAACCCTAGGCCACAGTGACATTGACATTCGTCGTTCACATAGCAGAAATTGGGAATACAAAAGTAAAAGTAGATTTACATGAATCAGCGCGGTTGAACGCTAGGCAGAACAATTCGATTCGACTAAAGCGGTTATTACATTAGAGCCAATGCCGTCGTCTTGATCTCTTCTGTATATCTATTGAAGTCTTTGTATTTAAAGTAGAAAAATTGATTGCTTTTGATATCCAGGGGGAGTGCTGTAGCACCATATGCACCCCCCTGGATACGCCTCTGGTGTGCATGGTGTAATCTAGATCTCTGCTTTTCTTGTTTCTACGATAACTACCACCCGAAACATTGTACGTCATATAATAAAATCGATTAATAAATGTGTACAATAATAATTTGCAATGAAGCATTAGTTCTCTGTAAAAGAAAAGAGTTGAACATGTGTGATAAACGGCCCTTATTCCCCTTTAATTTTTGCTGATAATTCTAATCCAATTCTTTTTCAACGTTATTGCGAAAAATATTTTTTAATTAGTGAAAATGTAATTATAAATACAGTAAACTTTCAGCAAATAATATATCCCAAAAATGACTAGACAATAGAAACAAATCAAATAATAAAAATTGAAAAAAAAATTTTAGAGTTAGTATCGAACTCGCGCCCAAAAAATCGCGAACCCGACGCCTAACCAACACTGCCACCGCCTCATCTATCCGTGGCGACTCATATTAGGGTATACAATGGACCCATAGTAATTTCGCTAAATTTAATTGCAAATATCTCGCGAATGCTTGAGAGGTGCGTCTTCTTGCTTTGGCGTTTTCCATAAATAGGTGTGTGCTACGTGCTCACCAAGTTTCAACCGAATCGGCGACGAACATGTCGTAAGGTCCCCTTGTAAGTCCATTTTACCCTTAAATACAAAATCATGAGCTTTTGGATCCCTTAAGTTTTCAAGAAGGAAAAAAATTATGTATTTAGCAATGTGATATAAATTACAAACAAAATAGCCACAACAAAGTTTTTAAAAAAGCTGGATGTGCATTTCAGCAACAAAGCAGCCATCTTCAGTGGTAATTCACAATGAATTACCACTGAAGATGGCTGCTTTATAGCCGAAATTCATATTCGGTTTTTTATAACCTTGTTGTGGAGATACCTGACGCAAGTTATTTTTTAAGTGATTGTTCCTGATTTTTTTTCAGCCATAAGACAAACTCGATAATTCTCTATTGAATTACAGTAAAACCTCAATATAGTGCACTTCCATATATCATAAACCTCTGCATTTCCACCCAAGCTGCATGTAATGGTATAATATATCTGAACCAGCAGTATAGCATGGTGCATTATAAAGGTGTTCTATTGTATATTTTTCAATCAGCATATTTTGGAGTCTTTGTCTTTCGACTTTTCAAATCTGAACTAATGAGAATTTACTGCATAAAAAACTACATCATTTATAAAATTGAACACCTCTAGTTTTACATGCAACATTTTTTAGTGAAACACATGCAATCTTGTATCGAACAAAATAATGTTAAATCTTGAAATACTTCACATACAATGATATCAAAAGAAAGTAAATTTGCCAAAACAATATAACATTCAAGCAATAGGGGATGCTACCCTGCTTGCTTACCTTGACTTCCTCTTTTCCTTTTTCTGTAGAGTTTTCTTTTCCTGTCTCCTGCACTTTCTTCTCCTCCTGATCGTTCGGCATCTGCATCAACACCCTTTTCATCACAAGTTTCTTCCCTTCTGTTACCATTTTTTCTGTTTTTCTCCTCAGTATTCTCCATTTTAACATCCTTCCCAACTGTTGCTCCTTCTTTCTCATCTTCAATAGACTCGGAACATTCCTTGCCACTGCAAATTATATATACATGCATCAATCACTTTTTGCTACAAAACTTCCTCTTTAAAAAAGATCTGCCTACATAGATACATTCACTAATTCTGGATTTATATCTAGCACTTTTTTATCTAGTTTGGCAGCAAAGCACGAACTTGTATTCCAACCAACCAGATTAATACAAAAGGCGACATTCAGACAAAATGTTTTTATACAGGAGAAAGTTTTCTTGGGTTTCCAGCCGGGTGATGTGGAATAATGCTTCCGACGTTTCGGCAACTCTCTCTGCTGCCATATTCCTTGAGGATGGCAGCAGAGAGAGTTGCCGAAATGTCGGAAGCATTATTCCACACCACCCGGCTGGAAACCCAAGAAAACTTTCTCCATATCATTCGCAGGGAAAGACTCAAATCCTTTCTTTTTTATACAGCGTAGTGATCTTTAATGGGAGAGTCAGAACATAACGTGATATTCTTGTAAACTCTCTGAAACGTATCTCATTTCGCGGCGAGAACTGTCCCGATACTACACATAGTCAAGTACAATTACATTGATTTTATACAAAAAATTAGTGCGTATTATACATACATTTCCACATTTCACCCATGAAAACATGGGTGTGTATTATATAGGTTGTGTATTATAATCGGAAAATTACGGTATGTGATGGAAAGCAGATGCCAGAGAAATCATATTCAGCTTGGAATAGTAGGAGAAACTTGTATAGTTAAGATCTTACCCATCAAAATTTTCTTATTAAAATTACTTTGAATTTTCTCAAAGAGCAATAACAATTACCAAAAAAATAAGATTACAAAATTTATATACATAGCAATCTATGAAATTGTAAACAATGTGAATCATTTATTATCATCCCTTAAAACTAATAAACTACTTAGTGTATCATGTCATAATTCAGTGCTCAAAATGAGCCGGAATGCACCAGAACACCGCTTCGGCTCATCACATGTGCCAATGATGCCATTCCATTTCGTCAGACATTTAGAAATACTGTCTCTTATAACATGCATTCCGTTTTGTTAAAATTTATGTTCCACTACCAATACAAGTGTTCCATTTCGTAACATTTTCCATTTCAAGCACTGTCATAATTTAGGGTTAACACCACTTATACAATAACACTTGCCATTTTTTATAAATACTTTATCAGATACTTTGATCAAAAATGCTTATTTTGACTTCACAATACCTTCCTTTATCATCTTCTTTAAATTCTTCAAAAGCCACTTCCATACTACTACAGCTAGCTTTTACTTCACTGCTGGCTTTTTGAAGTTCAGATTCAAGTAGCTCTGCTTTCAAACATTCTGCAAAGAAGAAGATTATTATACTCTAATTCAGTGGTCTTCAAGGTGGGCGATAGCGCCCACCAGTGGGCGTTTTTGGATTGTTGGTGGGCGTTAAAGAACTCATCAAATGCTACTCTAATTTTTACACTGAAAAAAAATTCTATAAAAAGGCTTAATGATACGCACACATATTCTGTACAACTATTTTATGTACAACTATTACAGTTCATTTGTCATTAACTATAGTGTCATATCGCACTATACTAGCGACAATGTATCCATGCTGCGGTAATATCTATAGGCCCATGAGGGTGGTCGGAGTCTCTCATAGAAGCAGCGAAGCGTTTAAGTTTAATTTTATCAAATATATAAAACAAATTTTTAAACACTGTTATTACCACTGAGATTGTATTCAGTAATCTCATCTAACGACAATCGCACTAGTATTAGGGTTATCATACGTCCGCATTTTCTTAAAATTTACGAGATTTTAGCAAATAAAACTCATTTTTTTCTGGTTATGCCCATCATAATCTTAACACTATACGTAGACTTAAACAATTAGATACCTTGTTTTTTTAAAAAAGTTATACTACATTTTAGGTTTAAAATTAAATTTGCCCGGGTTTTATTATCAGAATATGGTAATCCTAACTAGTATGTGCCATTTAGGAAAGAAAGTATCATCAAATTTTTTACCAGCTATGGCAAGATAATGATGAGCAGTTTGTTCGCTTATTGCTATATACTGAAGTTCGTTGGCTCTTGAAAGGAAATTGTTTGACACGTTTTGTAGAATTATACGATAGCGTGTTGTTATTTTACCTTAACGAAAACAAAATTATTTGCAATGATTTCAAGTCGGTGAAAAAGGATGCTTTTTACTTGGGTGGAATATTTGAAAAATTTAATGAAGTTAATTTATGACTTCAAGGAAAGAAAGTGAGTCATTGATTGCAAAAATGTTATTTCGGTATTCATTGACAAATTGGATTTATTCAGAAAAAACATCCTGCAAAAAGAATTTTACCAGTTTCTGGAACTACACAACATCAAAGATGATCTTACAGCTGAAGACATAGACAAGTTTGCAGATCACCTTTCTGTCATTAGAATCGATATGATGACTCGTTTTCGTAATGTAATAGACTTGAAAGTGGATGCCTAGATGGTGACTCCATTCATCACAAATGTGTGTGATGTGGATATTGAATACCAAGAGGAGATAATAGAATTAATTCGTGATGATGAGTCTAAAGCCAGTTTCAACCAAGGTGGATATGTACAACTTTGGCAGAACAAGAAAATGTCCTCTCTGTATCCACGCTTGTGGAAGAAAATATTGTTGCTCTTGTTAGCTTTCCCAACTTCATATCTAGTCGAGAAGGGATTCAGTGCAATCCTGTCCAAAAAAAGAAACCGCTTACAAATAACAGAAAGATACGATCTTCGAATGGCCCTTACAGACTTGAAGCCAGACATTGATTCCCTGGTTTGTAGGCACCAAGCACAAAGTACGCATAGAAATGTATGCCAAATGCTTATTTTAACATTCGTTTTGGGATTAATAAACATAATTAAATTTTGTCTTTTTAAACATATATTTTGTTAAAAACTTTATTGTTAAGTTGATACGATAGGTGGGCTCAGTGGCGTATTGAAGGGGGGCAGGGGTTGCAGCGATTTGCACCCCCCCCCTCCATAAATCGCTTTGCTACTGGGGGCGCAAAATTATTCTTTGCCCCAGGCACCAGAAACCCTCACTATGCCACTGGGTGGGCGGTGAACTTATTTCAAAGGACAACATATGGTAAAAGTGGGCGGTGACTCAAAAAAGGTTGAAGACCACTGCTATAATTCATCCACCTTGCTTCTTTCTATCATCCAATTATTGAATAAGAATCACTTTACAACCTTTTTCTCTTTGTGAGCACCATAAGTTGCAATAATTTTGGTGATGAACCTCTGATATCTTAGCAAAGAAATTTTGTCAAAATAAATCTTTTTGAATGTCTTTAATTTATTAAAAATATAAAGGTTATATAACACACTAGGCGAATGAGCCCGTTTAAAACGGCCTTTGAAAACAAATAATATAAAAATAAAACCAACAAACAAATGATAAAATTATAAAGATGAATAACATTGGAAAGGGCTACAAATGAAAACAAAGGGATAGTTTTAAAAAATTAAGAGGAAAACAGTCTTATACCCCAATAATATTATTTTAGCTATTCAGTAGCTCTCTTATAACGACTTTCCTTGTAAATACTCTTTCGTTTAACAGCAATTGCCCTTGATTATCTTTATCCTTAACCCAAAATTTCTAATTATGTTTGTCACGTGTTCTAGTTATGGCTACATACAGCTGTCCATGTGAAAAGCAATATTTAGTAAGTAATCACAATCAATCGTTCAATTCCATTAAACAGCAGTTAAGAACAATCTCAATAGATATCTCAATACACACGCAATCAGCGCATATACCTTATTTATTTAGATAACAATGTAATCGTTGTTTGGTTGGTTACCCTACAATTGGTTTGACGCAAATAAAAAATAAACAGCACGAAAAAAATTACTTTCATAATATTTGTTATAGTCAGATAATGCGAAGGCACAGCGCAAGCAACTGCCTTTAATATGCAGAAAGACTTCAATAAGACAACAAAGGCATGTTAAAACATCATCAAATTATTTCAAACATTAGCATGTTTTAAAATACGTAATTTACCGCATTTATCCATCCGCTACTTACATATTAACGGGGAGCCCAACTTAATACGTAAGTACCGAATGATTTCTACCAAGATATCTGTAGTCTACAAAGGAATTATATCTCGCTTGACTGTTGCGCCACAAATGGAGAGGATATTGGCGAGCCTTCAGCTTGCTTTGTTTTTATTTTAGTTGTCTCCGGGCACTACCGCGCCCTTCGCCTCGCTAGAACCAAACTTTCCCTCCCCGTTGTCCGGTGATCAGATTTGTAAATGTTGCGACAGGCCGATCAGTCGAGATGCTTTTGATAGCATTTTAGAAGAAACTGCTAAATATTGGCCACCAGAAACTAAAATGTGTTGTTTTTTCTATTGTTATCTATAACAAAGCGATCAGTTGAAATGCTTTTGATACCATTTTAGAAGAAATTACTAAATATTGGCCTCCATAAATTAAAATGTGATTGTTTTTTAATTGTTATCTATAACAAATCATTTAAATGTTAATTGGTTTCTTTTAATGTTCTTAAAAATTAAAACATGGTTTAAATGGTATTTGTTCCATATTTATATTTTTAAGTTGGGCCTCCCGTTAATATGTACGTAAGTACCATCCATCCAATTTACGTAAATGGATATAGGTGCAGCTGCAAGCAGCCATAAGATTCAGTTAGATGCTGTTTTCCTTGACTTCAAGAAGGCTTTCGATAAAGTCCCGCACAGTAAGTTAGTGAAGAAATGAAATGACTGTGGAATAAATCGAAAGATAATCGAGTGGATCAGGAACTTTCTTAATCAGCGTGAACAAATAGTAGTTATAGATGGATTTAAATCAGATTCAGTCAGCGTAGCCTCAGGCGTTCCACAGGGAAGTGTAATCAGCCCCCTACTATTCCTTCTATATATATATGAACGGCTTAGTTAAGGTTATTAAAAGTAAAATCAAGTTATTCGCGGATGATACAGTAGTTTTCAGAGAGATTAACAGTCCTAATGATCATTTATTACTTTCTGACGACTTAAATGCAATTCTCGAGTGGTGTAAAGAGTGGCGGTTAGAATTGAAGTTAGGAAAGTGTTTCCTTTATGAGATTCCGGGGAAACAAAAACATCGATGCGATGAATTACACTGTTGAAGGCGTCCAGGTAAAACTAACAAATTCTGTCAAATACTTAGGCCTAACTTTAACAAAGCCTCTCGTGGGATATGCACATAGGAAATATATGAGGGAAGGCTACACAGAAACTAGGATTCATAAAACTCATAGTAGGTAAAAGTGAGGAAAAAGTCAAAGAGACATGTTACTTCTCGTTAGTAAGACCTCTATTAGAGTACGCGTTGAGCATATGGGATCCGTACGTGAAAGGATCAATCTCAGAGTTACAAAGAGTGCAGCGAAAAGCCGCTAGATTCGTCAAAAATTGTTACGATAGAAACAAAAGTGTTACAGCCTTGATACAGGATTTAGGATGGGAATCACTAGCTGAGCGCCGATCTCGCTCTAGGTTAAAACTTCTTGAAAGATTTAGAATGCATATATTCTCCAGCGATGTCAAAGAAATAATAAGAGCGCCAACTTATATTGGTAGAATGGACCATCCTCGTAAAATAAGAGAGATAGCCTGTAGGACTGAGAGGTATAAGGGCTCGTTTTTCCCTAGAACGATAGCTGAGCAGAACAGAAGTTACGAAAAGAAATCAGCCGACGTAGAGTGATACGATACATTATTATGCGCTTTACCTTGGTGCCATTGCACCCCCTGCCACACACCATTGCGGTGGCTTGCAGGGTGAACTATAGATATAGATATTTACCTCTGAAAAATTCAGATGTCGAGAAGAATTTATGAGTAATGTAGGAGTAAATTAGAAGGTTGTTATGTGAATAAAAAACATTTATTGATTGCACATGATGGATAAAGTATCAAGATCACATAAAATAATCACAACAAAATCAATGCTTGAGGTATTGCACATTTTTACATTCATGTTTTTGAGAGTACAGATTCAGATGATTTTTGACGAGTTTCTTAATGTCGCAAAAAGGCAACCAACTGCAAAATTGTAATGTGCTATAACACTTGTATAGAGTATTTTGTGTTTAATAAAGTATTAGGTACATACAGGGCCGGCCCGAGGCATTTTGGCACCCCGGGCGGGAAGGACTTTGTGCGCCCCCCCCTCCCCCCCCCCCCCCTCCAATATATGAAAAAATGTATAAGGTATTCTATATGAGTTTATTTTTAAGCTGGAAACTGAAACAATATACTGAACTGTAACCGAGCTATATAATATATTAAAGGCAATATTATCTTCACATTGTTTTACTGATGATCACAATACGAAATATCCAATTATCATATGGATAAGTAACTATGATACATACAATGCCAAAAGATATCACATAATTTTCACGATACATTTATTGATTTCAAACGATAAATCCATTAAAATTTAATACAATAAAATTAAAACATTTAGTTTAATTAATTCATTTTTTGATCAGTTTATGTAAAAAAAATTTCTTAATGTATCTTCCTTCTAGATTTCAAATCAGCAAATTTATTAATTATTTCTGAAAAATCCAATTTAGCAACTGTGTCATTTTCGATCAATAAAATTGCCAGTGAATTCAACCTTGTCTGCAACATTGACGATCGTATGTTTTAATTAACTTCAGTTTGCTGAAACTTCTTTCCCAACTTGCCACAGTTAGAGGAATGGTCAGTATAACTCGCAAAGCTACCAATGCATTTGCTTATATATCTTGCATTTGGTTTGAATTTATGAACTTCAAAATGCTTAAACCATTGTCGGGTACATTTCCAGGCAACAATGTCATCAATGCCTCAATTTCCTTTCACAACTCTTCATCATTTACATCACATTCATTATGATCACTAAGCTTGATTTCAAGTTGTTTGCACCTTTTTAATAAATCATCATGATCCTCATTTTTTAAATATTATACAGAAATCCCCAAGTATCATGAAACACTTCCATTTGTTGAAATCTTTCTGTCAGGGACATGATTGCATTGTCTAATATTACATTGAAAACATTGTTTTGAAAATACTTTTCTTCGCTTTCTCATACGAATTGGCCATTAAAATCATTTACATGTCTGAATCTGGTATTTCTAAACTCACATTTTACATTAAATCTTTCTGCTAATTCTTTTGCTGATTTTAAGGATTCGTCATAACCAGAGTTTCTGTATTTCTTTAAAAATTCGGTACAGTTCTTCATAAGCATGGCTGTAGTGCTTATGTACATGTCGGTGCCCTGCATTGATTTGCTTACCAAATTTATTTTAAATAAAATGTCATTCCACATGCAAAGTGTAATCAAAAAACTAAAATATTTGATTTTTTCTATAAGAGATTCAGCTTCAGATGCAACAATAGATTCAGTACATGTGTTTTCGGCCAATTCAATTAAGGCATTCCTCAATTCTAAAATTTCATTTTTAATAGCTTTAATGCTGTCAATTCTACATTCCCACCTGGTTTCACACAAAGGTTTAGGTGTCAAGTGTTTAACGTATTTCTTCAGCAATTCCCATCTATGAACCAAAGCTGAAAACAACACGTAAATTCTTTGTATTACACCAAAAAACCTCTTAGAAAAAACTGAGCTTGCCACACTGTCCCCAATTACTAAATTTAAAGAGTGGCATCCACAAGGCATATAAAATGCTTTTGGGTTGCAACTTAAAATTCTAGCCTAAACACCTTTGTTTTTGCCTTTCATGTTGGCACCATTATCGTAACCCTGGCCTCTGCAATTGTCTAAATCAAGTTTAAAATCATTTAGCATTTGCATAATTGTGCACAAATTCCGTCACCTGTAGCATCTGAGAGCAGATGGAAAGAAAGAAAATGTTCTTTTATTTTAATTTCATCAATGTCGACATATCTGATAGTTAAAGAAAGCTGTTCAACATAAATGACGTCTGGCATGCAATCAGCTATTATGCTAAAGTATTTTGCTTCCCTAGCTCATCCCAATATATTTTCCATGGTAAAATTTCCAAGCAAATTGGTCAATTCGTTTTGAATAATTTTACCGCAGTAATGCGTGTGAGTTTCACATGTTGTTATCCGCCGTAACTGCTCACTCATAACTACCGTATTCACCCGAATCCAAGACGACCCTGAATCTAAGACGACCCCCCATTTTGATGATTCCAAAAGAGAAAAAAGCTCAAATTGACCTTCAGACTACAAAAATTATAAATCTTGTGAAATATTTATTTTCTCTTATACTTTTCTTGAATGTCATTGTCTTTTAACATTTTAAAATCATAAGATCACATTACAAATAGAACCATTCAGGTTTTCAAACAAATTAAATGGTAGCATTCATTTTAAGATAACATTAAAAATAAAGTAAATACATTGAAAGAATATACTCATTTCAGGACAACAAAAAAACATTTCAATCCAAGTGCTGCATAAAATCATTTTATTGTGTTAGTCATCATCACTGTCTATGCAACCTTCACTATTTTCCTCATGCTCACTATCTTTATCACTCTCAACTTCATCATCAGTCTCCCGCAAAACATCATCCTCACTCCCATCCATGGCATTTGATAAGCAGCATTTCTTAAATCCTTTCGCTATTACTTTTGCATTTATTTGTTGCCACGATGCCTTGATCCATTGGCAGAGCATTGCAACTTCAGGTTTCTTAAGATTTCCTTTTGGTGTTAAAGTGTGAGTTCCACTCTGTAACCACTCAGAATACAAAACCTTTAAATTATTTTTAAAACACTTATTGACAGCAACATCTAAAACTTGAAGTTGCGATGTCATTCCTCCAGGTATTACAATAAGATCAATATTCATCGCACTCATTACGTTTTTAATTTCAGGAGATGTATCCTTGAATGCATCCAGTGAAAGCATTGCTCTTTGTTTCAGTAAAGCTCCTGGCCGTCTATTCCACACCACGTGTAACCAATCTCTCATTAGTTCTTTAGTCATCCACCCCTTTTCTTGACACCTATTATTCCACTTGGAAATGTTTCTTAGGCATTGTTTTCCGCTTTAGAATCACATATGGTTGTAATTTAGTCCCATCTGCTAAAACCACCAACATTACCGTGACTCGCATTTTTTCGTTGCCTGCAGTTTTAATTAGGACGGACTTCGCACCTTTTTCGTTCACAGTATAATTAGCTGGCATGTAGAAGAAAACCGGAGTTTCATCGGCATTTCCTATTTGGCTCAAAAGGTAATTATTGGTTTTTCTAAGTCCAATTATGTATTTCTGGTAAGCGAGAAGTTTTTCAACATAGTCTTCTGACAATTTCTTACACAGCGAAGTTCGTCGCCGTAAAGAAAAATTATTTCGTCGCATCATTCTCACGCACCAACTTCTGCTGGCCTTGAATTCTTGCAATGATATATTAAGTCCTCTAGTAATTTCATTAGCTTTAAGTATAATACTTTCAGTTGAAACAGGCATACCGTTCTTCCTCATGGTGCGCACAAACTTGACTACTTCTTCATCAGTGCCATGAAATCGGCCTAATTTTGGACCACTGAGCGACTTTCTTGTGGCTTTGGCTTTTTCTAGTTCCTGTTTTGAGAGTTTCCATCGATGCACATTTGCCTCAGATACACCGAACTTTCTACTCGCATCACAGTTATTAGTTTTTTCGGCGTAATTTATCACGATCAGCTTAAAATTTGTATCTTAGCTCCGTCTAATTCCTTTGTTAACTTTCCCTTTGCACTCGTGCCACGTACTTCAACATGATCTGTCATTTTAACTTAAGGGTTGTGCATTTAAATCAAGAATGCACAACTCAAAATTACTGTCACACTTAGTGAATCGCGGTGCGTCGTTTGAAAGGGGAATCCCAATGATTTCCGCTCTCATTTGTTTTGACTTGAGGTTGCCATTACGTGCAAGATGAAAGTACGTCGTCTGTGTTATGATCGTCGACGATGATTATTAGTCTAAATAATTATTATTCCCGTCATGTTTTTCTTGTTGTTATTACTATTTGTTTATTTCACTTCTTTATGTACGTACTTGAATTTGCTGTTGTGAATTGTTTACACTAATATACCATTTGTTGTAAAAACCATTGATTAAATGCTTAAATATACTTCGTATTCGAATGTAAGACGACTCTTGATATTTACAGCTGAAAATTTGGAAAAAAAGTTCGTCTTAGATTCAGGTGAATACGGTAAATCAAATTTACCAAGTAATTACACAAGACCCAGAAAATGGCCATTATGCGCTGTAAGTAATCTATCCGAAGACCCACGGTAAGCTAGATTGTTTTGTGTTAAATATATGGTTATATTTATTGACCTCGCTAACACACTTTTCCAATGTTTCTTTTCTTTCTGTATAAGTAACTGAAAATCTTCATCTAAAGTACTACAACTGTGAAGACGTAAATTCGCTTCCAACCAAATTTTATAGCTTTTTAAATGTTGAGGGGAGTTTTCGCGTGATTTTAAGCATTCACTAAGATGCTTCCAATTACTCATTCCCTTCTTGGCTAAACTACTTCTGCTCAACGGATCAAAAAGTTTACAGCAGAAGCAAAACACTGCGTTTAAACTCTCAGAATACACTAGTCACCTCCGGAAAATTTTTTCGCCATTCCTAATTATCCTATAACACTTGGAAATTGAAAAACTACGATTACATATGTCTTTAGGAAAATTGAAATCGTTTCTCATAGCTGATGGGCCAATAATTACAATATGATCAAATTCAAAGCTAGTTAAGTTATCAGGCCATAGGCCTATATCATCATATCCCTTTGAAAAATTTGTTTTATGAGTGAGTTCTAACTCAAGATTTAAATCAAAATCGGACATATGATTTGGGTTAGTTACAACATTTTCACAGTAAATTTTGTCATTAATGTTAACACAAACAAGTTCTTGGGCATCTTTTTCAGTTATCATTTCTAATCTCTCTGTTGCACTTTCTTCATAACTCATTACAAGAGAGCTCAGAAACAGCTGGAGAAGACACAGTACTGTTGATATACTTCAACAACTTAGGTTTTTTTTTTGGATTTCTAATATCTTTTCCTGTCTTCTTTTACGATTATGTGCTCCCGATAATTTTTTGGTAGCCATAGGGCAGGGGTGGGCAAACTTTTCTGCATGGCAGGCCGCATCGGTGTTTGCGAATTCTTCAGCAGGCCACATTGAAGGATGCCAATGCTTAGGCAGGCCAGATTAGAGTTTAAATCGGAAATTGCTTAGATTCTTAGGCATCATACATAAGTGAAAAACAAGCACAAACATGGATTGTAGGGCTAAATTTTCAAAACTAAAAGTTTTATTGTCATAATTTTAACAAAAATAATATAAAATTGTGTTAAATTTTACAGACTGCTTTTTCACCAAAGCTTCGCGGGCCACGTTAAATGCTCTCGAGGGCCACATATGGCCAGCGAGCTACAGTTTGCCCGCCCCTGCCATAGGGCATAATCTGAAAATGGAATTATTGATTTAACAAACGAAATAATTCCTATTGTATTACTACAAAACTAATTATTTATGCAACAAAAAAAACTTCCGAGTCACTAAAAATAAAAGTGTAGATTTTTCACAAAGACTGCATATTAAAATTTGGCTTGGTAGTATTCGATTTAAATCATTGGATGTCGATAATGGTTGATATTTAATTTAGTTTTACAAGCATAAACACAGGAAGTATGCAAACACTCGGGTTATTTAACAGAGATTCGTAACGAGATGTTCAAGCAAATGAGGAAGTGCAGGGACACATCAGGCATGTGAGAAAAGTGAAGTTACGCTCGAATATTTATAAACAAATGAGCAGAGGTACATATTCAGTCTTACAATTAGAAGAATTGCTAAGGAGATGGCGGCTACCCTATTCTCTCTCCAACTAAATAGGGTTATATTACGAAACAAAATTTCCTTTAAGAACGATGTGTATGGATGATAAATAAAGATTGTGGCAAATGAAATTATATACGAATTCACATCAATATGAAGAAAATTAAGTAAACTGATTAGGTAATCCACAAGAATTACGTTAATTGCATTTTAACATCTTTACAAAAAACTATTCTACATGTCATTTGAGATGCAGGCAAGTCAATCCTACTAAAATTAAATAAATTGATTTTATACAAAAATTGCACTTACCCTCGTGCACATTGATATGAGAAAGATGATTTCCTCTTCAGGATGTAAAAGAATCACTTTTCTAGCACCGAAGACACTTATACTAAGTTAGATACACTGTTTCTTCGATGAAAGCAAAGAGAATAATGACCACAAACCTAGACATGGGAAATTAGTGGATTGGGGCATGGGTTTTCCCAAAGCTGTCAAAGAGTGGGGGTGTCCTAAAACAGTGGACACCATGTTGAGAAAAGGTGCACATTTATGACCCCAACTGAGAGGCGTAGTAGAGTCGGCGAAAGCCTTATTTGAGCTTTTGTATTTAATCTCTATTCATCTATAGCCAACTTGACTGGACAAGGCCCTTTTCACACCATTATTTCTCGGTATCAAAACAAAACCCACTAAGCCCTTCCTGGGAGTATTTCCTACGAAAGAGTTGTGGGTGGGAATTTTCGGTAGCCCATGAATTCTTGGATTTCGCAGTCCAAAGCGGAGGAGAGAAATATTTTGGCAGTTTGTCATATTTTAAGGTAAGAATGGCGCCCCCCAAGAATCGCGCCCCGGGTGGCCACCTGGCACGCCCGTATCTCGGGCCGGCCCTGGGTACATATTACATTTGTGTGCTCTACATGGTTGCCACTTTACATAAAAAAATCACCAAATTTGGGATCTAAATTACATGAATACAAGCAGTGCCGTAACTAGGGTACGGCAAAGGTGGCATTTGCCATAGGCACCGCTTGCAAAAGGCACGAAACGTTCCTGAAAAAAGTGCCAAAAGTTAATTTTCCCATAAATAAGTATTATTTTAATACTCAAATGTTAACTTATATGCAATAAAAACGCTATTATTTTAAATTAAAACATAGAAAAAATTATATCCTACACAATCAAGGTGTTTCTTTAAATTTTGCCATTGGCACCATATCGGCAAGGTACGCCTCTGAATACGAGTACAGTAAAACCTCACATAGCTCGAATTCACAAGACACAATTTTGCTAAGACGCAGTTTACATTTCACTACCAACCCTCACAAGACACAGTGGTTCTCCTCGCTAAGACATGGTTTGAAAAGTCAAAGCTAAAATCATTCTTCAAATTTCCCATAACCTACAAATGATAAAAACTTCAAATTAAAACATTTTAAAGAAAAAACACTGACAACGTGATTCATGTAATCATTTTACAGAAATGTTACGTCGAGAGAGTCGTATGCATGCTTCTCAATACATTATTGCCAAATTTGTTACAGTGTTTCACCTGAAGTTGCAACAATGTTACTTCTTCTCCTGCCCTCTTGTCTACCAATGTCGTGTTATAGTCTCGATCTATCGCATGGCACTCGATAATTTCCAAGCTGAAAGAATTTCGGAGAGTAACCCGGTAGTAACCTCATGTTCATATTGTTCGTTCAAACAGCAGGCTCTCTGTGTGTCTTATCGTAAGTGGCTGTCTTAACCTTGCCTCCTGTGATTTAAAATATTATTCTTATCCTTAATATTTATTTTTCTTATTGAAAATGGAACGTAAACAAAAAATAGTGATTTTTCAAGCGAGAAGAAAAAAGTTCAGCGCACAGCAATTACCTTAGGTCAAAAAATTGAAATTTTAGATAAAACTTAAATCAGGACACGGAAGCACAGTGCTAGGGTGGGATTATGGGGTGAATGAGTCGACTATTCATACCATACGAAAAAATGAAGAAAAAATAAGAGCCAGTGTAAGTGCAGCAACTTCTGCAGGTGAAAAAATTAAAGAATGTCAAAATGAAGTGTGCACTTAAACACAGTGGAAAAATTACTATGTGAGTGGATTGAAGATCAAAACCAGAGGAGGGCACCACTGAGTGGCTCGATCATATGTGATTAAGTATTGCGTCTTTATAAAACAGTAAGCGAACAAAATGCTGAATCATCCAATAAACATTCCATTTAGTGCAAATGCAGATTGGTTTGAGAAGTTCACAAAACGCTTCAACTACCACAACAAAAAATTAATGGGTGAATCTGCCTTTGCTGATCACCAGGCAGCCAAAAATTTCATTCCAGAATTTACTAGGTTAATCGAATAAAAAGGTTATAAGCCGCAACAAATTCTTAATGTAGACGAAACCGCCCTATTTTGGAAGTGAATGCCAGAGAGACCGTACATTTCAAAGGAGGAGCAAACAGCACCCGGATTCAAGACTTCTAAGGTTCGTCTTATGCTATTGTTGTGTTCAAATGCATCCGGTGATTTCAAATGTAAACCAATGCTTGTTTACCATGCTGAAAACCCACGGGCTTTGAAGGGCAAAAATAAGGCATACCTACCAATCTACTGGAAAGCAAACTGAAGGTTTACTGACTGGTTCAAATTTTGTTTTATACCGCAGATAAGAGAATACCTCGAAAATCAAAACTTGTCTTATAAGGTTCTATTGCTACTTGATAATGCCCCTGGGCACCCAGCTACGCTGCAGCATGCTTACGAAAACGTAGAGGTGTTGTTTCTTCCACTAACGACGTCTATCTTAAATATGATATCCAAGAACCTAGGGTGACCACATATGTTTGACAATTTTACGGGAAAAATCCTTCAAAAAACCACGACTGTTAAAAATTTTACGGGACTTTTTTAACCTTACAGTTCTGGTACCTCAGAAGATGTTGGTGCCCGACTGTCGGACTAACGAATGTAACTCGATTTCTCAGGATACGATAATCTACAATGTTACATTTGTCTCAAATGTCATATAATATTTTCCTCAAAATAATACAATGTATTGCAAATATATATTCTCGATGGCTTTTGAAATCTAACGTGGAGTCTGAGGTGATCTTATTGTCTTCAAGGTATGTACGCAAACAAAAAGATTCATTGTAACGACTTATAGAAGAACGAAATTTAGAAAAAATCGTAATGTGAGAACAAAATCATGACTCTTTTTTTACGCCACATATATGTTTTCTTAAACAGATATTAATTATCGATGGAATTTTCCACTGAACATATCAAAAGTGAATGTATTTCTTATAATAAAAAAATCTGATGTGGCCAACATGACTTTCTCCATAATTGGGGTATAGATATTTAAATTATCATGAATAGCATTATGAGGCAAAATTATCATTTCGTATTGTAAAAGAATACAGTCGTCCTTATTGCCGTAAATTACGTATATTTTTTTGAATATGTTTACAGAATTCACTGCTACATGGTGCTGGCACTGTATACTGGTATTAAGAAAAACCAAAATATCTCCGAAATGGATGGTTCTACGAAAATTTGTTTCAAACAAAACTTCGAAGAAATATTATTCTCTACAACTTTGGTCCTCATGAAGATTACCAATAACGATGTTTTTAAGATATTTGATGGAAACGAAAAAACCGATTAGTTATAAGTAATTCATAAACAATAACTGCTATGGAAAATTGTTTGAAATAAAAGATGTAGGAAATTATATTTTCTACATTTTTTGTAATGGTCAATGTATACAATAATGACGTATTATCAGAGAAATATCGCAAAAACCGAATTGGGTTTCGAATAAACCTTGACTTCCGGTTAACCGGTACTGTCCAAAATCTAATCAGTTCTTTGTGCTCATGCTAAAGTGTTATATATGTAATTTGGTGTTAATATGACAAGTACTTTTTGAGTCAGAGCGCCCACAATCACATACATCCACATAGACACGGACATCATTCTGAAAATAGTCTAAACGTGTTCTAGAGACCTCAAAACGTGTATTTCCATTGAAATCTCGAAGACAATTTTTTTCGTGATCACAATACTTTTTACTTTCTCCATACGTAGTAATGGGAAAGTATTGTATTCATGAAAAAAATCGACTTCGAGATTTCAACGGAAATACATGTTTTGAGGTCCCTAGAACACGTTTAGACTATTTTCGGAATGATGTCTGTGTGTGTATGTTATTGTGGGCGCTCTAACTCAAAAAGTACGTGCCATATCGTTACCAAACTTCATATCTAACGCTCTTACATGAGCACAAAGAACTGATTAGTTTTTGGATAATAAGGGATAAACGGAAGTCGAGGTTTATACGAAACCCGATTCGGTTTTTGCGATATTTCTTCGTTAAAACATCATTATTGTATATACAATTCTATACAAATGTTATAGAGAATATCATTTCCTACAGTTTTCATTTGAAACAATTTTCTATAGGAGTTATTGTTTAGGAGTTATTTATAAATAACCGGTTTTTCGGTTTCCGTTAAATATCTCCTTAAAAACATCGTTATTGGTAATCTTCGTAAGGACCAAAGTTGTAGAGAAAAATATTTCTTCCAAGTTTTGTTTGGAACTAATTTTCGTAGAACCATCCATTATGGATATATTTCGCTTTATCTTAATACCTGTATACAGCGCCAACACCATGTAGCGGTGAATTCTGTAAACATTCAAAATATACGTAATTTACGGCAAGGACGTGTCTTCTTCTGCGATACGAAATAATAATTTTGCCTCGTAATATTATTCATAATAATTTAAATATCTATGCCCCAAATATGGAGAAAGTCATGTGTTGGCCACATCAGATTTTTTTTTATGTATTGATGCTGAAGGAAGTCATTTTAAACAATTTTAGTGATTTTTGTTTTGTTTCGTTAATTGTTTGTTTTGAAGTTCTAATGTGCTGTTTGCAATAAATTATTGGCAATAAAATGTTCCAAATAATTGTACAATCATTTATAAACTGCAAACGCTGGTAGCTGACAATCGTTGCGAATCGGACACGTGTATAATACATTTTCTACTTAAAATAACCTCAGGAATGTACTCATTAAGTTTGCCCAGAAAGTCATGCAACATCCTGTATATTATAGAAAAAGTATAAAAGTGCATGTAAACATAATTACGTCATGCTTCCCTTTGGCCTGCTGTTGGTGCAGAGTATTAATGCCAATAGGCACCGCCTCTAGGTCAACTACATCTTCAATTGGGGTTTCTCTTCCATGGGTTGAAGTTGCCAGCTATAAAGCATAGCTACTAAATATAGCATACAAAAATATAACAGATGTACGAGGTGCTACCCAAAAGTACCCGAAATGTACCTGAAAAAAAAGTAGATAAGTCCTAATCGCCACCGTCCCCTTCAAAGTAGTCCCCTTGGAAGCGTATCCTAACGTTTCTGCCACAATCGGAAGATGTCCTGGAAGTCCTTTTGTGTCAGCGTCTTCAGCACCTCCTGCAATTCGGCCTGGATCTCCTCTACGGTGTCAAATCTTCACCCCTTCAACTTGATTTTCATCTTGGAGAAGAGGAAGAAGTCACAGGGGACTAAATCAGGCGAGTAAGGAGGGTGGGGGATGGCCACCATGTTTTTGGAGGCCAAAATCTGCTGCACAGCCAGAGCGGTGTGCGCAGGCGCATTGTCGTGATGGAGCACCCAGTTGTTCCTGCGCCATTTCTCTGGCCGCTTTCGCCTCATGTCCTCCCTAAGCCACCTCAGGACATTGCAGTAGAACTTCGCATTGACGGTCTGACCTGGAGGGATGAATTCCTTGCGGATAATCCCGTCAATGCTTTTGACTTGCTGCACTTTCTTCAGTTGGGGTGAAGATGGACTCTTCCACTGGGACAGTACCCATAAACCCAACTTTCCTCACCAGTTACGACCTTAGAAAGGAATTCTGGGTAATTTCTGACCTGTTCCTGAAGTTCCATGCAGACTTCCAGCCGATGTTGCTTCTGGTCGTCAGACAGCAGCCTTGGCACGAATTTTGCAGCAATCCACCTCATGTTGAGTTCATCCGACAAAATGTGCTGGCATGTCCCGTATGACTGTCCCATAATGTTGCAAACGTAATGGATCGGTCGCCTACGGTCCTCGAGGATAGCCTCACGCACTTTTTCAACATTTTCTGGCGTTGTGCCGGTTGAAGGTCGTCCAGAATGTGTGTCATCGTCAACTGATGTTCGGCCATTTTTAAACCATTTAAACAAGTCATAGGTTTGTGTCTGACCCAAAGCGTCATCACCAAATGCTTGTTTAAGCATTTTGTGAGTTTCTGCTGCACTCTTGCCAAGCATGAAGCAAAACTTGATGCACACACGCTGCTCCTTCATGTCCACCATTTCAACAAAAAAAATCGCAAAACGACACAAACACGACATTATAAAAATGCGTAGAACAAAAGAATGCGTGCATTCAGCATGAAGCCACGTCGCACACTGGTTCACAAAGGATACATGCAGCACTACCGAGTGCCATTAGTCCGTACTACAAACGGTTCCCGCGCAACGTTCAACTTTTGGGAACTTTTGGGTAGTACCTCATATGAGTACAACAGATAAATGCAATATTCCAGAGCCCTATCAATCTTCTGCCCACTTGAATGTTTACACATGAATAATTACCTGTGCGCAAGTGTTTGTGAAGAGACGAATCCCATAGCTGCTTTGCTTTGCCTGGATTTTTGCTTGGTGCTTCTTGCTTTCAATATGACTGCTGAGTGCCCTTCGGCCCATATTGCTCAAGTCAATAGTTTCGCAGCATAAATTGCAATAAGCGGCATGGATAGTTTATGGGGGGGGGGGGGTTTATGTGATCAAACCAATCCTCATTAAAAGAAGTTTTCTTTGGCATTATTTCCATCAATTTCCATTGATCATTACTATGCCTGAAATGCGTCTGCAATGAGTAAATTTTTATAACTTTTTATATGTAGTTCAAGTATACTTTGACTACAGTAAAATACATTTTTACACAAGAGTAACTATAAAGTCTTTATTTTAAACCTTCATTCTCAATCGCAAAAAATCAAAAATTGTCATTTTCACCGTCAAAACTAAATGGACTTTTTATAAAAAATTATAGTGCAATAATTTTTTTCTTATTGTTTTGGGTGTACTCCTTAAGACTCCAACATTATTTTTCCTTTTATTTGCATTAAAAGAATATAAAAGTAATAATACCGAACACTATTTTTGGCATTTTTTCCAGGCTGCCTTTCCTTTAAACAGTATACAGTCATGCCTCGTTTAACGCGTTTGTTTAGCGCAATTTCAATATAGCACAATTGGAATCCTGTGGTATACATTTTTATTTATTTTTTAATAAAATAAATACTGTATGTATGATACGTACTGCAAAATGAAAATACTGTTCACGGTGTACATTTTTGCTGGCTTTTGTTTGCTTAAAAAAATAAAGGAAAGCTGTTTTCACGTAATCAGCTCCAATGACATATTTGCGGTGTTTTGTTTAATACCGTATTTACTCATGTAACCCGCGAACTCCTATTCTTGGGCCGATTCGGAGGAAAAAAATTAATTTGAGCCAGATAAGTTTTTTCTTAAGTCACCGATTCCCACTTCATGAAACAAGTGCCGCTCAAGTTAAGCATCTTCTCCCTTCTACGTGGACGATCTCTTTATGACGATACTAGCAGAAACCTCCTCACCAATAGTCCTCCTTTGTTAACCCCTTAACTGTTTTTGTTGTATTATTATGCAACTTGGTCCCCGCTTCTGTTTTTGACGTAATATTACGAACAGATGCAGAGCTTCACGAACTATTTGTTCATCTATGAATGGGAACTCCCTTAGGTGGATGGGGATTTTTTTCACGTATCGTCTCATGAGTAAACATTGGAAGGTTACGAACAAATGAGTCCAAACACTTGAGATGTGGATTTCCGTCTTCCTTTCGAATGATGAAATCTTTCATTCACAAAAAAATTTCACCATTCCCAATTCCTTGAAGTGGATGAGGGTAAAGAACCAAACTTGAACCTACCTATTTTCAAGCCAGCAAACCCTCAGTAGTCACTGAACTATAGTTATCAGTTAGTCGGCGTATTCTTTCTGCCTACTTTTGCGAGTTTTTGCCTGCAGCGCGGGCGTAACTTACATGTTTGCTTGATCGCATAAATACGCATATACTTTGTAAAATTCGACGTCTTTTACGAATATAAACTTAGACGCAAGCATATTGTGGAGAATTTACAGTCGATACAATTTATATAACCTGTACGGGGTACACAAGTAAATATGGTATCTATGGCAAATAACATTTTAACAGTAAATAGGGGGAAATAATTTCAGTGCATCATGGCGTTCATGGCAGAAAGGAGAGAATTGAGTAAAGGCAATCAAAGTGTAGAAAATAATCCTAAATTATCAAGAAAAACATAAATCTTGAGGAAAAACTTAGTGATTCAGTGTTTTGAACAAGGTGAGCATCAGAGCAATATTGCACGTAAGTTTAACTTCATAACTTCTACAATTCATAAAATTTTGTTAAATAAAGACAAAATAAAAAGTTCCACTGAAGCAGCCAGTGCAGTAACTGTGAAGAAACTCACACAATCACTTATTGTTAGTAATATGCTTGAAAAAATGGAGAAACTGCTAGTGTTGTGGATTGATTCTAAGCGTTCTAATGAACACATGCCCCTTAGTCAAGCAATAATTTGCAGTAAAGCACTTTCCCTGTTTGAATGTGTAAAGCAAGAAGAGGGTGGAGATTCTTCAGAAACATTTCATGCCAGTCCCGTTTGGTTTTAAAATTTTAAACACCGCGCAAATATACAGCATTCGTTTTACAGGTGAATCAGCAAGCGCTGATAAAGATGCAGCTATAAAGTTTCCTGAGGACTTTTAACCAATTATTGAAATTGGTGAATACCCCCACACATACATACAATAAGTAATTTACACGTAGATTTGAGCGCTGCAGTGACAAAAATGATAACTTGTAGAACCTAGCATCTATGCATAAATGCAAGCACCGCTGCGAAAGATTTAAAATTGTATTAATTTTGATTTTTAATGATAATTAATATTAAATAAATAAAAAAAGTAACATTAGCTAACCTTGCAATTTCGCGAACTGATCACTACTAAGTACATATTATAATTAGTTTGTTTAGCCGTTCGGAATGTATCCTTTGCACTAAACGAGGCATCACTGTATATGCAAACAGTAGATTTAAACTCAATTATATTTAGATATATAACTGTATTAATCGATTGAAAAAAATTAAGTTAAAAACAAACAATTACAGGCGAAATGACAGAAAAACAGCGCAGGGTCAAAATGACCCTTGTGTGTCATTTATGTATGGGGCATTCCATGCCAAATTTTCACTCATTTTTTAAATCACGCTGGAACACTTTTTATTGTTCTTTATTGAAAAAAATTGACACGTATTTTTAGCTTTTTTTTTCCTCCATAATTTACGTTGTATGATTTTTCAGAGTTATGAGTTTTCAGAAATCATGCTTTTTTCAACCACTTGTAGCTCAACATCTGTTAGTCGCAGAAAAAATGCTCAATATATAAAAGTTGTGTTTTTTCCCGCACTTTTCGAAAATGAATATTAAAAAATTGTATAGCCATTAAAAGTAACGAAATTTTGCAAAATAAGTTAAAAGAAATCGATTTGCTTTTTTTAAATTTTGTAATCATATGCTCTATAAGAAAATACGAATTTGTTAAGATTTAGCAGAAAATGGTACTCATATTGGTTCAGAAAATATAAATAACTAGCTGAAACGCTCGGCTTCGCTCGGGAAAGAGTGGCAAACAATTTTTATTGCTCGGGGCAAATGTTCTCCATTCCTTAATTACGCAAGCAATGCTTACATTAACATTTACTATTTTATGTATTGTATTATACGCTTTAACGTCTTATGTAATATTCACATGGATAGATTATCGAGGCCTTTAAAGCGGCAATAAAATTATGTGGATTATGTCAATACTATTAGCCAAAACGTAAACAATAAACAAAATCTTGGTTACCGAAGAAATATAAGTAGATGTATCGATTTATGTTGCGATACATCTTTCAATGTTAATGGTA